>JACWFT010000017.1:1200000-1688160 GCA_019775415.1 Penicillium sp. VS I D KN
GTTTCTGAGGAGGTTTACTGCCTTATTAACCATATCACCAGTAGGCACGGGCGGGATTGGTTTAGAAGAAGGCAGTTCGCGAATTTGGGCGGCTGGAACCAGGAAGCGTTCGGGAATGGTCGTGATAAACGAGATGAGGTATTTTATGAGAGCGGCACGAAGTTCGGCAGGGACGGTGTAATCAGATGATCCACCTCGGCTCGGTGGAGGCGCTAACGCAGGGGAGGATGTGTCCTGCGCTTCTTCCAGCTTGCGTTTCTTCGTGTTCGGAGAGTCAAGAAGTCCACTGCTGTTCGCATCGGCCGCTTGTGCTCGCCTCTCCTCCCAGAGCCAAACCAACCCTATAAGTTTAAGTGCCAGCTTCTTGCTGTCATTGGATGCGTTTGGCGGCCCGGCGATCTTGATAAGAGACGGAACGATAAGAGGCACAAAATGTTCGCGTGACTCGTAGAACAGATTAGGTTGCCGCACCAGGAACTGGAAAATGCTCATAACCTGCTGCAAGTTGGCGGTCTCCTCCGCCAAGATGCGACGGGGCCATTTGGCCCACAGAGGATAACGCGCTTCCGGCCCTTGGTTGCCTGCCGTTCGAGTGGGAAGCACAGGAGCCAAAACATCCAGTGCTTGAGTGACAAGAGCCCGGCCTTCGTTTTGGTGAGCTCTTAGTAAGGCAACATACACCTGGATCACAATTTTGAAGGGTGTCTCATAGTGCGCGATGAAGTAACTGATTAGAACATAGGCACCGTACTTATTGATGATGTCCTCAAGACGAATGTAGTTCCAAGCAAACTTGATGATATCCTTGCGAGAGTCCTGGACAGTGGAATGGTGATACTTGATCAACAAAGCTGAAAGTTGCAGCAACTCCATGCGAGAGTGATCGACTCCGGCCTGGTTGGACTCTTCACTGAGATCCGCCAACTGAGGCTTCCAAACACGGCTCTGAATGGATTCGGTCATGCTCTTGTCCATCAACTTAGGAGTGTTGGGTGAGCTACCCCACGTAGTCTGTACATCCATTGCAAGAATTGGGTTAACCAGATTGCGGAATGCATAAGTCTTGGTCTTCTGGGAGCAAGCCCGCTGGCCATACAGATCGAGACAGCGCATAATGACAGAGCGTCGGTAATCAATCGACTCGTTCGTGATAATATGCCGATAGATGAATTTGGGCAGAGCGAGAGTGCGCTTCAACTCGTCTGCAGATAATCCGTCGATGACTTCGAACAGGAAGTCCAGGTCATGCGCGGCCTCGGCCAGGTAGGTAGTGAAAATGTCCATGAGCTGGTCCTCAGCCTGTTCGACCCGAAGGCGCTCATCGGGAGGCAGGATGTCGCCGCGGAGCTTTCGCTCCAACTCTCGTCCAGAGGCCAAAAGTTTCGTTCTTGAATCCGGGTGAGAAACCAACCACTTCTTGCTTGAATCGTAGGAGCAAAGTGCATGCGCTACGTAAATTCCATTGATGGCAGCTGTATTTTTGCCATCTGTTGCGTCCTGTGCGAATGCAGTTGAGAGGAAGGTGTCGCTATCAGCGACCACCGCATTACGCAATGCTTCACTCTCAGGGTCAGCCAGGATTTGCCCGAAGAATCGGCCGAATCGCTCATCCTTGAATCGTGCAAAGAAAAATGTCAAGCTTTCCTTTGGGTAGCGATTCAGGTATTTGACCAAAGGCTTGCGGAAGGGACTGTGAGAGGTTCTTCGCAACTTCTTCTCTAGGTCTAGGACCTTATTGACAAGGTGTTCCATGAATGATGTGGCAGCCGGAGGGAGAAGATGAAAGATGTTGAAAATAGCGGCCACAATCTTCATGGCAGGATTCTGCTCAACAAGGCTGAAGGACACTTTTTGCAACATGGCGTCATCCGCAATAACCTTCATGTGGTCCAGGAGACGAGCGCCAATTTCGACCTTGAAGTAGTTGGTTAGGAGAGTCAGGAGGCGGGCCAAGCCATCAAGACCAGCGACACTTAGGCGCTTGGGATCTTGCAGATTCATCAAGATGGGACGCAAACCATTCTGCAGCAAGTCCTTTGGCAGCTTATTAGTCTGGGTGAGGACATCCTTTAAGCCAGCATTGGCAGCTTCAATCACTTCGGGAGAACGAGAGTAAAGAGATTTGAAGAACACCGAAATGATCCGAGCCCGACTAGTGTTCTGTGGAGTGTTCGCAAATTCCTGGAAGTTCATTGCCATGGACAGAAGGCGCAGACAAGCAACACGCAGATTAACAATCATATCCGCATTCCTAAATTCATTTGGCTTGGAGGCGAGTGATTCATCATCTGCATCAGCAAGGGCGAGGGACTCCAACATCAAGCGGTTCAAGGGGTCATTGAAGGTGACAATGTCGTTGTGCAGGCCCAAGCAGTAGGTTATGGCATCGATGAAGCCAATTTGAGTGGCAAAGGGCAGTGCTCGGAGTGGCTTGTTGAAAATCGGCTGCAATAGACGATCCTTCACTGGGAAGATGAGCTCGTGTACTTCACAGCCGAGTTCGTCCTTCAATGTGGCGAAGCAACGGCGTGATGTTTCTCGAACATGCTTGTTCATATGGCCAAGCTCATTGACAAAGAAACCGCAAAGAGCGAATAGACGACTCTTCTCGTTTTTCAAATCATCCTTTGGGATAATCTTTCCACACCGCTGAAGAATCAAAGCCATTGTCTCCTGGGACTGAACACGGGTAGCCGCAGGAAGATCAGAAGGTGTGTCCTTGATGACGTACATAAGAGCCCGAGAGAAATCAACATGGCGCTCATAAAGCCACGCCTCTCCAAGATCCAGCTTAGTAGCAAGGAGCTGAATGCCCAAGCTTCCGCCTGCCTTAGTGAACCATTCTTCACTGTAGCAACTGTGGCAGAACACGCGGCCAAGATGCTGGAAGAATGGAAGCTTTGATGCCTTCTCGGGAGCACCGAAGATCACGCCGGCGGCTTCCTTTACAACTTGCATTGCCTGCTCGGCAGCTTCCCGAACGTGGACATTGTCGGAAGAGAGTGTCTCAACAATGGCATCGGCCAGGGTTCGGGAGTCCAGGTACACAGGGCCTTCTCCATTTGCCACGTCAAAGGGTTTACGGTTGTGACGGGCTTGAGAAAGAGCTCGGCCAACCTCAACAATGGCAAAGTGTTTGCACACATCAGTCACGAAAGCAGTTGCAGCCGACTCAAGGTCAGGAATGGTTGTGGCAAAAATGCAAGCTTTGAGAAGCTTCTTGACAGTGGCTTCTTGTCCAACCTTCTTCGGGATAGACGCCGCTCTCTCGGATTTCTCAAGGATATCAACCATAGCACTGGCTTTGCTCTCGAAGAGGTCATTCGCATGGAGTCGAATCAGAGAAGCGAGGTCATCAGGAAGATTCTCAAATCCGATCTGCAGCTTGAGATGCGAGCTGAGCATGCGGAAAGCCTGCTGCTTGTAATAGAGATCAGATGCCTTGCCGGAGTCCGTCTTAGGGGCCTCCATAAGCTTGCCGATAGCCAAATCAATGCCAGTATCCACGGGGAAAGGTCGCTTCTCACCCGGCCCGATGAGGCGAATGTCAAAGCTCGGGTTGTCATCAGAGTACTGTTGGAAGGACAGCTCTGGCGGGTGATTCAGGAATTTGCGGTTGCGTCCACCAAGCTTTCCAAGGATTCTCATTGTGGTATGGGCATGGAAATGATTGTATGGGTGGGGCCGCAGGTGATCCCAAAGGGCCGTCATTAATTCATCCATGATAGGGGCCATGATGGGGTCAAGATAGTCGGCTGTCAAGTTATCCACGCAGAGTTCCAATGTACGCAGACCTTGTCCAACAAGATCAGAGTCCGCACGCAAGGCCACCACAATAGGGCGCATCAGATAACTCAAGTGTGGGAGCAGGTGGCTAAGTCTTGCAGGAACAGTGAGAGTAAGCTCCACATAAAGATCCCGCTCTTGGGGCTTTCGAGCGGCCATCAGCAAGTTGTTGAACGTCTCGAGAAGCATCTCCAGCAGAGGTAGGATTTCCTTGTACAGAAGCTCGAACCGACCACCACCAATGCTGCGGAAAAGAGAACGCAGAAGAAGGAAGTAGTTCATCGGTTCCTCGGCTGTAACCGATAGCTCGATGCACTTCGTCACGATCTTTGTAACGTGGGGGTGAAGGACCTGCTCATTCTGAACAGAAAACAGCGTTACTGCCATGAAGGAGAGCTTGAACATTCTCAGTAGAATCTTCGCCTTGGTCATATCCGAAGTCCCAACCTCGTCAATACGTTCCATCAAATACTGAAGGACCATACCAGAGAATGCAGGCGAAGTAGCTTCGCTAGCCAGGAAGAATTGGGGAAGGTGTAGCAAAGCTCCATGCTCAAACATGAGCTCATGGAGATATGGAATCTCCGAGTGGAAGACTTCATGGAAGGTTGCCGTGTCGATGCAATGGAACACAGTGCCAAAGCTCTCCAGGAGCTCTTTCTCTTCCCGAGACATGGGTGCTGTGTACTGACTTGCAAGGAAGTCGAACGGTGAAGAGTAATTAATTTCAGGGGGAGATTGGTCCACGCCATAGTAGCGGAAGACTCTAGCACCCTCGTGGAAGAGTTTTTTAATGACTGAAACCTCTTCGGCGTTGTATCCATAAGAAACCTCTGACCAATTTATGGGAACACTGTTGGGGTCAATCTGGACATCATCTGGGTTGCAATTCTTCAATTGGTGGAAGATATTTTTTAGCCCATTGATGAGGTTTCTGAAAAGGAAAAGGTTATCTGAGACAGGATCTCCACCACGATCACGAGGGCTAGAGGTCTTGATGGGAGAGGCAGAGAAAATGTCGATGTCATCCCAATCCGGCGCTTGGTCCTTCTCAGCAAGGTAATTCTCTGGCGTAGTATCATCATCCTTCCGGCATTCCTTGTAAGCCTTGGAGACCTTGACGGCATTATTGAACTGATGGTTCATCGAGGCAAACTTGTCACCGATGGCATCCAAAATCATTATGAGGAAATAACGAGCCTCTTGTTTATCTTCGAGCTTCGATATCTTCTCTGCCATGTTCAAAAGCAGCTTGGCGCTCATTGTTTGGAAGCTGGTACCTGGGAAGTCATCATGAAGATTTTTCGTATAGACTTCAACGGTTCGACGGATCTGGTCTCGGCTGAGGTGGTCGCGAACGTGGTGAATGAGATCCGCGAGCATACTATACGCCAATGGTCTCATAGTCTCATAAACAGTAAGACCATCGCCGATGAGTGTTCTCTCGTCCAGAAGCTCGTCAATCTTTTCGAGGAATATCTTGCGGTAGTTGAAATTTATGATGTGTCGGATGGCGACTAATAGCTCTTTTCGGGCGCCAGACTTCTCACGTGGGCAATCTTGAAGCAAGCGTACGACAACGGATGGGAGTGTAGGAAGGAAATCTTGCAATTGGTGGGCATAGAGGCGAAGCAGGTAAGCCAAAAAGCTCATCGTCTTCACTTGAGCAGTGATGAATTCTCCAAAAGCGGCTCGGTTCTTAATCTCCTTGCAAACCCCAGTAAATACTGTGCCTTGGGCAGCCGCATCGGTATGGGCTTTTTCTTGGGGCTTTGCTTGCAATAGTAAAATCGTCTTAATCAGCGGAACGAAAAGTTTGACGTTGGCTGCAACCGAAGCGCGATGGGTCTGAAAAATTGAGACAACAATGATCGGGCATTCAGCCAGGACCTTAAAGGACTGCATGCCTTTCAGTATGACATTGCTTGACTGCTGTTCGGGACCTAAGTCTGAAACGGATGTGGCCGGGGAACTTGGTCGGGGGGATTGGAAGTTCTGAGCGCTTGCATTGGGCGTTGACGGCATTCCAGAGGGAGTTGCTTGGTTAGGAGTATCAAATGTATCCCGAACCACCTGCTCCATGGTCTGGAACATCTCCTGGATGAGCTCCAAGAAAGGCTGCACCCGCGCTGTGGTGGCCTTCGCTTGGTTGCGTTCCAAATCCATAATTGTCTTCATGCACAATACCGCATTGTCTTCATTCTCAATTCGTGCGAGGTCCATGAGCAGGTCGACCATGTCTGCGGCATAGGGTTCAACATCGGGTAAAGCTGTCGGTAAACGATGGAGGGTTTCGAGAATGCAATTTCGAAGTTTCTGTCGGACATGTTAGAGCTTCGAAGTTCCAGCATAGGCACGCGGTTATCGGTGTCATATGCGCCCCAACATTTCGTTCCACCAATCTCACCTGTTCATATGACATGCTGAAGAATACTGGCTCTCCAGACAGGATAGTTTTAAAGATCGGCCATAGTTTGGCAAGGAATATGGGGTAGTTGGCACCAGAACATAGTGGCTCAATGCTATCCCGCAGCTCGGTCGCGACATTGGCTCGTACTTTCACATCTGCGACAAAGGAAACTGTTAATAAATTTATTCAAGAACTAGATGACTGTTAATGTGAACGTACCAAGCCGCTCGTCACCCAGCTTGGTGGCATAGATATCGATATTCCGCTCCATAATGGCTGCGATCAAGCCCCCTCGTAAGGGCCAGCCAAGGGAATAGGACTGTGTTCACGGCCAGGCCCGGTGGCCGGCTGGTTTGTTGACGGCCCGCGCAAAGTTCTTAGCTTAAATACAAGGTGTCATGTGCGAGGTGAGGGTGTGAAGGAAGCTCTGCGGACTCATGCGATTCCCCGAAAAGATCGATTGGTGACGGGAAGTGAAATGAACAAATTCGTCAGGTCATTTAATTGCACGATGGTATGATGTTTAGAACATTTAAAGGAGCGAGTGGGCTTGTGGAGAAAATGTGATAATGACAAGCCCCGCGGGGAAGGAGAAAGGACGCGAATGGGGGGTGGTTGGAGGATTGGAGATTGTAGAGCGCGCAAGACCTCACTCCGGGCCCAGAGCACAAAGTAGAGGACGCGGGCTATCGCAGGGACCCCGAACGAAACACTAGTCCGTTTTAGGTAACTCGGATATAGTTGTTCCGATCCGTTAGACGCGCGGATATTAGGCGACTACGCGCCGCGTTTAATCATGCTATATGGGCACACATCCACGGATGTGCATTAGATACCCAAGGGCAATGACAACCTTGGAATTAATTACTTGCCCAGCTATGCGACTAAGAGTACCTAGATTAACCAATCTTCCACGAAAACATATCATAAACCTCAACTGGAATGCATTCAGGGCTATATATATCTTCTCAGCATTTGAGGTTGGAGAACCACTCGGATACTGTACCGTATGGACCCCATATGAAACAATTGTCTTGAGGTCGACTACCTACGTGGACGGGTACCTTTTTTCTCCGTCCACGTAGGTACCTTTTTTCCAAGGCCTCAAATACTACAGCCCTGGAGTACTCACTACCTACTGGGCATTCAAAAACCAAGTAAGAGTGTGCTACAAATCAGGAAGTGCATGTGTGGCCCAGGCAATATCATGTCTCCGGTACTGGTCTAGAACAAAAACTGACTCGAAAAGCCGCCAACCCTAAAAGATTGACGGATGAAACATTGAAACGCCACACTCACACCCATTTTCCATACCCGAACGCGGTTCTAAGGCGGTATCCATCTCAGAGGTCCGCTAAGTGATCACGAGCTGTAGGAGTCGATCACAGGGGAAATATCAGAGAAATCCATGTACACAAATAGGAAAGAAACTGAGAACAAGAAACAGAAAGTAAAAGAGCAGGCACAGTGGGCATTAATCCGGACGAAGTTGAAAATCACAGAAACATCGTTGCAGCCCGTGCTCGCTATGCCATTTGATTGCAGAAAATCAACGAAAGTCACATCCATCACCCCCCGCTCCTCATTACCCCGACAAATCATTTGGTAGAGTTGCTTCGATGCAGGATCTGTACATTGGTTGCACTGGTACCACCGCCGACCGAACGTCGTCGCGGACGTATCTCACTGCCGCTGCCACTCCGTCGTCTCCGAGAACCGCGAATAGAACCACGGCGTCGTGTCTGGAGCAAAACGGACGTTTCCACGTTAGAATCACGCTGGCTATACACGGGGAGTGGCCTCTTAGCAAACGACAAATATCAAGGGTCATAAATAGGTAGATGGCAAGGCAGAAGAACGGAGACCCGCATAGGGTGGGGGTGCGTAGATCTGAAGAGCATCAATGCAAGATCAAAAGTGCACGGGACTTACCGAATTTGGGGTTCCTTCCCGAGCAGGTCGCTCCTTCGGGGCTTCGGATTCCTCCAGCTTCAGGTCATTAAGCCGCTTTTGATTATCAGTTGTCATGGCTTCCACTTCATCGATCGGCTCAGGGACATTGAGGTTGGGAGCGGGTGGCAGGGCTGGTGCGCCGTTTTGCCGCTTGGCTTGTTGTTCAATCAAATCCCACCGGTCCTGTCGAGTCTTTTCGCGCTGGTCTGCACTGTTTTGATGTTCGGTGTACTCGTGTGAGCACTCGTCGAAAAGCTGAGGGTTGATTTCCATGAACATTTTCATGGCATTATAAACCATACTGTGAATAGTCCTATTGGCAGAAAATAGATTAGTGACTTTGCCCATTTGTCTCATAATAACACACATACCGGTTCCAATGGCCCTTGGAATTCTCATAAAGTGGAGCAAACATGATCGGGAGAATGGTTTCCACATTGTCGCTGACAAGGTTGCAGAAATACTCGTTGTTCCAGAAGTAAAGAGCACGTTCGGCAACCTGGAAATGCGGGCTGGCAACTGACTTGGCCAGCTGGTGGAAAAGAGGCTCCTGCACCTTGGCGAATTCAGCAGGATCCATGACTTCGAAGATGTCTTCAACTTCGTTGAGGTACATGACCTCCTTGGTGCTGTTCGTCTTCGGCCAGTAACGCAGTAATCCAAGGACAACCTTTAGTTTTTGTTAGCATATGTAAAGGGTAAAAAGAGGCGGGATGATTTGGAAATGCGTACATCTTCCGTGAGGGTGGAGTCCTTCTCCAAGAACTGGACAATACAGTACGCCAATTGTGGGTGGTACATGCTCAAGCTCTTAACCTTGTGCATAGGAAGAAGAACACGGGTCAAAAAGAGTTTGTGCTCCTCCTTTAGTGGGAGAGCAAAGCCGTTGATGATGGATCCCAAAATCTCCAACAGTTCGGCAATGCCGTTGTGCCTCTCTGTTTCATACATGAACTGGAAGAAAACGTTGTTGATGGATCGTCGAATATATGACCGCAAGTTCAAAAATTTGCCATAGATACGATGCAAGGTCGTCTTCAAGAAATCACGCTCCCGAGGGTCTTCCGAGTCAAACAAATCCAGCAGCTGTGGACGTAAGATGTTAGTAACCGGACTTTTGGTGTGATGTAGGAGAGCCAGTTACATACCTGAAGCACAAATTGATGATCGATATATGCCTTCGCAATGTTCGTGTTGAAATCCTGGCTCTCAATAAAACGCAAGAAGAACTCGTAAACAACCTGAATGTGTGGCCAAGCCACTTCCAAGACAGGCTCATCCTCCTCTGGATCAAATGCCTCCCCTTGGGGGGTCATCGGGGGGGGAATCGGGCGAAACAGATTCTTGGCGAACATTTCCACGACACGAGGGTACATGGGCTCCGTAATGACAGACCGGTTGTTGGCGACATAATCTAAGAGCTCATGGAGAGCCAGCCTCTTGATCTCCTTGGATTTCATGTCCGCGGTAGGATCATTGAAATCGAAGATAATGTTGCACTGATCGATCTTCTGCATGAACAGATCCTGGCGTCGGTTCGGGGCGACTTCGTGGAAGCCCGGCAGTTTCTCTAGCTCTCTCTGGCGCTGATCAGAGATGTCAAACCGCGAAGAGTGCTGCCGTTTGGGGGTGCGGATTCCCTCCGACATATCTTTCGGGGTAGTTTGGAGGCGGTCGAATACATGGGATTTCCGCGGGGGTGCTAGATCTCCGGGCATGGTCTCGGCAGCGCCTGGGGGAGGGGCGTGCTACAGAAACCGACCAAATTAGTACATGTCGAATATTGTATCAGGGGGCCATGAACGAACCGGAGCGCTAGGGCTGATGATCACACTTGGTGCTACTGACTGGCCCTGTCTGGTTGGGGTGCCTGGGCCATTGCTCACTGGCTGACCGGCCAACCCAGCCCCTTGGGGTATATAATGCTGAGTCGGTGCGCCAGCGCCTCCTGAGGGAGTTACTGCCGGGGAGGCATCATCTGGCGATTTTCCTCGGGCATCATTCAGGGAGGTTGTGGACGATGTTGGTGTTCCTTGGTTCGGAGATGTCGACTGCTGTGGAGGATGGATACCGAGGGACGCCTGTTGTTGGGGTGTAGAGTTGGTGTCTTTCTTCTTCGATGACTTATTGGCATCCTTTGCCCGCGACAACTGCTCATGCTGGCATTAGAGGGACAATATTAGCCTGGATGCGAGCAAGGGGGATGAATAATCACCACCTGCATGGTGGGGGAGGGGGTTGATCGTGCGGTGTGAAGCACCCGGGGACAGGAGAACTCACCACTCTCTGTCTGAATCCCTTCATCTTTACGCTGGTATGAAGATTACCACATGTACTCCGCTAGTTTATCAGTGCTAGTGCAGCCAGGCGCTGCACTCTCGCCAGAGCGACTCGGATCAGCCACGAGGGGGGTAAGGAGTGTTTTGTATCGATCGACCTAGTAGGGGCAACGTATGAGCGCTTTTGATCATGGCAGTTGTCGAGGAGGGGTGTATAGTGTAAGCGGAATCTGTGCGATTGGGATCGAACAATTCCGATGAAGAGCAATCGGGCCTCAATGGCGGCGAACTTCAACGGTCCTGAATGGGCGATGTCGCAGCACGCGCACGGGGCAAGACGCTTGGATGTTGGGTGAAATGGACCCAGCCAGGTGAACGCAATAGCAAAGTACAGTCAAGACATACCTCTGTGGCTCGATATGGGACAATTGAGGTGTTGGGAATAGAGGGGGTTTCTGAGCAGCGTAGAGGTCGATATGGGGTGAACGTTGCTTGATCCGCTCAGAAGGATCTCCGTGTCGCTTAGTGGCAGGCTGGAGCGGGGGGGATTTCGAAGCGCCAGAGCCACCGGATTGCAAACGCACGACCAAAACCTGGGTCAAATGGTCTGAATACGGGTAATAGCGAGGAACGGTAAAACAAGAATCGGGGGTGCAGGTAGGGAGGAAAGTGGTTGGGTTAGAAGGTGGAGAGGAAGCGGGTGTAGGTGAAGGGAAAGGCGGGTTCTCCTGGCCGCGATGGTGATGGGAGGGGCTGCAGCAAGTACTATCCACTTACACAGAGAGGGCTATTTTACAGGTACAATGAGATCTTCTGATTCTACGTGTCAGAGGCCTTTGCGATCGATGGAATTCATTCAATATTGTGCTATTATCGAGTCCTCTGCAAGGGCTCTCAATCGTCATGGCTCTTGTGTATGCGTTTTCCCGCTTCCTGACGCTTATGTCATTAGTAGTCACGTGTATAACATGGGCAATTTCCTGTGATTTCAAAAGTTCCAACACTGAAGGTTCTTGCGGTAGTAGTATTTAAAATGAAAGCCTATGTATTTTGCAATAGCGTAAACGTATAGCAAGCCTAGAAAAGCACTAGTACTTACTTGGGTGGCGAACTCCAATCTTGAAAGTGGGACGCTAAGGCATAAGCCAAGATATATACTTCGGCGAAAATAGATCCCTGGGCAGATATATGTATTAGCAGACACTGAATCAAACCTCAGGACTAAGTAATGAGCCGGATACCAATATAAGAGCTAGAGATGGCATGAGTCACGGTTGTCAACAGAAAACCTAGTCTCTTTAATGATGGCAAAGTCTCACCTCTTTAGGTACTGCCACTCCTTGAACAAACCGAGACACATTGATTAGTCATATCCGATTCCCTCAAATCCTCCAGGTTGAAGAAGTTTGGCCGCGATAACAGGATAGGCTATTGTCAGAAATTAAGGACAAGTATCTGGCGGCTTCTGGACGAGCTGGCGAGTCCTGGAACAGTGCAGAGACGCAGGGAACGCCTGATAAGTGAGCTGTGAACAATTCACTATTCCCTCCTTCGAGTCGCAAAGAACGCTGCGACAAGTCCAACACACCTCTATGACCGCTAAAAAGAGTATTTTGCTTCCTGGTAATATTTCAATATCCGAATCATAAAGATGGACGCACTCCGAGAGGCTCGAACGGCCCCGTCATACAATATTCCGTCTCGACAGCTGATCAGCGTGGAGCACCCTGCCGTCATTCGCAACATTGACAAAGCTATCGACACACTGCAAGGCAATGCAGGAATCAGCAAAGTGAGATGAAAGGTTTATACAAGAAGCAAACCAAATGTCTATACTGATATATCATAGATCATGAACCCGGCTAGAGCTGATGCCCCTGCACATCTATTACTGCGACCTGAAGATGCCATGGCAAGACCTCTGGTATCTACAGTTGGGCAAACAAATAACATTTTGCTTAAAGTGACAGTACCCAAGCGCACTGGTCGGAGACGTAAGAGAGGATCCGACGAGCCGTTCACCGAGGTACCAGAAGAAGCACAAGGCCCTCAGCGGCATACAGCAAAAGATTTGATGCGCTCTCTCCATGATAGCCCCTCCCAGTACAAGATCCAGCCGGTAGGGAAGGTTGAGCGTACTCATGTATTCCGAGGTAGGTTCGAATCTGGCCATACTGTAACCCTCTGCTTATACTTGATAGGAATGCCGGATTTTGTCTACTCGACCACCAACAGTGTTTTCACTAAAAAGTTCCGGGACTACATTGTCCCATACGACCGTAAGTAAATCAGGTATCGAATGATTCCACGGCTGAAGCTAAGATCACAACAGTGGAGAGAATGAAAAGATTCGATATCGACCTGACAAAAGGTACAATCAAAGATGCGGATATCATTCCACCACCAGCACTAAGTAGCGAACAAGTTCCGTTCCTCTACATGTACGTTTCGCCTAATTAAAATTTGAGGGAAGTTCAGAAGAATTCGAACGGCTAACTCTATGACTTCCAGGTACCGCCAAAACCCGGGCGTCAAACAAAGTCTGGATGCATCTGGCCGAATAATCACGGAGAACGTCCAACAAGCCACCAAAATCCGCACTCACCTTGTGGGGCATGATGTTCCTGAAGTTCCCAGCAAACCCCAGGAAAGCCTCCCACCGATTGAGACTCTCGACATCACCCTGCGCAGAGTAATTGAGTTCGTCACCGAGCTCTTTGAAAAGCGTCCTATCTGGACCCGTCGTGCTATTCGTAACTTTCTACACTCAGATGAACAACGCTACCTTCTTCGTCTGGCAATCCCCTACGTGGGATACATCTTCCGCGCAGGACCGTGGCGTGACGGAATCATTAAGCTTGGTGTCGACCCGCGCACTTCCCCAGAGTTTCGGCACTACCAGACCTTTATGTTCCGCCTCATGCCTGGCGAATCTGATTTAGGTCGCGATGGTAGCCGCCGTGATCGATATGCCCGTCTGGATCCAGAAACTCGAATTGACATCCCCGATTCCAGGGATTCTTATATTTTCACGGGCAAACTACCACTTCACAAAGATGGAAGAATCTGGATGGTCTGCGATATCACAGACCCCCTTTTAAAGAATCTCCTCTATCCCCCGGAAGAGAGCTTGACGGAACCTCATCTCCGAGAGACGTGTGAGATTGTCTCGGATGGCTGGTACGGTAGCGGAACTCTAGCCAAAGTGAAAATTATCATGCGTGCCAAAATTGCATCGCTTCTCGAGGGTGTACAGCCAGATGATGCAGATTACATGAAGGTTTCCCAATTTCCTAACTTTGCTAGCTCGGAGGCTGAAGTGTCTGCCAACTTCCAGGTTGATCCGCGTACATCGACTCCGAAAGAGATTTCTCTAGCAACAGAGATTCGTGCTGCTATAAAGAGTGCTCCACAGTGGAGGCGGATCAATGCGAAGGACAAGGAAGGAGAAGAGAGGAAAGGGAAGGGCAAAGGAGCAAGCTCGACCCCGTCGACACAGAGAAGAGGAATGGATATGGACGACTATGAAGATGGGGAATCGAAAGGAGTGGAGAGTGAGGGCGAAGAGGAAGAGATGGAGAGGGTGGAGATACTGGAGGAACAGGTTGCGGCTGCATTGGCGGCTAGGGAGGCTGCCGAGGAAGAAGAAGAGGATGACGATATGCAGGAAGATGATGACGATGACGATGATGAGGAAGAAGAATACTGAATTCAAACTGCTGAGATCGTTTTATATTTCCCCAATTTCAGCTATGGTAAACGAACATTTCCTATCCATTACTCCTTAATCATCGGAAGTATAGGTCATATTGGGAAAACAGGGATTAACAAAGTAAGAGCAAGCTAGGTAGGATAATGTATTAGGTAGCTTGGTTAGAAGAGTTAGACTAACATCTAGGACAACAGGAGAGTAATTTTATGGATGAAAGGGGAAGTATGAATGATATCACAGCTGATAGGGAAGAAGTAGACATGTAGGAGGATGAGTGAATAGCATCATATAGAACCAGGACCGATGAGTCGCCTTACCACAAGGGGGACAAAGCGAACTTGAGTGGGCAGATTAGGATTAAAGGTCAACCCTAAACCGTCGTGGATTAATGACACGAGCATTACAAGAAGCTTTCTTGATAATGAAGGTGCTTGGGCACCTTCTGAGGGGCGCGTCAGTTTAATCTGTAGCGTGCTAATTCCAAAATCCACTCTTTCAAATGTGAGAGGGCATGGAATAGGATTCCGATAAGCGGCAACATGGTACAAACAGAGGGGTTTGTCAAGTCAACATATAGAGATTGGGCCTGGAGCTAAAACCAGGTTCACATGATACCATAACATTAGTTTTCTTTATTGATTCATAACCCTCTCTTCAGATTCTCTTCATTTATTTTTGTTGCACAGGTTTCTCTTCCAGGTTTGTTGATATGGAACTTGAAGCTATTCATAGCCATGGGGATCTACATTGAGGGAGATTACGTCAAGTCAATGTATAGATCAGGCCTAATCAAAGCAGATTCGTAAGAAGCCGTACCGGTTTTCCTTTCTTGGCAGTTAATCTAGATGCCAACTTACTCAGACACTCATGGATTGAGAAGAATAGAATCGAGCCTGGTATATAATATATAATCTAAGGAGCTACCGTGGAAAATCCCCATGATTCGGTAGAGTACCGTGGGTCTGCCATGCTCCACCAGATGAGGACGCCCCGCAGCCTGAACTCCTCTCACCATTTCCTCTTCCAACAAATCCGCGACGCGAATATTGTTGAACATACCATTAAATAGACAGCGGCTGCTCATCATTGATAATCGCAGCCTTATTTTACGCTCAGCTTCCACAGCCGATTGGGCTCCTACCCCCACACTTACAAACCCCGCCTCCCGATAGCTCACCGACTCCAACAAACCTACGATTTACTAGCTGAGCAACCTCCAGCGTGGTCAATTCCCACAATGGCGCCCCTTATCCGAGTTATCGGATCTCTCAATGCCGACATGGTGTCCGTTACACCCCGATTCCCTTTCCCCGGCGAGACAATCACCTCCTCATCCTTTTTCCAGAGCGCAGGCGGCAAGGGTGCCAACCAAGCCGTCGCATGCGGGCGGATGTCCCGAGCAAAGCCCCAAGCCGACTCAGAAGGCCTCCACACTGAGAGTGATGTCCAGGTCGAGATGGTCGGAGCCGTAGGTGCTCTAGACGGCCACTTCTCTGCACTCCTGAAGCCAACCCTGGAGAAATCTGGCGTAGACCCGTCCCGGGTCCGCGTAATTGAGGATGCATACACCGGTGTAGCAGTGATCATCGTCGACTCATCTGCCGGAGGCGAGAACCGCATTGTCTTCTCTCCCGGTGCAAACTACCAGGGCATGCAGCCAACGCCCGACGTTCTCAGCATGGCCCTCGCAGCACCCGTGCCCGATGTAATCGTGATGCAGGGCGAAATCCCTGTTGACACCGTAGTCTGGTTCTTGCGAGAGATCGCAACCTTCAAGACTAAGAACCGCACAGCTGGCAAGCGCGGCATTGAGCGTGGTCCTGACGTTATGCTGAACCCGGCGCCGGCTCCACCGGGTGGTCTCCCCGAGGATGTCTATTACGCCGTTGATCATTTGATCTTGAACGAGACAGAAGCGGAGTTGATGACCCCTCCGACAGAACAATTGCTCCGCATTGTTCCAGACGCCGATAAGCTAGACAGCAAGGAGAAGGTGGCGCGGTACTTCCACAAGTTGGGCGTTACCTACGTTTTGATTACATTGGGGGCTAAGGGTGTCTGGTACAGTGCTACAGATGGTGGAACCTCTGGACCCAGCGACGGGGTGCGGCGCTTCACGAACGAGCTCCCCGCAGCCCCTGTGTCTCAGGTGCTGGATACCACCGCTGCGGGCGACACTTTTGTGGGGGCGTACGCCGTCAAGATTGCACGGTGGCGCGAACAACGCCGCGCTGAAGGCAAGTCTGGGAAGGATATTACAGACGAGGAGAAGCCGTACCGCTATAAGACTGTTATGGACGAGGCTATGCAGCTGGCTGCGCGTGCGTCCGCTCGGGCCGTGGAACGGCTGGGTGCAATGGACAGCATTCCGTTTGAGGATGAAGTTTAAGGCGATTTATTCTAATTCGGGTGCATTCACCGTGTACATTATATCATTAGATCACGAGCACGAACGTGGAACTTGATGCACAATCTGTGATCAGCCCTGTAGGTTACCCCTTGTAGCAAATCTAGGATTCGGAGTGGCGCTGTCGAGGAATGCGTGCAGCAGCATGTGCAATGACGGGGTGCATTTGATCCCTCAATTCCCAGGGAACAGACCGTGTCGGTATTCCCCTCTGACAGGTTCATACCTCGTGAGTAAATCCTAGAGTGCCTAGACAATCCAGAGGGGGTTGGATGCATTCGCCAGCCTGATCCGACATCATTTCCCTATGTATCACTGGGGAAATCAGCTGCACCACTCAAACACGGTGTGCACGCATCTGCAACCCATGGTTTCAAGGTGCTCTCAAATTAGCGGAAATGAGCTCGGGGCCAATGATGGATGATGCGTTGGCATTTGATATAGTTCGCGGAGAACTGTAAGGGAGGGGAAATTTCACGCGAAGCGTGTCGCGTGTAGAGGTAGTGGTTACTTGATTTTACGCGCTGCTGGGCCCGTTCATTGGAAGGTGGTTTGTACCCGCTACCTAACTCCGACTCCCGACGCGTCAAGATTACTCGGACGTGATCGGCATTACCCGTCATCTTGAGTCGTTCATCTCTCCGGATTAAGATTAATTGAAAACCAAATCTCAAAGAGTCACGATAGCTTCACGGTATTACCTGGTATGTAAATTTATTGAATATCAAGCCTCGAGGGGAGTGAAAGTAAGGTAAATGGATAGGTACAGCGCGTCCCCGCGTGCATTCCATTCTTACATTGTTCTTTACATTAAGAATGGTCCGGTATAATTGAATTGTATGCATGAGCGCCACGCCCAGACTGGTATGATCCAATGAACTCGATCAAGGGCGCCTTGCGTGGGAACGCGAGAAGACGCGCTCTGCATAGCATCGGGGCTTGAAATACTCCCCTTTCGCCCAGTGGAACTCCTTGCTCTTTCCCTCTTTACAGTCCAAACTCTAGTTGCCATAGGGAATCCAGTATAACTATCCTCCGATCCTCTTTTCAGTCTCCAGTTTCTCAGCCGTTCCAATCCTGGTTCAGTAGTGACTCTATCCACTATCCATCCCCTCCTTCACTATACAGTACCCGACCCATTTCCATCCTTGGATTTTGACTCTTTTTCTTCCTTTTTTAACTTTCGACATTTATTTACTATTCGTCTTCCGGTTTATCTACTCCAGTCCAACAAAACCGAAGACTCGATCTATACTCAATTTCTACGGTGTGTAAGCGTAGACCGCTTCTCCCCACTTAGCGCCGCTACGCCAAAACAAATACCATCACCACGCGCCTTATCCTTCCTTCATCATGGCGACTCTCACCATGACTCCTCCCACCCGCCAGCCTTTCGCTAGCCTGGACACCCCGCGAATGGGATCAGTCATGCGGACCAAACTAAACCGTCAAAATATCCAAAATAGTAAGCATTCGTCCAGTGTTTTGATTTTGATATCCGACCCCAAAACCAACAAACCCCTCTATAGGCGTATCTCTCTCCAAGAAGAACTCCATCTTCATTGATGACTCAGAGAACATCGACCCTTACACACGCAGTCTCTCCGCAAAGCGCAAGCGCACTCTGGACGACGACGAAATCTCCAAGGGGTCCCCGAAACCCAAGACATCCCGTATCGCCCTCTCCACCCGCGCCACCACCACTGTCTCACACTTCTCCACCCCCTTGAAGACAATCCCATCCACCCCCAAATCAGCACCAATTCTCAAACCAGCTGGTCGGACTCCACCATCCAAGTCATGCAAGGCACTCGGTCGCCGGTCGGCCATCGCCAAATCCAGACCCGACTCAGGGAAGCGGGCCGTTGCCCGTCCGTTCTCCCTCGCTACTGCTCTCAGCCAGTCGAAGCCCGCGCCTAAACCCAAGGCGCCGTCGGGTTGGTTCTTCGATATACATGTCGACTCCGAGCAGGAGGAGATGACAAACCTCATGCAGCACTCGACCGGTGTGCTTGATATCAGTGATGACGAGGGTAAGACCGCTGCTGATGCGCGCGGCAAGGAGAATGTTCCACCCTCCGAGCTTGGTATTGATTTGCCTCGCAGTAGCCAGGCGGTTGCCCTGGCTGCCGCTGCCGAGGCTCGGAAGGCCGAGAAGATGGAAGAAGATCGTTCCCCGCTTGGTGAGCTTACTGCTTCGGATTATTATCCCGAGGACTGTAATGCCTTCTCCTATGCTGTTGTCTATGACGACGATAATGGTCCTCCGGCTAAGTTGACTCCTGTCTTGCCGCCGCCTGCTTTCTCGTCTGAGATTACTACCTCTATTGCTTCCTTGCTGGAGACTGCTCTTCCGCCAAAGCTTGAGAGCAAGGAAGCTGAGGCTGTGCCTGTGTCTGCTTCCGAGGATAAGACTGAATCCTCTTAATTATACAAGTTGCATTGCATTGGACTTGGCGTCTCTTGTACTTTCACCTGCGATGTTCCCTTGGGCGTTTATGATGATGAGTTATGGAAAATGGTGTTAGCGTTTGGCTTGATTCTGGGAATGTTTGTTTGATCTGAATACCCTTCAATGTCGCTAAGTTGCTTTAAGTTGGGGGTTTCTTGTTCTTGATTTGTTGGCCTTTAGCACTTTAATACTGAGCACTGATTCTTATGTCTGATGGGGGTCACGATGTATACAGTTAGCTACCTTAAGTAGATCTAGGTTAAATGATTGAAACGATTCATTATTAAAATACCCTTTGTCTCGTGTCGACTACCTTAGTAACTCTGTATTGGAAACTGGGGATGCTCGTGACTACTGATTTTGTTAGTCAGCCTCGGTTGCACTCCTCCATAAGTTAGTAGAAATAATAGAAAATGGTAGATAGACTCAAGCGGTTAGAAGGAATCAAGAAAGAGTACAACATGAATCTGGGTGCAAATGATAGATGTTACATTATCATAGAGAATAAAGGGCAAGAGGCCAAAAACATATGAGCTCAGGCTGTTTCGAACTCAGCATTTGCGAGTGACAAAGATCATCCATACCCAGTGGCTTATATGGACACTGGGCCGGCATACACCTACGACACCTGGGTTGGGTTACCCACATATCTTGGAGCTTGGCGATGGTGGTAATACGTGTGGGTCCCATAGTGGGTCCTTCCCAATAGCTTTCTGTAACGGATTAACTTTGCTCAAGCAAAGGAAATATAGCAAGATTGTTCACGGGTGTCATTTAATGTTTAGTAAGCTACCTATCTTCACTTACAAGCTATTCTGCATGGTATGGACAAGTTGGAGTTGAGTGATTGTGTACTCAGCCTTGACGTATAAAAACACGAGACTAATTCTATGTGAAATCCTGTAAAGGGACTACTTGCGTGGTGCAGATTGTGCCGTTGAATAGGCCGTGTTAGCTCATAATGGTGTCTGCTAAACAAATGCAAGAAATAGAACCGAGATCGATCAAAAATGTTGAGGAACAATGAGTATACACCCTCAGCGCAACTGTCCTTGTTCCTCTTCTTGATGTTTAACACGAGATATTGCAACAATCAAAGACTACTAGCATTATACACTTACCACCGTATGTGCCCTTGAAGCCCCATAATGATGGGATTTCTTTAGCGGTGGATGAAGGGGAATTGTATATGTGGAAGTGACGGAAGTGACCCGTTCAACGCGACTGCCTGAAAGACATCTATGCATTGTAGAAGCGATTTGACATGGCTGCTATTTTTCGCCTTGACCTTTCGTTTACCCACCATCTTCAGTCCACGTTCCTTCTTTATGGCAAGCTTCCACTCTCTAATACCAGCGCGTCTCCTGCACTGACACCAGAACCAACTTCCCTTTCAATACCCCCATTTTCTTCTTCTTGTGCAGCATCCATGTTATCTGGATATTACTTGAAAATTGTGTCATTGTTCGAGTGATATCCAAATTGAGACTACTTTTACCCCATGGGCATTTTGTTGTGATTTGTTCTCATCATGGGTAGCCATTACTCTCCAGGCACGGAGGAATATTTGAGGCATTGCCAGCCACTGAGAAGAACCATGTCTCCAAGTCCAAATCGCGATCAAGAAGAGCGACGAAGAAGTCGAAGCCTCTGGCGACGAAGCCGGAGCCCTGATCTCTACCCACCTCTCGAGTCCAGAACTCGACGACAACGAAGCCGAAGCCCCCGACGAAGAAGCCGGAGCCCTGATTCCCACCGACCCAACAAATCCGAGACTCGACAGAAGACCCGATTCGCGAGACAATACAACTTACGGCGGAGGTATGAGAAAGTGCACATTGATGAGAGGCTGGTCATTGACCTGGTCACCCCCGAGCCAGAAGTTATTCCCACTATCGAAAATGCCGTCATCCAAGACATCAATGCAGCAAATATTCTTCATCCTTTTCAAACCTACAGAGAGCCAGTTGACCTGAGCTCTCCTTCCACTCCTGACCACATATTTGCTCCTGACCCGTTGCCCATCTCTCGACAGCCCTCCACTCATAGGGACGGCGAAGGAATTCATGGGATAGCAGCTGCTTTCCGGGGACCCGAGTCACAACGTGCTGATAGGATCAGGGCGACTTTTGCTGATGCATTTGGAGGCTCCCGGAAGTCTGACCTACCCAGTCAGGTGCCCAGTCAGATACCCAGTCGTTCCCACAGTCATCCACCCAGTGGCCTGCCCCCGCACCCGGTAGCATTTTCTTTTAAGGAAGTCTACGATAGTGTATTTGGAGGTCCCAGAAAGATTAGCCCACCCAGTCACCCACTTCCACACCGGGCGGCAAGTTCTTTTAAGGACGCTCATCTTCACGCTGATCCTGATTCTGATCACGTCAGGCTCAGTGGTCCACCTCAACACCGTGTGGTAGGTCCTGATGCCAAATCTGTACCCAGTTCAAGCCGATCAGTTCTTGCTACAAACCCCGAGCCCTTCAATGGTAAGGTGGTAAACGACCTGAACCGCACCGCAGCAAAGAAATTGGCTTCAGACATGCTGAAGATGCCGCTCTGCAGAGACGGCGTGTATTACTACATCTTCTGGACAGACGGTTCATTCCAGCGAGTTAATGATTTCAATAAGGGCGGTGCAGCAGCAGTGTGGTTCGACCCCACGCGTGATGAATGGTACTCGTGGAGAGAAAAGCCCCCATATGGAGATACCACCAGTAATGATGCAGAACTATTGGGTATCGGGATAGCGCTCCGGACAGCCTCGAGCTTCATTGCTAAATTCCAGCAGGATCACCCGGCTATTCTCGTCGCTCGGCACGAGGTATTCATTTTCACTGACTCCTCTGCGTGCCTGCAACTGATACCCAGAGCTCACTTTTACCCGCTGTGCAAACAATGGGCTAGACAGTCCCTACTCGCAGATATTCTAGAGGCCAGTGCATTGCTAAAGCAGCTAGGCGCAAACACCCAGCTTCACTGGGTACCTAGCCACAGTGGTGTCATTGGAAACGAGGTCGCTGATCGTGAAGCCAGATATGCTGCGCATGACGAGTATGTAGGGCAACAGGCATCTTCTGGGCCACAGGAACGACCAAGCCCTGTCACTGCAAGCGGCCTGATAATGCCCACGATTAGCCACACGGCAAGGAGCACAGCAAGGAAGCATAGGGATATGGTGAACCGGTTCAATTCCCTTCTGCACCCCAAGGGTCCTGAAGACTACGTTCCCCTCTTGTGATTCCCTGCTGTGAATGGATGTACGTCTTGTGCTTTACTCATCTCCAGGTTATCCCCTTCGGATAACTAGTAACGAGTAACAATGAACAGCTTGATGGCATTGAACTTGATGAGAATGTTGATATTATCAAGTAAATACCCAGGTACGTACTTGCTCATATTACTCTGCAGGCTACGCTGGGATGTGATTTCTGAATTAGAATTACTGCACTGCTTCGAATGCACTTAGTGAGAGTTTTTAACTGCTCTGGGGTGTTCAATTGTCGCGCTCCATATCATCGAGTAAATACCCAGGTACTTACTTGTCCATAGACTTCCCTGGGGTCTAAAGGAGCACCCTACTTTTCGTGTTGTTGAATTATCACACTCCGTGCTCATACCTTTGGCTAGCATGAGAACTTTGCGGTTTCATCTGATACGACTATTGCAGATGAAAGCATACCATTTTCCCCTATAAACAAGCACTCCAAGAACTCTCGATGTAATTAACTCATATAACAGGCTATGAAAGACAGCCTATGCCTTGAATACTAATTTCGTACATCACTCAACCATTCCATTAGAACCAGGCTTAAACAAAGACCAGCTCTCCATTCTCATTAGAAATCCGCTCGGCCAAGTTGATATTGGCCTCAACTTCCTCCCCCTCCACGTTAAACAAGTTGGCCCGTAACACAGGAATCCCCGGCCCCTCAAGGGAAAGCTCGATATTGGTGGCACTGTCTTTAAAGTTCTCCCCACCCCAACAGAAACAGCCTGAAAGAAAGGTATTAACATGACAAGCCCGACTACGATGGACTGAATTGCTTCATACCATTATCATTGCCGATGAAATCGTTCAGGTTCATCTCAACCTCTCGTTCTTCGCCCTCTCCATCCTGTAGTTTGGCTTTGAGAATGTGACCATCCTCAAGTTCGATGTTGTTTGCTGACTCGTGGAAACTCATGGCGAGATAGATAAAGAACTTCGAGAAATTGAGTAAATTGGATTGTGCTAGTCTAAGTTGCTACAGAGCGAAAGACCTTCCTTTTATACCGTTGCTCAGAAATTCGCAGGTCGACGTACAGGCTGCAGCCCTTTGTTGTCGGCCACATGTCCTGGACTTATTTGCTACATCCATGTGGATTTGGTGCACAAAATATGGGGCTATAAAGAGGAGAAGTAAGCCTGAGAAACTAATCATCATGTCATTACCTCCGTGCGCCGTCAATTCCCAATTATCGTGGCGCACGATGCAGCCCTAATTTCCAGCCACAGGTGGCCGTAGGGCTGGCGCTGGCTTGGCGCCTATGATGTTGCACCAGACATGCAGTGCCAAGGAAACGCCCAGCTGCTCTGTGGATTTAGAAAAAAAGTCCGGTCTATGAGTGATTTGGTGATAATGCTGGTGCCTAACTCCCTACACGGCTCTAACGGAAGTGAGGGTCTGTAGAGCTGGAATATACAGCCTGACACTAAGGGCTTGGCAGGTGGGTTTGTAAATGAGGTATTTCTGTGGTTGTACATACAAAATGGTTGTTTTGATTGTAATTATGAATATGCATTTGGGTTGAAAAAATGACCCTAGGTTTGATATCACGCAAACTCCTACCCAACTCCGCAGCCGAAACAAATGCACGCCGTAGAAAATTCCATCACCCATAGCACATACACGGGATATTGAAGTCAACATGTCAGAATCATAAGAGCATTTATGCAGTGTTTCGGTAGATCTGGGAGCCACCAGAACGGATCTGAATGGTTTCTCTCCGCTGCAATACGATGATAGCGCGGTTGAGAGCCTGTTCGGAATAACCCTTGCTATCGACAAAATCACGACGCAGGGTCGCTAGGCTGGTGCTCCATCCAACAGGGAGACGGCGCTTGAGCTCATCTTCGATCTTGGATGCCTCTTGCATGAGGTCTTTATTGCCCTGACCATCGCCCTGGGTGACAGCATCCATGGTTGAGGCAAGGAAGAGTCGGATAGCCTCATCGACGTGGGCCTCAGTGGCAATAGGAGAGAGGGACAACTTCGCCAGAGACTCGGTGATACGGACAATAGCTTCAAGTTGACGCACAGTAATGGGGATAGATGATTTGGTGTTGGACTCAATTTCGCTTCGGTGAACTTGCTTTCGAATGGAAACGAAGTAGGAAGAAAGTTTCTCAGCAGCCTCAGGTGAGAGCCGAGGAGCACAGCGACTTCGGCAGTAGCTGATATAGCGCTTCATCTGTTCAACCGGAATCTCGGCTTCGACCTGCTCCTGCATACCACGACCGCCCATGTGAACACCCATGACGTGACGGGCAATTCTCTCATCACGGCCACGCTCATGATCATCCCGAACAATGAAGATCATATCGAAACGGGACAGAATGGTGGTTTGGAAGTCAATGTTCTCGCCGGGAGTCTTCAAATCATCATATCGACCAAAAACTGGGTTGGCGGCGGCCAAGACCGATGTTCGGGAATTGAGAATGGTTGTGATACCAGCCTTGGCAATGGAGATAGTTTGCTGCTCCATGGCCTCGTGAATAGCCACACGATCTTCGTCACGCATCTTATCAAACTCATCAATACAAACCACACCACCATCGGCAAGAACCATAGCACCACCCTCCAGGTAGAACTCGCGGGTGGTGTGATCGCGCTGCACAGAGGCAGTCAAACCAGCTGCTGAAGAACCCTTTCCGGAGGTATAAATGGCAATTGGAGCCGCCTTTTCAACGAACTTCAACAGTTGGGATTTAGCGGTACCGGGATCACCCAGCATGAGAACGTTGATATCACCACGAAGCTTCATTCCATCAGGAAGAATCTTCTTTGAGCCGCCCATCAGAAGACAAACGATGGCCTTCTTGATATCGGCGTTTCCGTAGATTGATGGAGCAATGCTGCTAGCCATAGCCTCATACAAGTCAGGCCGGCGGCTCAACTCGAGAAACTCTTGCTCTTCCTCTTCCGAGAAAATCGAGTTACCCTTGGCAGTCTGATCCACGTCGGTGTTCAAGCCAACAGCACGCAAGTACGGGTTGCGAATGGCTACCGCAGCTTCCTTCTTGCCTCCCTTCGCCTGGTAGATTGAGAAGATACCCATGACGGTACAGCGTGAACCGGGGACAACTCGGTTTGCAAGATACCGATCGGCTGAAATCAAGACATGGCGTGGCAACTCACCAACCGGCACCTGATCAGGGGCTTCCTGGAGCTTGAGAACCTGCTGGTCCACAAATTGGCATTTTTCGTGGTGCACCACATAGGGGTCGAGGGGGCATTCCTCGCCAGGCTGGTCGCCGGGCTCCTTGTGTCGTCCACAGCGTCTTGGAAGGGTCAGACCAGAGAAACCACCGTCAACATGGATATTTTCGCTGTGGTCGCAGTTCTTGCAACGAATATGAACAATGGTCGCTTTTGATGAGATGGTGGAAGCTCCGATGACGATACCAGGAATTCGGACAAGGTGGGAGATATTAGTGGCGTTCAGGTCGCGGATGGAAATATGCGATGCTGAGGAGTGGAGAAGCAATTGGTGGGATGGAAGGGTGATGTCTCGGTCACCAGAGTAGACGATGCGACGGGTGCAATCCTGCAGGGCCAATTCAAACTACTCAGGGTTAGATGAGGTCAATAATGTGATTGAAGGACATCCTTACCAAAGGAATGAGATCAGCAGGCTCTGTGGTAAGTTTGTGGGCCAACTCCTCATTGAAGGAAATAAGGTGGGCAATATCAATATCACAGTAGTATTGCTTCACAAGCACATTTTGCCGTAATTGATCTCTGTGAGGTTCTTTGAGTCAGTCAAGGATACGAGCCACCCTGGGATATGCGAATTTTGTAGATTCCATACCGGTAAATGAATGCATTGTCCAGCTGGAATTGTAGCACAAAATCCTTTAATTTATTTTGAATGGCGGTTTTCGACTCATCAGCACCATTTGTACTGGGCGCGAGAACGCTCAGAGTATAAGGAGTGCGTCTATCCATGGTGTTTGGTAGAGGGTTGGGGTGTGGAGGGGATGGAAAGACTGGCAAATCTGTGGACACAAGGGAAGGGAGAACTTTTGGGGGAACATGAAATCGCGAGCGCGACGCGTTCCATCCCGCAGACGCGTTAAGTGGAATACGGCCTATTCCCTGAGGCAGCAATGGCTCGAGCGGAGTAATGTTTAATCCGGGGTTAGCGCCTTTCCCGATTGGGTAGAGCTGGGCATGGCACCTTGGAAACAATGCCACGACACCTGTTTGGTAGCACTCACCTAGCCTCAAAGCAAATCTAGATCCGGAATTCCAGTACTTGGAGCTTCTTGCTGAAGGCGGACGCGGTTTTAGAGCCCCGAGCTCGGCGGACTTGTGGTTGATCTGTCATGATCAGATAACCCCGAGCTTCCCAACGATCGACCCCGGTGGCTGTCGCATCCGCAGTGCGGACGTGGACAAGATGGCGAACAGCCCGCGCAAGTCAATTGACAGCCTGGCGTCTGGCGCATCCACGCCATCTATCTCGCACTATTCAACGACCCAGCTGGAGTCGCCTCGAGTTCCCCCTCAGCGGTTCCCCCTGAGGAGGGGATCCACGGCGAGCTCTATCGTGAGCATTGGAGGGATCCTAGATGTCTCACAGCACCAAGGATCTATTGCAGAGTCCGGACAAAACGGTAGGATCTATATCTTAGTAGTGTGCAAGCCGGTAATCACGAGGAGACTAATGTGAGAATGTCACTACAGCCATTTCGACCCTCTTGCAGCCCCCGATCACTCGCACCGGCTTAACACCCCATACCGCTGTTTCGACTACTGGATATAAGCCTCCGTCATCCCGCGATATTCCACCGGTGACCTTGACAAATATTACCCATGTAGACTCGAAGGTGTTTCAGCCTTACTTGTCGCAAGTCGGCTCACTGTATGATGTTTTTCAGCAGTCGAAAGAAAGCATCGGAGAAGAAGGCGCAACAACCCCGAGCATCAAGTCACCCAAGCCTGAATATACGGAATCATTGATGCCATGGAGCCCGGAGCGGAGGTCTTCCACCATATCGACCAGCTCAAGACCAACTTCGCCTTATGATCCACGAGGCCGACGGCCTTCATTGCGCGGTCGAGGGCCTGCGGTAACACCGCTGTCGACAATCCCATCTGTTTATCTCGAAGAAGACTTCCACCTAGAGAATCCTCGAACCTTTGACGTGATATCGGAAAAATCGGAAGTGGTGAGACCACCCCGGCCACCTGTCAAAGAAGACCAGCAATCCAATGGAGGTGCACCGGAGCCGGTTCAAACCGGCAGAAAAGCACTTGCCACCAATGCTATTCTGCAAGAAAAGCTTTCTTGGTACATGGATACCGTGGAAATCCATCTGATTTCCTCTATCTCGACCGCCTCCAAATCATTCTTCACAGCGCTGGGTTCATTACGCGAATTACATGCGGAGGCGGCCGACTCAGTTGAACGAATCCAGGTCTTGCGCCGAGACCTTCAGAAAATTGACAAGGAGATGGCATTGGGTGGCTTGAAGATCGTTAATCTACGCCGACGAAGAGAGAATGTACGCATGCTAGCTGCTGCCGTGGCTCAACTTCGTGACGTGGTGGAGTCTGTTTCCAGATGTGAGGATTTGGTTGAACAGGGTGACATTGAGGTTGCCTCTGACGAACTGGAAGAGGTTGAGAAATTGATGGCTGGCGAGAAGGTGACTGATCGTCCTGCCGATGAATATGACAAGGACCTCCCCCGACGAGCAATTGATCTTCGACGACTCAAGGCTCTTGATGGTGCATCCGAAGACCTTGCCCAATTAAGACAGCGTATCGGAATGGGATATGAAACCCGTTTCTTGAATGATCTTCTGGGCGACTTGCGTGACCACGTCCAAAACGTGTCCTCGGATGCCACTTTGCAGCGCTGGGGCTCTTCTTTCCTACGTCAAAGAGGTGGCAACCGTCCTGTATCGATGGTATCTCCCGCATATATGAACATTGATAATGATTTACGATCCAGACTGCATGTTCAGCTCACTGGACTTGCAAGAGCTCGCTTCACCACGCCTGCGGCAACCTCCTTCAAGGGGGCTGTGTTGCGAGAGATGAAAGGGCTTATCCGAAAACACTTACCCAGCTCAAGTGATGATGACAATGAATCCATGGTGTCAGTTTCAACCGTTGGGGACCGTCAGCGAAGCCAGCAAGAAAAGTCTTCCGTTCTTGCACGTAACCTGCGCGCTCTTGACCCTGAAGATGCCTATCAAATGCTCTTAGCGGTCTATACTGGTATTAGTGAATGCCTACGTCGATTAAGCACACAAGTAAAGATTCTTCTGGATATTGCTAGTGGCCTCGAAAATCCTCCGACCGTCGGTGCGAAGTCGCCTCGAAGCCCTAACCCACAACATATGACTGTCAAGTCTCCAGATGGGCGTCCGTCGCCTTCTGCGCAGATGGCTCAAGATGAGATCCTGCAAGTTTTGGATATGTCAAGTCTTCTTGGTCAAGCGGTGGATATTGCCCAATCCCAGGTCACCAAGGTTCTGAAGGTTCGATCTGAACAAACAGCTCAGCTTTCCAAGGAAGAGTTTCTCAAGTATTTTACCCTGAACCGGCTTTTTGCCGACGAATGCGAGGCCATTTCGGGCCGAGGCGGCACTGCACTTCGGACAATCGTGGGTAATCAGATTCGCGATTTCATCTCCCGGTTTGGTGAGGCACAACGACATCGCATCGTCGAAGTCATGGATGTAGACCGCTGGGATGCGCGCGATTTCGGAGAAACTCAGGTCACCATTTTGACCCGTATCCTGGACGCAAGCACTAAAGACATCGAGGCATGGGCTGAAGTATCCAAGATTTGGATACCTTACAACGAAAAAGAGCAGACCAATTCTTCGGAAAACAGCTCTGTCGTTAATGGATCAGGTAAAGAAAAGGTGCGCAGTGCGGTTATCGACGAACAGAAATACATCCTGCCAGACTCGGCAGTTGCCATCATGTGCAGTATTGAGGAATTTGAATTCCTCATGGCAAATATTCCGAATATGATCCAGGACATTGCTCCTCAGTTATTGGAGAGTCTGAAGCTCTTTAACTCCAGGTCTTCTCAACTGATCCTTGGCGCCGGTGCTACGCGGAGCGCAGGATTAAAGAACATTACAACCAAACATCTTGCACTTTCATCCCAAGCGCTGAGCTTTGTTGTGGCTCTTGTGCCGTATGTTAGGGAATTCGTGCGTCGCCATGGGCAAGGAAACCAAGTGATGGCCGAGTTTGACAAGGTCAAAAGGTTATGCCAGGAGCACCAGAACGGAATTCATGAAAAGCTCGTGGACATCATGAGTTCCCGCTCAACGGTCCATGTTAATGCCATGAAGAAGATTGATTGGGATGCTGAAAATGATTCTTCTGCGGTTCATTCCTACATGGAGACCTTGGCCAAGGAGACGGGTACTCTTCACCGTGTGTTGAGTAAACATTTACCCGAAATGACTGTCGATATGATCATGGGGCCTGTGTTTAACAGCTATCGAGACCAGTGGGTCAAAGCTTTTGACGAGGCGAGTGTCCAGTCTGAGACTGGTAAAAAGAGGTTAGTCTTCATACGGTCGTGCATCTATGTTATGTACTAATGCTAATGCCCATTTCAGGATGCAAGTCGATATCGAACATTTCCGAGCCAAGCTGGCCAAGATCGACGGCGCTGGCGTCCTAGGAGATAAACTTCTCCAGCTTGTGCAAGCGAAGAGCGTTGCCGCCCCAATGTTCGATTCAGAGCAGCCCGAGCCTGCCAACGAGCAAGAAGAAAACGGATCTGGCTCTGCCCAGTCTTGATCATCTTGACTACCCCGTACATTTATTTCCTTGATACATGAACGCCATCATGATCCTGCCATTATACATATAATTCCTCAAGGTTGCCTCTCAGCTACCGGTATGACATTGTTAGAAGCTGTACAGAAGCATACTTGTCATTTGCTACGCATTCTCATAACATAGCCTGTCCACGATATGCATTGATAGAACTAGCCCGGCGTTCCTTGTGAGTGACTCGAAATTAATTCTGCTTAGCGTCTATATTGGTACCAACTTCGATCTTTGTGTCGTAGATTCACAACCCTCTATACTAATGGCCTTTCCAAGGTTTCACAAATCAGCAACCTTGTAACCAAGGACGAGCTCTCCAGCTTGTTGCTTATGATACGATGTCCAGCACAGAGACAAGTCAGCCAGAGCCAATGTACAATGGTTCCTCCAATATATAGCTTTGGGCGTTACGTCCTTCTAAAGTCAAAAATGGCATCATATCCCCTGGAAAGAAGACCCACTAGGCTCACCTGTACTGATGACTCCATTTGAGGAATATGTTTAGTACCAGAGTTCTTAGAGGTGGATGAATTGAGGGGAAACCGGACGATGTACCTTCACTGCAGAGACCTAGAACCACAGCTTATTAGCAGCTGCATGTACCACACCATATGTGCCAAGGTGGGGCTACGCCCGACGAGCATGTCTGAGCACATAAAGGCCTTTTCTAGGCTTATGGCGCTTATGGAAAAAGAAACAAATTAGCAGTTAAAAGCTTCGATGTTGTGATCATTCTCATGCAAGCCATTGACCTCTCAGAACTACGGTGGAAAGGCCAAATGCAAGCATTTCTCTTCGAAGGTTCGGACACTTGGTGAGATTCAGCCTTCGGAGCCTCTTCGAGCTCCCCACATGCTCCCTAGCCCCTCTTTCGGTCCTCCACATTTGTTGCAGGCTGCAGTCAGTGACTGACGTACAGTAGGAGCACTGGCCACCGGGCCCGCAATGCACATCAGATCCACTCTGTTGGGACAACTGAATGGATTGGATCAAAGATTGTTTTGGCTGGTCTCCCCTCATCGACTCCATCAGGTACCGCCCTGGATCGTATCTTTGAAGAATCAGTGAAGAGGAGCAACGCCGCGAGACTTTGACCATGGCTATAATCACCAGGAGCCACCGAAAGCCACGACGCTTTAATTGGAGTTGAAAAAGTGACTGAATGATACCAATTAAGACTCAGCAATCGCCAAACCGTGTGATAATATCCTGGAGAACGATCATAACTGATGGAAGTAGCCTTGAAGCTGATTGGTTGAATACGATCTTACCAAAACCCCTTTACGAGAATAGATTATGTTAAGTATCCCATATCGTCTGAAACCTGGTCTAAACCTGTTTTTCGTTGCACAGACACTTCAAGGAGAATGCCAATGCACATGCAAGCTGTCTCCGCTGTTGACGATGCACGCGGGGATATACTATGACACTATTGGTGCTGACGATTTCATACAGTTTCATCCCTCATTGTTGAGGAACAGCGGGGCAGTGTAGGTTTTTTCCTTAACTGAATGGTAGCCTGATGTTGGAAGCGAGAAAGAAGAGCAACTATAGCGACTCTTACGAAGTCTGTTGAATGTAACTATGGTTATTTCGATGCATACTGCGTGTTATCACTCGCAGGTGCCTTTTTTTTTTAGCTACCGCGGGGCCGGAGTATACCGGAGATCATTGACCACCGACATCACCGATCGACAAAGCGGCATCGCTTTGGGTAGGATTCGCGAAAACCCCGCAATTTTGCGTATCACGCTAGTGAGTATTCGTAAAGGAAAATACTAATACATGTTGTTTTCAAAGCTATAAGAACAAGACATGTACATGAAAGAAAAAAATCAACCCATTGCGAACACTATCAAGCTTACAAGCCTCTTCAAACTTCCTAAGTCCCTTTCAACATATCTTTCAGGAATCAACTCCTGTCAACATGTCTCCTGCAATTCCTGCTCCACCTCCAGCTCTGTATCTCCAACAGGCTCGAGACAGCCCTAACAGTCAGGAATGCATGTCCATCTACGACAAGTGGGCTGCAACATACAACGACGAAGTTGGCGATGAGGCTCAGGAGTATGTTGCTCCTGTGCTCGTTGCCCAGGCAGCTCTAAAATACGCAAAAACCAATGGTCCTGCCAACAGCATCATCCTGGATGCTGGTTGTGGGACTGGACTCGTGGGACAGGCCCTTTCAATTGCCCGCCCTAAAGCAATCGATGGAATTGACCTATCTGTCCCTATGCTTGACATTGCCAGAGATACTGGCGTTTATCGGAATCTAGATCAAGCTGATATGAACCGACCTATCGCGAAGCCCGACGAGACCTACGATACCGTTGTGTGCGTTGGCACATTTACCCTTGGCCACGTTGGCCCCGATCCTGCTCTACGCGAACTTGTCCGGGTTACTAAGACGAATGGTATTGTTGTTGCTACTATTCTTGATGAGATTTGGGTTTCGGGTGGTTTCAAGGATGAAGTTGCAAAGTTGAAGGCGGAAGGTGTGGTTGGTGTTACTGAGGAACTTATAGACTATGTAAAAGGTCACGGCGACAAGGCGGTTCTGGTTATCCTCGAGAAGCTTCCTCGTGCTTAAAGGCCCAAAGCGACTGCGACTTCCTGTCAATTCCCAAAGCGCCAACCGATTATACAAACCCAACGCGACAAATAACGACCGACCGATCAATATTACGCCCAAACGCCCCAGTCTAGCTTTGCGAACGCGGGTTTACTCTTGTACAGCTTTGTCCTTTCCTTTCTTGATTATTTTCTCATTCTTCTATGTCTTTTTTTATCTTTACAAAACCCTAAACAAAGAATAAATCTACCTGCTTATTATGGACTAGCCGGATGCTTTATCTGGCAGCCGTAGATATTTGGCCAAGAAGCCAAGACTGAGAACCAATTCTTAGGAAAAGACCTGTGAATACTTTTGTTTTGTTTTTGCTACTTTACTCTTCAATTATAGTGGACAGGATTAAGGCAATTCTTTTCTGAGCTCGATAGTAGTGAAAAAACAACTATTCCTTGTACTTTTAATTTAAGGAACTATAATATCGGGTCCATTCCATTTACATGTTATATGTTTTATGAATAACATGTTCCGCTTGTGACATGTTTTACATATAACATGTTTCAGCGTTTACATGTATTAGACCCAGGTGGGGTTAATAATGACCATGGCGTCTGCATTAGACAAAACTAATAACATTCTCGTCTGACACTTCATAAGGCTGAGAATTGTACAGCATGAACGCACATGCGGTGTCCACAGGTGATTCAGAACCTCAAACTGTGATAGGTACCCTCATAAGTTCGCGTCGCTCAAATGCTGTTGAGCAGGGCAGGCAAATTTGTACCAACTATTCGTAAACATGATCAGTCCTTTCATCATCTGTCCCGCTCTCCCAATACTCATCGTCAGTCTCTGGCTGCTGGGTAGTAGTCCCATTTTTGATGAATTAATCAATGCCCTCGATACATGACAATCGGGGTAGCTTGGTATGTTTCTCAGCAAGTAACCTCTCCAATTGCATATTAAACACATCATCCGGAAGACCCCTAGCCTGCGTTTTCATCCCTCAGTGGCTCCTATAGATGCAAAGCGCTTCCAAAGTTGGCGGGAGATGATCCACAGTCAAATGAGGCATCGTCAACCTGATCGGCAACGATTCCTCGCGATAGGTAGTAGAGGATATGGATTCCGAGACTCAATTTTCTCAAATCCTTAAGCCCACGAAGAGCGAGAGGCGAGCTGTGCTCTGGCTGGAGCGCTGGGTATACCCAGGCATAACCCGAAGGGCGTAACAATTGCCACGTGAATGTCACCGCCAGTGGGGTTTCGGCCTCGACATCCAAATCTATATTTATGTTTATCTAACAGAGGCTCAGTAATGTGACTCTAGTAGGTCAAAAGGCACCAGTGGCACGGAAAAGTGAAAGATAGAAAGAGGGTGTTGAGTGCGAGAGGGGAGAAGGCAAAGGAAGGAAGAAGAGGTCTCAAGGCTGATATCAAGGCTTTTATGTAGATGTTACCTATGGAACGGGGTATGGAGGCGCCAAGGCAAAAGTAGCACCATCACATAATCCATGGGTCATGGAGATCCAAGTGGGTTCGACCATGCCCACGGAGTTTGCATGGCGTTGCATTAGACACAAAACCAGCATCCTTATCTTATGCCTCATAGGTCTGGTGTGGCTTATACGTTACCTCTTGCCCTGATATGGTTATAGGTCTAAACTGGCACGGGGCGAGAAAAAAAAAGGACCAAGACATTGGCGACTTGCCACCCAAACGCTCTACAGAAAGAGAGATATATGTTACGAGTATTGTGGCTCGATACCTGAGGGACGGTCACATTTAGATATCATACAGCTCTAATCGTATCCCGTAACAGATGAATAGTTGTACAATATTTCATATTCAAGCTTTGACTAGCTAAAAGCCCTAGAAATAGATCCAGACTCCAGTTCGGATCGCGCAGCGTACGTATACAAAGTTGATGCGTAACTCGTGCCACCTTGATGCTTTTAAGGTGTTTCTCCCATCAAGGGAGACTAAGATAAAGTGATGTCAAATATGTTCGGAAATGTCGTGTTTAAACGCCGGGCTGGGAACCAAGACCCTTGTTCTCACCCAGAGTCTTGGGCTCGTGACCACCCTTGCCACTGCCAGAGTGGTTAGGGCGGGCGCCGCTGAAACCGGGGAAGACATCATTGCGCTGTGAGCCAGTCTCCTCGGGCATGGGGGCGACCTTCTGGGTGTGGTTCAGAGGGGCATCCTGTGGAATAAGATGTTAGGATGTATTCATGTGATATTGAAATTGGAAGACTTACGTTGTTGCCGACACCGTGGGCCTTAGTCTCGCCAGCCTCAATGGCGTTGTCGGACTGGGGAATTCCGTTGTCGTATTCGGCACCGCGGACCATTGTGAAGGATATGTGGGTATTTAGGTGGGATTGGGAGTGTCTACTCGATATAACGGTAAGTTTTTGGCTTTCTAGGAGAGCAATTGAGGTGTCTTGACGGCCACATACCTTTGAAGATTGTGAGTGTGTTATGAGGAATTGGAAGGTAGAATGAAGAGATCATTGAAGGGCTACCAGCCAGCTTTTAAATACCCCTCCATGGAGCTCATCGACTCGTCAATCATACTTGTTCATACATAGACAACAGTGACAGCATCATGAAGTCATTGTGGAGACATGACTTCATCGACGAATAGGCATTGATCTTTGGCTGATTGAATGATTGACCCATTCAAGATCCAAGAAGAATCCAGTGGAGGTTTAATGACATAGGTCTTGATCCAGAAGAAAAAGATGGAAGTTGTATTGCAAACAATTTGCCCAGAAAGAATAGCGTACCTGTCCACTGGACCCTGACGCACGGATCACGGATTCTTATTCCAAATTTAGTCCAAAACCAACCACACATATTTGCCGCGCTTTGAATAGCATTTGAATTGGATGTCAAGAATTGAAATTATTCTATTGATGGCCAAACTTATACTGAAATGCAATGTTTTTTCAATTTTTTTTGTGTTTGATCTATTCGGCTTTCCTAGCCATATCTACGCTTCTGAGCAGCCGTACCTGCAGCCAGAGTCAGTGATAGATAAGGCAAGTTGAGGATGCTCTCAAAAAGGCCACGATGCAGCCAACGAGAAGATTGCGATGTGACTGACAAACTAGAGGATGACATGTTGGAATAATTGCTAAAGACTCTACGAGTCCTACCACGTGAGCGCGCCCCACCTGGATTGCCGGATGCGGAAACACCGGATGGCTGGTGCTGGTGACTTGAGATCACAACCTCAGGCTCTAGTAGATCTGGAGTAGCTTGCCGAGAGCCTATCAGTGATGATTGGCAATTTTGCAGCCATTGGCTGCGATATTGGGCAAAGCTTAATGAAGACCTGAGGCCGGAGTGAGATGATGGGACACGGGGTCGTGGGCTTGGAACCGTATCAACGTCGCTATTATCTTCCAGACAACAATCCTGGATTATGTCAGCTTCCGATAAAGTGGGAGACAATTGTGGCATGAAATATCCCATCGCGCGAAAAACCCCGCCCGGGGGAAGGCCTTGAGGTCTCTTAGGAAAGGAACGTTCATTCGGACTAGTCGGGGCTGGTGACTCCTCCGGCATACTCTCAGTCGCTGGAGAAAGGCAAGATTCAGCGTGCATGGGCTGATTCAGCATCATAAATTCTCCTACTTGTTGGAGGCCTAGTCCAATGCTGACAGACAAGGGTGGTGTTGGAGCTCTTGTAAACCAGAAATCGGGGAGACAGGGCACGTGGGAACTCCGCCGTCCTACTCTATTATCAATATCGTCAAACATGTCGTAATAAGAGATTGTACTGGATCTTGGCGTGCGTATGTCCGGATTGACTACTCGTAATGAATCCATTTGGCCGTCCTGTGATATGCCATCCCGGTTGATATTACCCCGAAGGTAGTCTACATCCATTAAGGACGAGACACCATCGTAGGGAACGGGTCGCCAGCTCGGTGAGGAATCCTGCGTCTCTTCATTGGACTGGGTCGGGGAGGGTGTCAGAAGTATTCTAGCATCAGACGATGGCGTAGCCTTCTGGCAGGATAGGAGGACTCCATGCCAAAGTCGCCGCCACATTCGAGATGCTATATTAAACGGAAATGGAAGCTGTCGGGAGCAGGTTGAATGGGAATCTGGGTGCGAATGACTATTCATGACAAGGCATTGCCGAGGCCTGAATAGAATGAAGTGCTGATCTCAATCGGAGGTACGGGGAGGTACTACTAGTTCCGGATTTTGATGTCCAAGTCAGAAGAAATGAAGGATTCCAAGTTCAGGCAAAAGTGGCGTTTTGGTTATCGGCGATAAGGTAGGACTTATATATAAGCTGGAGGGTCACGAATGTGTCGCCATATTTAGCCTTTGATCCTTTTAGCATTTAACTTGAGCCTCACAATATGAAAGGATTGGGTTACGTCACTTGACTCGCTACAAAGAGCTTCAACAAAGCACAAATTGAAGAAACCGGCACCTAAGCACGAGGCAAAGAGATATCAATGCATTGTGGGTTGCAAGGTTGTCAAGGATGAATTAGTCATGCTGGAAGAACCTTACGATACAGGATTGGTGCCCAGGTACATTATTGTACCTTATGAATTTCCAGCCTAGCTAGCTTTAGTGCCGCTTTAGTATCGTAATATCTTGATAATTTGTGGATAACCGACCAGATGACAGATCTTCAGACCCGCTATGACATCATACGATCAGCTTTCCCCAGACCAGCTTCACGTTAAACCTGATTCCCGTTTCAGTGGCGCCCCCGTACAGGAGAAAAATCAGTGTGCCGCAGAAAAAAAAAAGACAATGATTGGAGTGCATTGAAGATTTACAATGGATCGACTAGCACGGGCCGAACTGACGCCGAGCTATAAGCAAAGAATACTTTAAAACACTAAGGTCAACAGTGTTACATCCGGCCTGAAATGTTGGTCAGGGGTAAAAAATCTCTTCCATAGTCTTTTATATCATTTAAAAAAAAATCAATTGTCCAAAAGGGACTAGCTTGACCGGTGGCTGGTTTGGAAGGAAATTTCATCTATGAACCAAGGATTCAGAGGTCGATGGTCACACGGTGTTGCCCAGACGCAGTTAGCCCGGTTGTAGTATGCGGGACGTCCTGTTCTCCGCCTGTGCTGTAACCGTATTCGTGAACGGAGTTATTGCTATAGCTATGGGGGCGAGGTGAGGTGAGACTGAGGGATTGAATTTTATTTAGAAACAAAGCTCGTAAGCTTCTTCAGCTAATATAATAACCAAGATTTCCTTTCCTTCTTGTTCCCCAGCCAACTCTGGGGAAGTCAAAAACTGGGATCCCGCGTATCCCCGCACAGACCGAGTCCGGAGCTCAATCCTCCCGGCTTCTGGTTCCAAAGCTCCCAACCTTTTCCCCTCTTCTCCCCTCTGCAACCTTCTGTTGAATTTTTCTTCTTTTTTCTTGGGGGAATCTTGCTCGCAATGGCTGACGAGAACGGCTCTGAGCCGATCAAGCGCGATGTTCGCAACCACATGCTCTTTGAAGTGGCGACGGAGGTGGCCAACAGGGTGGGCGGCATCTACTCGGTACTCAAGTCTAAGGCGCCCGTCACAACGGCTGAGTACGGCGAGCGCTACACCATGATCGGACCTTTGAATCGAGCTTCGGCCGCCGTCGAGGTGGAAGAACTTACACCGTCCAGCCCAGCTATGCGTGATACCATCGCATCTATGAAAGAGCGTGGCATTGAGATTGTCTACGGTCGCTGGCTGATTGAAGGAGCCCCGCGGGTGCTGCTCATCAATACCGGCACGGGTTACCGATGGTTGGACGAGTGGAAGGGCGATCTGTGGAACACCTCCGGCATCCCGGCGCCCGCTGCCGATCACGAAACCAACGAGGCCATTGTCTTTGGATACCTGGTCGCATGGTTCTTGGGCGAGGTATGTTGAATTGAATCTCGGTGAAATAATTGTTGTATTGCGCAGGTACTGACTTGATTGCCTGTAGTACATCGCCCACGAGCGCCGTCGGGCCGTGGTGGCTCATTTCCACGAATGGCTAGCTGGTGTGGCCTTGCCATTGACCAAGAGGCGTCACATGGATCTGACCACCATCTTCACCACGCATGCTACTCTGCTGGGTCGTTATCTCTGTGCTGGTTCAGTGGATTTCTACAATAACCTCCAACATTTCGATGTGGATGCCGAGGCCGGGAAGCGTGGAATCTACCACCGGTACTGTATTGAACGCGCGGCTGCGCACAGCGCCGACGTCTTCACTACAGTGTCGCACATTACGGCTTTCGAGAGCGAGCATTTGCTCAAGCGCAAGCCGGATGGTGTCCTCCCGAACGGTCTGAATGTCAAGAAATTCTCCGCCATGCACGAGTTCCAGAACTTGCATTCGCAAGCTAAGGAGAAGATCAATGATTTTGTTCGCGGTCACTTCTACGGTCACAATGACTTTGATCTGGATGACACTCTCTACCTCTTCACCGCTGGTCGGTACGAGTACCGGAATAAGGGAGTGGACATGTTCATCGAGGGATTAGCTCGTCTCAATCATCGATTGAAGACCAGCGGCTCAACTACTACCGTGGTCGCCTTTATCATCATGCCTGCACAAACCTCTTCCTTGACGGTGGAGTCGCTCAAGGGACAGGCCGTGGTCAAGTCCCTCCGCGATACAATTGAGAACATTGAGAAGGGCATTGGAAAGCGGATGTATGAGCGTTGCCTTTCGTGGAAGGAGGGTGACAACATGCCCGACGAGAAGGATCTCATCACCAGCCAAGATCGGGTCCTTTTGCGCCGTCGCTTGTTCGCGATGAAACGCCACGGCCTTCCTCCTATTGTCACGCACAACATGGTAAATGACCACGAGGATCCCATCTTGAACCAGCTGCGTCGTGTGGAGTTGTTTAACAACTCCTCCGACCGCGTCAAGATTGTGTTCCATCCTGAGTTCCTCAACTCTTCGAACCCGGTGCTGCCACTTGACTATGACGACTTCGTTCGTGGAACCCACTTGGGAGTGTTCCCCTCCTACTACGAGCCTTGGGGATACACTCCGGCCGAGTGCACCGTGATGGGTGTGCCAAGTATCACCACAAACCTGTCAGGATTCGGATGCTACATGGAAGAACTGATTGAGAACTCATCGGACTACGGAATTTACATCGTAGACCGTCGGTCCAAGGGAGTGGACGACTCGGTCAACCAGCTGACCGACTTCATGTTCAACTTCACCTCCAAGAGCCGCCGTCAACGTATCAACCAGCGTAACCGGACAGAGAGATTGAGTGATTTGCTTGACTGGAAGCGTATGGGCTTGGAGTACGTCAAGGCGCGCCAATTGGCTCTCCGCAGAGGTATGATTTGATCCCTTTTCAAACTGCTGTGTTCAGAACAAATGCTAATTTTAATCACAGCCTATCCCTCCTCCTTTGACGAGAAAGAAGATTATTTCGATATCATCGGTGGCACTGATCAGAAGATCTCCCGTCCGCTTTCTGTTCCGGGTTCTCCTAGGGATCGCTCGGGAATGATGACCCCCGGTGATTTTGCTTCGCTCCAGGAAGGCCGCGAGGGCTTGAGCACCGAAGACTATGTCGCTTGGAAGCTTCCGTACGTTGAGTCCCCACCTCTTGTCTCATGATTTCAGTTATTAGGCAATGATCTTCCAAGACGCTAACAACCCCGCAGTGAGGAAGAAGAACCCGATGAGCACTTTTATCCACTCACGCTCCGGACTCGGAAGTCTGGCGACCGACCACAGTCTCCCCTGGATAGCATATCGGTAAATGGGGAGGGCGCTAAGGTTGAAGAGTGATATGAATCTTCCATGAGTTTCTCTTTTCTGTTTCTTTTGTTTATGCACTTGTTCATGTTCACGGGTAGCATTCGGTGTTGTTTTTCTTTCTCGGAGTGGACCTCTCCACCTGACGTCACCTTGTAATTTGACCTTCATAACCATGCATCTTGAAGCCTTTATTTGTTTTAACTTGGAATTTGATTCGTGAATTGAACGTACTTTTCGTCACAGCTATAACGTAAGGGTCTGCGATGTCGGGTGTGTATCCGGTTGGATTCGGAAGTGTGTGGATATCTCCTGCAATAGAGTTACGGACGAGCCCAATCAGGGAAACCTTGGAGCTCTATTGATCATGATTTGCACATCCCGGTGAACCTTATGGTGCAAATCATGATTGAGACAATACCCTGGCGGACAACTCCACTCCGGGGTATTTCTACCCCTCCATAAGTTGCTTTTCCCACTTTCATTCTCCCATTCTCAATTGATTCATTTCAAACTCCTTACCTCACGTCTCGCCAACGATTACCAAGTCTACCTTCGGTACGACTCTCTACAATGGAGCTGCGCACGTCCTAGCTTCGGGTCCCCCACGTGGGGGTCCATGGACAGTTGTCCCCGCGATGATTATAGGGTCAAGGTATTATATGGTATAACAGTCAGCTACGCATGACAGGTGTTCGGTTCAGATTACCGTGGTAGATATGAGCAATCATATCTACTACGGCAGTCTGGCTGTTCTGAGATTATACTGTCAAAACTTGATCTAGATAATTCTAGCGAAAGGACATGCGTGACTTGAATTGTTCCCCTTTGCTGTTTTTTTGTATTCGTGTTCAATGGTTGCTATGGATGTTCAATGCTGATATAGTGGACTGTTGGACACGGATACCCTTGTGTCGGGATGCTGACTCGATAGAAGTATAAACAGTTCTTGTACCAAACTCCGAAATGGCTACGGACAAGATCACTTTCCTGACCAACTGGTATGCTAACTGAACCTATATGAGAGCATACGATGTAAAGTACACAGGCTGAGTATTATCTTCAGGCACGCCACCCCGTACCATGCCCCCCTCTACCTCGCTCAGGCCCGTGGCTACTTCAAGGATGAAGGCCTCAAGGTTGCCCTGCTGGAGCCCAACGACCCCTCCGATGTGACCGAGATCATTGGTAGCGGCAAAGTTGACATGGGCTTCAAGGCCATGATCCACACCCTGGCTGTACGTTTATCACCGACCTCTATCAAAGGATGCTCGTTCTAATTCAACTAGGCAAAAGCTCGCAACTTCCCTGTGACCTCTATTGGCTCCCTCCTTGACGAGCCCTTCACCGGCGTGGTGTACCTCAAGTCCAGCGGAATCACCGAGGACTTCCGCTCCTTGAAGGGCAAGCGCATCGGCTACGTCGGAGAATTCGGCAAAATCCAAATCGATGAGCTTACAAAGTACTACGGTATGACCGCCGACGACTATACCGCCGTCCGCTGCGGCATGAACGTAACCAAGGCCATCATCCGTGGCGACATTGACGCCGGTATCGGTCTCGAGAACGTGCAAATGGTTGAGCTGGCCGAGTGGCTTGCAGAGCAGAACCGTCCTCGCTCCGACGTCCAGATGTTGCGCATTGACCAGCTCGCCGAGCTGGGCTGCTGCTGCTTCTGCTCCATTCTGTACATTGCCAATGATAAGTTCCTTGCTGAGAACCAGGAGCGCGTCGGCAAATTCATGCGTGCTGTGAAGCGTGCTACGGACGATGTCTTGGCTGATCCTAAGGGTACTTATGAGGAGTATGTTGATGTTAAGCCTATTATGGCTACTCCTGTCAACCGCAAGATCTTTGAGCGCTCCTATGCGTACTTCAGTCGGGACCTCAAGAATGTTAGCCGTGACTGGGAGAAGGTTACTCGCTATGGCAAGCGTCTTGGTATTTTGGATGAGGACTTCAAGTCCAACTATACCAATGAGTATCTCTCCTGGGCGCTGGATGCTGACTCTACTGATCCTACTGGTGATCAGAAGCGGATGGCTAAGCTCCAGGAGGAGGTTGCTGCCAATGGTGGCTTCCAGCGTCTTGGTGTTGCTGCCTCGGCTTAGGCGGCCAAGAAATATGGCACTTGCGTTAAGAGATGTGCCATTTATACCAGGCTCCACTCTTTAGTCTGGGTTAGCCTTGGAGACTAGAATGAATAAAGAAACTTGCTTTCGAACAATTGTGCAAAGCCCCTGTACATCAGTAGAAAGATGCATCCATAGATATCCTTTATATCCAAAGCCAACACAGACTAGATGTGTCCTGGCGACCCTTGACTCTCCGGCCTTCCGTCGGGGCATCCGCCTCTTCGTCCCTGCCATTGTCTCCACATCTCTGGTCCTATGAATCAAGTGTTGCACTTATCCCAATTAAGTGTAGCTTAGTGTAGTTAGTTCACGTACTAATATTCTTCCCGCATAACTGGAGATAGTTGGATTGCGTAATAGGCCTAAGAAGTATCTACAAATGAGCTTTCATTGGCTTTTAATATTGGCTACCCTGGATGAGCTATGATGTGACTAATGTTGTACTCAGAAATCATCGCTGAACATTGTGCACTCCTCTCCCCTTCTCCCGCGGATTCTCTGTTGGTATCAAGGATAGTAGCTGTCAATTAAAATGCCAAAACTTGCTATTCCCTTTAGAAGAGAGAAGACCTCGCAGGTCCTGAGTATAATGGAGGAATCAAACATAATGAACGATTTGCAATCGAGCAATGGTCGGTCAAATTGGAGGCGAAATCAAATAGTTCTTATTGATGACAGGAAAAGGTCCATCCTTGACCAAGTCATGTCTCAACCTAGACAATTCAACGGTATCTGTTACTGGCTGATGCAGAAGAAGTGGTAAAAGCTCTGTCATAAGAAAGGAAAGGAGGAGCTAGCCTCCTGCCTACTAGTCAAGTCTGGCGTCATGTGACCTTAGGGGTCATATGACCTAACCTTATTGGTAGTATCTTAGATAATATAAGCTAGCCAGATCACATGATCTTTAGTAAGCACGCACATAAAGTGTGGGCATATAGGTAGAAGAATAGATAGCTATATATACTCGAACGGACCCCTATTAGTCGCATTATCCGCCCTGATTATGTGAACGGACAGTTATAAGCCTGGGATTACTCTGATATTGCTAATTAAGCGATATTGAAGCTATTTAGATACTAGAGTCCGCCGCTGGATATAGTCTAGGGAATTCACGTGACTGATAATAATGTATGTGTACGAGTGGGAATAGTCGTAATAAGAGCCCTGAATAACTAGACTGGGAAAGTGGTTTATTAGCCCTACGGCTCCTATTTTAACGGGGATATCTTTTTCCGCTATAAAGCTACCCTGAATTTAAGTATCTTTTATTAATTGATTAGCAGACGCAATTAGATTGTAGTGGACAGCAACACCCTTCTTATATCCTGTCCGCTCGTGTTCGAAGTACCAAAACTAAGAAGCTATCTATATGAGATATAGCATAGCCCCTTCTATGAACGATTTCGGCTTTTAAAAGCCCACCGGTGCTTGACTGTAGTTGTTTGTACACTTGGCGAATCCCCGCATTCTTTTCACGGATGCTGTTGATGGCCTTATTAAGCCGAAGTCCCTTTCTCTTGTACCGCGCCTGTATATGTATTATTGGAGTCCGTAGTGAAGCTGAAGGCTTATTCGAGAATAGCGTATGCTGATCGTGTAATCTCATTATGATCGAGAGCGCGAAGGGTTTAGAGAAAAAATCATAACGTATAAGGATTTATTCGAGAGTGCTCGTTTATTATGATGAAACCGCTCCACCTTGATTCAGAACGTTGCTCTCCGCTTTAAGTATCTCCTCTTATTGCTGCTCTATATGTCTTGAAAACGTAATTAGTATAATCGTATGTACCGAGAAGTTAGAGGCCGTAAGCGCATAAAGGTGACTTAATAATGGCCGAAAAACATGATAAATATATAAAGACTAACCAAAATAGGAAGTAAGAATAGCACTGAAGTGGCTATGAAAAAGGCTTGAAAATCTTACTATTCGGCGGAAAGACCGTGCCTTTAAATATATAGTTCTTAGGCTTAAGAAACAGTGCAAAATCATGAGTATTGCGCTTGATAATGGTCACGAGGATGACGATCAATTAAGGCCTATATTACGGAGTCTCGAAAGAGAGGTTATGTGTAGCAACTAATAGAATGTTGGCAGAAGGTGAGGCATATATTGATGTGGAGGAAGAGACCACTATGCGACATGTGGAATCTTGCCTATGATCGCATTCGATGTGATGTCCCCTTGTGCCCGCTTAAGTCCGATTGGTGATGAGAGGACCCGAATGATAATAAATATCACGGACTTAGGGCCCTATATCTTGAACGACTTATTGACTATGTTGATAGTGGTGGTAGCCTAGATGGTTATGATGGCGTTCCTGGTGATATCTGTTGAGGAACTTGAGACCTGGTACTGGAAAGTCAGATAGGAAGGAAATCCAAAAAGGCTGGTGCGGCATCTGGATTGACATATCCTCCGATCAGTATCAATATCCTGTTAGCATGAACAGCGCATGCTTTTAAAATTACTTCATCCTTTCCTATATCTTGACCTGAAGAGCATCTTGTGATTTCAGGACTTCGTGAAACAGCCGCGAGGGAACACTGCGAATGGCTGGAGTCGCGTGCCATCGACGCGTAAAAATCTGCCATTTTCGGGAAGTATGCTGAATCAAACACCTCGGAGAATCGCCTAGATCTGGAAATTGGTCCTCGAGGGCCCAGACTTTGGCTTTTTATTCAGCGAGGAACCCATATTGGAACTGCTCGTCGCTTGCTGCGCGACAGTAATGAGTGGGCCACCGATAGAATAAACCGTCCATCTCGGACAGACCGTTGAAGAAATCCTCGACGATGCTGGATAGACTTGACAGCTGTTCTTCTTACCCAAAGTGTGGTTGGCCCCATACTTAACTACTGACGATAGGGCGTATCAATAAAAAGTTTGTGTTTCAAATGACTAGTGTTACTTTCAATTCGAAGTTCCTTCTTCCCGACCGATGCAGCACGTTGTTCGAATTATAGAACAAAAGACTCAAGACAGATCATTCTAGATTAAATTAAAAAAATACAGCGATCATCACACTCAGAATCTGACCTTCGCACAAAAAATTGTATCATCCGGGTCAAACAGACAACTGTGACGACCCCTGCAACTGCCAACTGATAGAGGGGCTTTTCAAATAACCATATATCACCACGAGCCAACCATTCTCGACAGTAGTCCTTCCTCGCTACTTTTGCTCACCTAATAGGCGCATCAATCGATAGATTAATCAGTCATTCTAAGCATACAATTTAAACAAAGACGGCCTTTCAGTATCGAAGGATGTGAAGCTGCAGTGCCCTTTCCGTTCCTCAGCTCTGCCAAGTTGGTTCATCATCCATTCTGGCGATGTCATCGTCTCGCCCCATCTCACCAGACCTAGGGCGGCATTCGTGTCATCCTTCGGAGGATGACAAGCAGCACTGATTACGGCGCTACATGTACCCGCCAAAGGCATCTCAGACTTGAACCGGCGCAGTGAAAGGCCAAGCAAAATTGCCAACATAAGACTCCCAACAAGGAGAGATAAAAAGATAGGCAACGGTGAATAAGCAACACAGCTTGTGAGGGCATCGGCGAACTCGCCACGTGAAGTGTAGACGGTCATTCGGAAATAGAATAGACTCTGTGATACGAGCCAGTGAAGCACCATGTAGATAATCAGAATGGGAATGCTGTACGCATACGGAAGACTTAACCAGTATGTTGAGCGTTGCTTGCTGCCGTTGCCTTTGACTGGCCAGGTAACCCGAAGTGGTTTTCGAGTAGCTCCATAAGAGCTGTACTCGGCTGCTAACAACATGCTCGTCAAGATGTTGTTGTAGCAGTAGTAACTCATAGTGACAATTAGTTGCGGCATGTTCGCCACTACTACACATGCCACAACTGAAAATCGTGCCGTCTGCTCCAGAACATTGTATGTGTTACTACCAACTCCGCTCTGCCAGTAATAGGCAAGGTCCAATGTAACACCACTCTCCACTGTGAAGTATGAACCGGCCGCGATAGCCGACAAGCATCTTGATAAAATAAGTCAGCGTAGACAAAAGGCAGCGGCTTGAAATTCAAAGCATACCCAATTAATGCCATGCTCCATCGCTTCAAGCTCGGAGCTTGTACCCAGAATTTACGTCGTGAGAGCGATTTGTAGATCACTGATTGGTTTCGACCACCTTCCCAGATTCCCATACCTGCTCTTTTCTGTTCGGAGGATTCCCAGTCACCACCTTGAACCTCGGTTCTGGAAATCCAACAAAGACCCTTTGTTGTAGGATCCGGCTGTTCAAGAAAAGACGCCACCGCATCACCAATAGTAAGAAGAGGCACCGATCGTGACCGGCTACTTCGCGCCGATAGGAACATAGCTATCACTTTCACTAATGAGGCGAGAACAATAGCGATGCATATCGGCGGGCTATAAAGCAACTCACAATGCTCCTCTGCTTTGATTGCAAGGCAACCGCTTAGCTGGTACTTTGTGCTGTTGTTGAAGACAGCAGAATTGTTGAAGAAGACAGCAAGGTTGTCGACGCATTTTGTGTCTATACCATAAGTACTATTGTACTGCATTGCAAATGCTCTCCCAATCACATCTTTATCAAGCTTGGCGTGACCAAAGTACGTATCATCAGCTCCGTACGTCATCGAGCATGCAGTCCAGAGTATTGCTGCATCTCCCCCGTCGCTCACGGATAATGCTTCCGTGAGCGCAACAATCAATCTATAATCTACTTGATTGACAACATTAGGTATTTCAAGGCATTGACGAGTCGTAAGTCGCTCATAATTTCCTTGTGCGATGAAAGCAACGGTTTCATTCCAGGAAATACCAGGAGAATCTCCGGCGGGCTGAAAGTCATAGCATTGCTCCAGAGCTGGAGTGGTGAGGTTTTGTATATTTTGCGAGTCTAGATCGTGAGGTCCAAGAACAATTTTGTAGTCATTGATAGATGAAGACTGGAACACCATTGAGTTATACCTAATAAGCGAGTCAGTAGGCCCTATCTATTCAGAGTGGAACGTTACACACATACAGTAAATGGAATGGTGTCGCTGTAACCAACAAACAGAGCCAAAGAACCAACCGGCACCGCTCTGCTGCAAAAAGATTTCTCATACTTGCATTCCCAATATCAAGCCATCGGCGGTGTGCATGGGCCTTATTAATCTCCTCTCGAGTTGGAGCGACAAGTGCCTGCATGCAGTTATTGCTAGCAGCGAGAATGCAAGTACTCAGCACGTTGATGATGATGTGGAGTGCAAGGTCCCATCGTTTACACAAAGTGCAATTGCCCCTGTAGAACACTGCTGAGGTTGGAAATTTGCTGTTATCATACTTGCGGGATAAGCCAGCGGCCGTCGTAATCAAGGCCAAATTGAGCAGCATAATCAATGCAGAAGCCTTTGCGCAGAGGTATACGCCATCGATCCATCGCTGATCGACAATCTGTCTCTTGTTATCCTCATTATCGTGTGATGTTTCTCGGTCGATCCTCTGACTTTTTAACAATGAGGCATATTCCTCAAGTTGAGATGAGCTGACCAGCGACGACCGTGTTGTTTCGCCAATTAACGGTACCGAAAAACAGGATTGTTGGTCATGAAGCTCGCTTAGCCTGATCTCGGTCGGCCGGTCTTTGGGAAATTTATAATTAGGTGGATCCCGGCGAAATGGTTGAATATGTTCCCACATTGTTTTTAGACGTGCTTTTGACATCTCCGGGTCAAGAGTAGAGGGTCAACCTAAGGTTTGAATTTTCCTTTGAAATTTACTAAAGATATTTCCCCTCTTTTGAGGTACTAAGCGGCTGGCGATGATGCATGCCAAAGGCCAAATCTCTCGCGCAATGATCATTGGCGTGTCAATTTGGCCCCCAATGCGTTTGGCCCCCAATGCGTTTGGCTCCATAGCTTGGTGCTATCCTTTGATTTGTTAGGCTGATAGAGCCTGCGGCTGAGAAAGCAATCATGAGTGTTCGAGAAATAACTTGTAATTAAATTCCGGGATGTAGCCACGGGGCATTCTTAAAAATAAAGTCTGCCCAATGCCAGAAATTATAATCAAGGGTAATTTTGGTGATCTACTAGAATTACATCAAGAAAAGATGATGGGAACTTTCCCAGATCTAATTTAGGGTAGCGCGATCTGAGTGGGGGCTATGTGCAGATGCCAAAAGGCTGGCTGTTTTAGATGGGGGATCGTGGCCCAATAATGTTCTACTAGCTAGGAGGGTCAATGCGGCAGTCGCACGATGGAGGGTAATCTCACACCCGCTCTCAGCCTGTTTACCACGCACTTAGGAGTCGAATAGAGCACCCTTTGCAGTCTTTGGTTGACTAAGGTCTATCTTCTGGTTGATTAAATCAGTAGATCTCCTGGAATAGGGTCAGATTTTGCCCTTGATATTTATAATCAAGAGATCGGATTATGTAGAGCGTACGTTTGATCAACTTGCAAAGACAGAGCGCATATTGTTTTATACCACTCAAGCTCCATAATAGCATTATCTACCTCCGACCGTGCCAGTGGCCATTTATAGGCTCGAATTGCCCATTTCCTCATCCCTCTTTGCGTTGTTTTAGGATCGATTCTCTCTTTCAACCTTATATTGTCGATCAGGTCTTGCGTAGTAATAAGTTTATTGCCATTTGTCGCGTTCTTGACGTTGTACAGATATTTCCGACATATTTGGACGATAATTTCGGTCATCCCGATGACTGCGATAATGCTTGCTGCACCCGGAAGAGGATCCATGACCATCAAGCCTCGTAAATGATAGTAACATACAAAGTGAAACGTGATAGGTGGTGGCAAAGGAGGGTACACACAGAAACTACAATTCAAGCCCCTCAAAGAGGGGTAAAAACCCGAGGGCGACCTTGATTGGGCGAGAAAGTACAACGGTTATGTATGTCTAAAATTATGAAGTTCTCATTGGCGCCGCTTTGATGCTGACAAAGTAGACTCCTCTCCAACAACATATTCTCTTTTGGGACCGCGATGGGGATGGGATGATCTTCCCTTGGGACACATACAACGGATTCCGGGACCTTGGCTTTAATATGGTCTTCTCGATCATTGCAACTCTCATCATCAATATCAACTTCTCCTATCCCACACGCCTGGCACACTCAGGTTTCCTGATCCATGGTTCCGCGTGTATGTGACGAGTATTCATAAAGCCAAGGTTTTAAATTCAGATACCACTATATATTGAGGCGATCGTGAAACTGATAGTCATCTTAGCACGGCTCGGATAGCGGCACCTACGATCCAGAGGGTCGCTCTATACCGCAATTATTTGAAAATCTATTCTCGAAATGGGATAAGGATGGCGATGGAGCCTTGACTCTTCAGGAGCTCTTTCAGCTAATGCACGGCCATCGATGTGCTGCTGACCCTTTCGGGGTACGCCTTGTTATTTGATCCCGGCAGTAAATATTTGTCCCATTGCTGATCATTGTGTAGTGGAGCGCGGCCTTGTTTGAATGGGGGACAACTTGGCTTTTGATACAAAAAGACAACAAAATCTATAGGGAGGATCTACGGGCGGTATATGATGTATGAATCTCAATCACAATTGTCGATGGATACTAGGAGGACTAATATTTCCTAGGGTTCGTTATTTTGGATTAGGTTTATAATACACCATTTTCATACGAATATATAATCGCAGCACGTTGATCAGGGGTTAACTTAGCTTTTGGCCTCCTTTTTCCAACATATCCGTCCATAGAGGTAATTGGGGTGGTGGAAGAAGAAGAACAAAAACACGGGTGGTTACTCGGGTGATTTGACCCGCCCCGCTTTGGGGAAATTCTTCTGACACCCATTGTATACGAGTCAGGCTTTTCGCACCCACCCGCAAACTCGACTAAGGTCCGGCAGGTTACAAAGTATCATCTACCCAGCAGTACTAAAACACCTGGCCTGCGCCTCATGCAAACTCATGACCTGAATGCCGTCCGTGAGCTACTGGAGCAGTATCTCCAGCGATTCGATATCCACCCAGCATTCAGTATAGACGAGCTAAGGCATTGGTTGTTCCTTGAAGCTGGTCAGATGAAAGAAAGTGGTAAACGGGTGGTATGGGCATATGTTGTGGAAGATCTTGGAACACAGAAGATCAAAGACTCTGTTTCCTTTTACTCTATCGAATCTGCGGCGCTCTCGCACGCCCAGTCTGACGTGATTCGAACGGCATACCTATATTACTATGCGACGAATAGCACCCAGAACCTTCAGCAGCGTTTGCAGGGTCTCATTAATGACGCCCTTATCTTGGCGGAAAGCGTCAGGCCTCAGTTTCTTACAACTATCATCATCCATGGATCTTTATCTTTTGCTCGAGCTGACTGGTAAATATGTCACCAGGCTCGGTTCGATGTCTTCAATGCACTTCGTCTCCAAGACAACGACCTATTCCTAGAAAAGCTACACTTTGGCCGTGGCGATGGTCAGCTCAATTACTACCTCTTCAATTACCGGGTGGATCCGGTTGTTAATGAGGATGGGTCGGAGTGCTTAGATGGCCAGAGGCCAGGAGGTAAGGGTGTAATCATGTTGTAGGGTTTCCGCGCCTGGACCGGCTTCTTTTACTATTATACAATGCAGACAGGGAGCGGTTATTCCTCCCTGTTCCTGTTACCATTCAATAAATGATCGTCATCTCGTTCCCCAGACTCCAAGTCGCTGAAGTCATCCAATTCATCCAGCTCCTCGCCTGATTGGACCGCCTGCCACCCCTCGTCCTTGCCATGGTTGCGTCGGCCAATGAAGGACTGCCCAGGAAACCCGGAATAGACATACTTGCAGATAAGCCATGCACAAAGCACAATTGCCGCTGCACTCAAGAAACCTATCCCGAACATGATCAAGGGTGAGACACGGTGTTCCTTCGAACTGGATTCCTTCAGCCCCTCATCTCCAGCAAACACACCAATTTCGTCGTCCATTTCCTCGGGTGCCCATTCCATAGCCCTTGTCTTCCCCAGAAAGCGTCCGGTACCATCAAGGGCCAAAACACGCAATGTGCGGTACGGTACATCAGCCGGGATAGGGAATTTAGTCTCAAATCCAGTTTTAGGCACCGCAGAGATGAACTGGAAGTCGTTATCCGCAACATGCCCACTCGAATATCTGTGTATCCCATCGTCATCCATAGACTCAGGTGAGTCTGTCACATTAACATAAGATCCCTGCAAAACCCAGGTAGCCACCTCCGTTGCCCCATTCCAGCTAACAGCTGCCGCAGTCCCAGACAATGCAACATCAGGCGCAGTTCGGGGCTTCCCAACCCACTTCTGCTTGAAAGTCCGATACGAGATGACATCACCTCGCTCGAACAACTCTCTCGGACTGAAATTCACTTCACAGAGAACCTCCCCGTCAGCCCCGAACTCCGTCCATGCAGCACTGTAGCCGTACCCAAGAAGTACATGCCCATTCTCTAGAACCTGCATTGAGCCCTGCGACTGGCTGCTAATCGGGACTTGATTCCAGTACTGCGCACGCACAGCGACTGTCATGTTCGTCTCGTTGATATCGACGATTAACCCACGACTGGTGTTCTCCGGTGCGCCTTTTCCGCGCGATGAATTATCAAAAATTGATATCGCTGTTGTCGTTTTCGTGGTATCATACTGAGGCTGGAACCGCGCATGATGCTGCCAGCTTATGTTCGTCGCTGCGCCAGCCGATAGATCGGCGAATGAGCTTTCCTTCCCGCCGAGTTTCCAGATTACGTTCCCGGTTACACCGTCGATATATGCGAGACAGTTCAAATACCGTGAGGATATGAGGAAGTTGCCTTTTTCATCTTTATCGATGCTGTTGATGTGGAACCAATCCCACGGATCCTCTGCTGATTCACCGGTCCCTTCGCTGTCGCGCTCAACCTCGCTGAAAGAGAAGTGGTCTGAAGCACGCCATTGGAAGAGAAGCTCATTGGTTTCTATGTCAATCTCTTGAAAGACACCATCGTATATCCAGCCATTTTCCAATCCCCCCGATGAAGTCAAGTCGACGGATTTGATATCGTAGACTGTAAAGACGGCAGTTTCGTCGCGGGTGACATGGAATTCGTGGAGGTCTGCCGCAACACCATTCACACCATGGAGTTTATATGCTTCTTCATAGCTGGAGTTGAGCTGTATGCCTCGTAAGCCTAGCCCTTCCAATCCAATACGTGATGCTTGCCCATGGTCCCAAACTTACCATATACAATATCCCCTCCCCGTGCCCCCGGATCTGATCATCGCCCGCCCAGAACGTCAAATAACGTTGTCCCTTATAAGTATATACATTGGCATTATAAGTTGTCACGTATTCCTTAAACCACACCAAATGGCCCTGGTTATCCAGAATCATCGGTCCGGAATGGCGCACCGCTTCCCCGCGCGGCGCGATAATCGTATATAACCCATCATCGCACGCAGCACTTTTCTCCCAGTAATTTAAGATCGGGCCTGACACGCCCGCGGACGAGTAATGCTGTAGCGGGAATGGGCCCTCAAAGCCGTGGGCATATTTTTCGGAGCGGAATTCGTTTTCTCTATCAGCAATTGCGATGCCCGAGAACAGAAGTAGCCACAGTGCCACACCTATTGGAGATAGTGTGAGGAATGGTGTCATAAAGCTGATCCGGATGGACAGGGGCATCTTGTTGAGATCATTGTCGAGGTTGGAGGAAAGATGATAAACCCCGAGCCGAATGGGTTTTAGTGCAGCGGCAACGTGGGCCAAGTGGGGCGGGCCGCGAGTCAGATCGGATCTACATAGTAGTACATTATGTAAATGTGCTTGTGCCTGTGCATGTATGTTTGTAGATATCTTGATCGTATCTATATAAAGAGCTTTTATTGTTGTGCATACGTTGATGTCAAACAAATGGGATCTTAGTTCCCTCTACTGCTCAAGAAGGATTAAAATTCGTAAGTACAAGACAGATGAATTCAAAGCCCGGAATTTATATTAACATATGAGCCGAAATCGCATCGCGTCGTCACGCATCAAAGCGCTGGGTATCAACTAGATCAACTTTTATCCCAAAGCGCACGTACGTCTAGTTATCTATTTAGTACGCTTGTAAATCTTGGCCAGGAAGGCCTCGAGGACCTCCTTCTTAAGGCCCTTGGTCTCGTCCACTGCAGCGATCTTCTCACGCAGCTCACCAACCACCTTCTCCTCGTAGTCCTGGTAGACCTTCTCAAGCCCCATCTCGTTGAAAACGGCCTTGACCTTGGCCTCCTCAGCAGCGTCCTTGCGGCCGTAAGAGGCATCAAGCACGGCACGCTGCTCAGGGGTGGCCCGCTGGATGGCCTGGTTGATCAACCAGGAGCACTTGTTGTCCTGAATGTCGGTACCGATCTTGCCAATGACGGCTGGGTCACCGAAGTTGTCAAGGTAGTCATCCTGGATCTGGAAGTACTGACCCAGAGGGATCAGGATGTCGTGCACCTGCTTAAGGTTCTCCTCGGTAGCCCGCTCCAAGTAAATCAAAGCAAGCGCCACGGGCAGGTAGAAGCTGTAGTAGGCAGTCTTGTAGGTAACGATGAACATGTACTTCTCCATGGAGAAGTTATCAAGATCAACCTTATCCTCAGGGGCGGTGATCAGGTCACACTGCTGACCCAGCTCGGTCTGCCAGGCAGTCTCATGGAAGAGCTCAACAAGATCAATGTAGGCGGGGTGGGAGCGGAAACGCTGCTTCAGGATGAGGTAAATGGAGGACTCGAGCATGAAGGCGTCGTTGATGGCGACGAGGCCGACACCATCCTGGCGGTACCAGCAGGGCTGACCACGGCGGGTAATGGAGCCATCCATCATATCATCGCTAACCAGGAAGAAAGCCTGGAGCAGCTCGGTGAGCCAGCCCAGAACGCTCAATTGCTCGAATTGTTCATCGGTCAGGGGCTTCTGCAGGAGGGCAAGGCCAGTATCGGGAACGGAAAGACCGCGGTTCAACTTTCCACCAGGGACGTTGGCATACAGGGACTAGATGATAAAGTCAGTTGGTGTGGCTTTTAGGGCCGAAGGGCTTATAGGCATTTAATCTCACCTTCTCGAACCATGCTAAAGCGTTATCGGGCAAGTTGTACTTCTTAGCATGGCCAAGGATCTCCTCGGCCAGCTTGGGGAAGACGGCCTCAAAATCAGCGCGCTTGGTAGTCTGAGCCATAATGACTTGAAAAAGGGGAAGAGAGATGGTGAGTGAAGAAATTAGTGTCAGACAATAATTGATTTGACTATTGCACTTAAATTCCCCGCGGAGGGGGGACACGAGGCTTGGCGTGTTTGTGCTGTTTGGTGTTGACAGCTGCAGTTGCTGCTCGTGACTGGAACTTATTGTTTCTACATGCTTGTACTTTTTCAGGTTCTTGTCAACTATAGCATTCCGCTTCTATCGACAAGTCTTGGTTAACTTGCTCAGTTAGCCCATATTGACTGGTCTTCGCACCGCGTTATAAAGTCAATTGCTGCTTGCATTGCGCCCGTCGCATCAACACGCGCCGCTGCCCGAGCCTTCCATTGCGACAGCTTCACGCCTCCGCTTTCTATTGCGCAAATCGAAAGACGGATTGCTAGGGAAAAGAATACAATCCAAATGATCGCCTTGACCTGATCGTTCCAAATTTTCCCATCTTAAAGGAAGCTACTGAATCACTCCCCGCACTGCCAGAGGCTCTGTTGAAGATGGCGACAATGGAGATCACCGAGGAAATTATCCAAGAACTCAGACATCGTTTCGAAGAGTCTGCAATAAAATGCTCAGAGCGATGCCTATACCAATCATCAAAATGGTAAGCCATAACAAACCCCTCACTGAAGAACGCTGAGAAGCTTACTATCGTCTAGGGCAGCGGAGATGCTGGACTCTCTTTTACCTGTCGACCACGAAGACACCGACCCTGAGTCCCCAATGGATATTGCAGAACCTCCCCTCCCACCCATAAATCCATATCTAGGTGCGCAAGACCGTACCGAAGCGGCCTTGGAAGCCCGAGAATCCCACAAATACCTCCTGGCCAAATCCTATTTCGACACTCGAGAATATGACCGCTGTGCGGCCGTATTTCTACCTCCAACTACACCTCCAGTACCTCTGTCTGTGTCTTCTCCCAACTCGAAATCGAAACAATCTCGCACATCACTCAAGGGCAAAGAGAAATCGTCACCATTTCAAGCCTCGAAGGGTCAACCGCGGAGGAATCCATACCCAAAACTCAGTCAGAAATCGCTATTCCTTGCACTATACGCGAAATTCATGGCAGGAGAGAAGCGCAAGGATGAGGAAACCGAAATGGTGTTGGGCCCTGCGGATGGTGGAATGGCAGTCAATCGAGAACTACCAGATCTTGCCCGCGGCTTGGAAGGCTGGCTCATGGAGCGAAGTGCTCAGGGGCTCGACGATCAGGGACAGGGGTGGCTCGAATATCTATACGCCGTTGTTTTACTAAAGGGCCGAAACGAGGAACTGGCGAAGAAGTGGCTCATCCAGAGTGTGCACCAGAACCCATTCCATTGGGGGGCTTGGCAAGAGCTGGGTGACCTTTTGGCTAACAACGAAGACGTAAGGCGTTTACTGGAATTTTTTTGACCCAAAAACTGACAGCGCTCACAGTTGAAACAAATTGTGGACCGTCTGCCAAAGAATCTCATGACCTTAATTTTCCATACCTACAGCAGTCAGGAGCTTTATCAAACTACACCCGAGACATACAAAGACCTTCACCAACTTCAAACATTGTTCCCTACCAACGCATTTCTCCAGACACAAGAAGCGCTCCTTTATTACCATGATAAAGGCAAGTTGATCAATTCCAGTCCATTAGTCTCCGGTATTAACGATATTCAGATTTTGACAAAGCGGCGGAGATATTCAATGAAATCCTGGCTACATCTCCACACCGGCTGGATAGCCTTGATCATTACTCCAATATACTATACGTCATGGGTGCACGGCCTCAACTGGCTTTCGTCGCTCAGATTGCGATTGCCACAGACAAATTCCGCCCTGAGACTTGTTGCGTTGTAGGCAACTACTATTCCCTGAAATCCGAACATGAGAAAGCTGTTATGTACTTCCGCCGTGCACTGACGCTTGATCGAAACTTTTTGTCGGCTTGGACACTTATGGGCCACGAGTACATTGAGATGAAAAACACCCATACCGCCATTGAATCATACCGTCGCGCTGTTGATGTCAACCGCAAAGATTATCGCGCTTGGTACGGTCTCGGCCAGGCATATGAGGTCCTGGACATGTCCTTCTACGCGCTCTTCTACTACCAGCGAGCAGCCGCCCTCCAACCTTACGACCCAAAGATGTGGCAGGCGGTAGGTTCATGCTATGCAAAGATGGGCCGCGTCGAGCAAAGTATCCAGGCCCTGAAGCGTGCCCTTGTTGCTGGAGCCTATTATGCAGACGGGGGTCCAGGAGTTGGTGCAAGCCCTGGTCCAGGTACACGCAAAATCCTCGACGCAGAAACATTACACCAGATCGCAACTCTTTACGAGCGACTTGGCGATGAAGAAGAAGCGTCTGCCTACATGGAATTGACCTTGCAACAAGAATCCGGCGGTGCCCCCGTGAACGAGGAAGGAAACTCGGACGATGAGGATGAGTACTCTTCTGCTTCTGAGCATGCTACCCACAGCGATGAAGCTGAGAATTCTGGCGATGATGATGACGTACCTAGGCGGCGTCGCCGGAAGCCTCGTCCTCGGACCTCTTCGTTTGCTATGCAGAATGATGACTCTACTTCTAGTGAAACATGGCATCATGGTACTGGTCCGACGGCGACTACATCTAGGGCGCGCTTGTGGCTGGCGCAGCATGCTTTGCGCCATGGTGATCTAGATCGCGCGGATTTGCTAGCAGGAGAACTTTGTCAAGATGGGTTTGAAGTGGAAGAGGCGAGAGCGCTAATGAGTGATGTTCGGGCTAGACGGGAAGGTGGTGGCTAGTGTCCTTGTCTTGTATTCGGTATGTAGGTCATCTCATTTTCATGATAGCGTGGCGTCTCGTTTTACCCTGGTCATTAATAATTATGAGTTCTCATCACCTTCCAAAGTTGAACATGATATTGATACTCTTGAACTTCGTATTGTGCTGAGCTGTATCAGGCCACATCAAATTCCGGAAGATTGAACGTGCAAGTGTCTACTAATCACCGAAAAGCAATGGCGGGTCGATAGATGCATACTCTCCCAGTGCCAGGATCTCATCTTGGTCAAAGCTGACTGAAGTAATCGGGAGATCTTTATCTTGTCCCTTGGCACAATCCGGATTATCATCAGATGCAAGTTGGTTCGAATGTATCAGCTGGATCTGATCAGAGACATTCCAACGAAGACATGCATAGTAGAATTGCCTTCCAAGTTCAGCCCAGGTCGTCCTTAAACAAAACTTGAAATCTTCCGAACAAATATCCTGCTGTAGAAACAGAGAGTCCAAAAAAAAGATCGTCCCTTTGGGAGGACATGATGATGCCTTTTGGATAGCCTTGGCTGTTCTGTGTATCTCTTTACCCAGTGATGCCTCGGTTGTGTTGACAAGAACAACGCCGAATCCCATGCCCTTGGAGGAGGCGGAGGGGTTAGACTCGGATAATGATGACATTGTCTTAGCAGACCCTAGGAATGTCAAGAATTCACAGAGAGCGGAGTCTTCCTGACTTTCCAAGGTGTCTGCTTCTGGGGCTGCCCTTGACAAGTATATTGGGATTGTGGTTAATGGTGACTTGGGAGGCTTTTGCTCCATTGTTTTGTGTTGGGCTGAGACTTCATGATGTGTGGAAATCAGGCTAGTTGCTGCTGGGCATGGGCCCATTGCCTTTTTCGTTTCCTCGGGTTCATTCTCTACTACTCTAGCCGGGTTCTCGAGATGCAGAGCATTTTCCTTTTGACTGTACTTTTGTCGCTGGGACAAATTGTTATTTTCAGTCAACACGTTGGCTTCGGGAATAGAATGCTTGAGGTCAATCGGCAGCAGTGTCTCGTCGATGTACAAAGCAGGCTGACTTCCAAAATTACTCGACATTTGCTTGCTCGTACTTCTCTGGGAAGATTGGTGCACGGGAGACCCTGGCAGCGAATCCAGACAGTGCACCTCATCACTCCCTGTTTGGGCTGGAGTGTGAGGCTCTGAATGGGAATCTGGCTCCACACTCGAACTTCGAGAAGATGGGCTTTTTGATTTTTGCACAATGTAATCTTTGAGCCCACTGCCAACCTTGAGGCGTTTGCACCAATGTTCTCTTTCCTCTAATGAGTCTGCAGTAGGTACAGATCTAGTTTCTTCAGCTAAGATTTGTAATTCCCGGAAGGACACTGCATCTTCGAAGCTTCTGTCCGTATGTATCTTCATAATGCGCGGGAAACGAAGTGTGTAGTACCTGGCACCAGAAGGCTTTTCGAAACCACTGCCCATCAGCTCCACCACGAATGGTTTCTTGAAAATTTTGGTCGCTTTGGGAAGACTGTTATATCCGTATTCAATTTCGAATTCATGGAAATCCTCGGGATCCTGAGCGATGAAGTCTCCGGACTGATTGAGAGATTCCATTAGACTGCGGTGCATGCAATGACGGCCAACCACATCAATCACTCGGAACCGAGGAACATCTCGGGACTGGAGGACATCTTCCTTGTTTAAGAGACAAGCAACCAAGAAGTTTGTCCAATTCAACATTTTGGGGATTGGAAGCAACGCAGCATCTCCGGCATTGTAGTGTCCACCAATCAAGACAAGGTCAACCGTATCTCCAAGGCCTGGGATGTAGTCTTTCTTCAGTTTGACCCATCGACCGGAGGAATTATCAACTCCAATAGGACACATAGAAAAATAGGGCTCGTCACAGGCCTTCAAAACAAGGCCTTCCCATCGCCGAGTTATTGCATTTGAAAAGCTGTTCTCTAGCCAACGGTAACTATCTGCCTTGTCAAAGTCCAATATCTCTTGCTCAGCAATCGCAGATCGACCATGGATTGAATGTACCGTGTTTTTCAATAGTAACCGTCTTTCCCGATGGGGTCTTCTCAAACAGACATTGTCATCCAAGAGGAGTATGTCAAAGAAGACGATCATTAAATGCTCATATGGCTGGGGTGGTGAGTCACTGTCGACTCCGATGAGAGTCCCAGACCGCGTTAGAAACTTGCGGAGCTTATGAAAATCTGCAATATCAGCGCGTTTATCACTCCACACAAGTAACTCTCCTTCGAGAATGCAACATTGCGTAAATTTGCATAGGGGGCTGCCTATGTGAAGCGATTCCTTAACAGTTGACATGATCCCTGACCGATCTGATGTGGAGTCTTTGCCGCTCTTAGAGAAGATTTGAATTGGTGTTTGCTTGTTTGTGAGATCAATATGGATTTGGCAGTATTCGCCATCGTATTTCCTTTCAACACTCATTCGACGGCGGCTTGTCATCTGAATACAATGCTTGATGCTTCGTGCCTTCAAGTAATCAGGTCGCCCAACCTTGATTCCAGTCTGTGGGCGAATATGGTCTAATGCGATTGCACAGAGACTAGCTGCCAATTTTCGATCTGGACGGGGTGGGAAATGTATCATCGGCTCAGAACTGAGCATTTCAAGGGCCCCTTTGAAAGTGTTTTGAAATTGCAGGAGTTGAGGCAGAAGAAAGTGAAACCTTTCTAGTGTATACTTCTCTGGGAATTTAACGGGGCCGTAGCTCTTCAGGATCATGCGAGTGAGCCACTTCGCATCACGGCTGCTCAATCGACGGTATAAAGTTGAAAGAATTGTATCGAGATCCACCGCAGTATGCTGACGTCGGACTTGGGGACCGGAGAAGCGGCACCTCGAGGCAATCAGGTTGAGAGCTTCGTCGACCTCCTCAACTAAGACCTCGCGGTCATGTTGAACAATGTTTTCGGCTTCACGCATCACATTTTCAACGCATTGGCCCAAGTCTGACCCTCCGGGCTTTCGCCACCGATCTAGATTTGATATCCGTGAAGAGCCTAGACCCAAGCAGCGGCCGATAACGCGGGTGAGTGAAGTGGCCTGGAGCCAATATACTCGGTCTGGTCGTCTCTCAGGAAACATGCACGATAGCAGAGCCAGCCTGTCTGTGTCGGGGTGATTGATATGGCGGTCATGTCGAGCAAACCATTTTGCAATTGTCTGGAAATCTGGCTCATCCTTCCTAGTTGTCGAAGCCGCCTTGGCCGTTCGGTTGGCTTCAAGGCTTGATAGAAGGTCGCCTAAAAAGGCGAATTTGAATCCCATTGGGATCAAACTGAAAGAATCACATAGGACTGTGATATGCTGATTTGCTTCACCCAGTGAATCGTGAAGCAAAAAAATAAGAGAAGAGAAGTGGAAACGCGAAATCTGGAAGCGGATCGTGTCCATGGAACACGAAAGCACGTGACAATCTATATGAGATGGGTAATTTCGCAGGATGAGCCTGGTATAGAAGTGAGCGCTAAGTCAAGATAACGACTTATTACATTCCAAAGGTTCAAGTAACTTCAATCAGTTGCCAAGCTTGTCCTAGCCTCTTGGATTTATGAACTTTATTTACTATCATCGACTGACAGCCACCGGGGTGTGGTAATCTATGGCCTCTAATTATCCTCGGGATTGGTCCACGTCGAGTGTAAAATCTAGATCTATATGCATGTCTTTTAAGGACTCACACCAATTCCTTCCTAGGTTGCATATGGAACCTCTTATCCATTGAAAATGACATGTCTCTTTAAGAGAGAAAAAACGAGCCATGCTATTCGCCCAACTCCAAGCTTTTCTGTAGTATTGGCACCCTTGCCCCCAGACAACAAAAAGAGAGAACAAAATGATAGGTATGCGTAAATCAGAGGATGCCCTGCTTCTTGAGATCGTGATAAATTCTCTCGGGCATGACATTACCCTCGGCGTCCTCCATCTGCACGACATTGTCCCGGGAGTCTCGCTCCTTCTTACGATCCTGTTCCAGCTTCTCCCAGAGTCGCATAGCATCTTCGATGCGAGTAATCTCACGGAAGAGGTTGGTGTTTGCGGTGATACCCAGGCATTTGAGGCCGTAGATATGATTCGCCTCTGAGAAATGCTTATCGAATGCTCGTCGACCCATGTAAACGTAATTTCCACAAATTTCACACGGATACTCGACTCCAAGACCATGCAGCTTGTACAACCAGTAAGGGATAGGCTTCCCGTCCCAGGCCAATGGTAGGTTCAGTGGGTTATAGATCTTCTCCTTGTCCTCTTCATCATCAGACTGGTCACCACCACGACCTTCACCAAATGATTCGGGCTCGGCCATTAAAGCCTCACGTTCCATTTGTCGCTCACGCTCGGTCAGACCTTGTCGGCGTACGACGTTGCGTCTTGTGGCTTCTCGCTCGTCCTTAAGTGTGTTTGTGAAGCAACGAACACGATGCTCTCGCACAGCGACAGCGCGCTCCTTCAAATCCTTAGCAAGGGAAGAGTTCGCAGTCTTGTTTGCAGAAGGTTGGGAATTCTCGTTGGATGTGCCAGCAGCCTTGCGAGCCTCTGCAGCTCGAATGTGCTTCTTGCCAGTCAAATGGTTTCGGTAGACATTCTCATTGGAGAAGTCCTTCTCGCAGTCTGCACACCATATTCCCTCGCCTGATCCTTCAGTGGCGGTTTGCTCTTCAGCCCAGCCGGGAACTTTCTTTGCTGCCCATTGCTTGTCGAATTCCTCGTCGAAGCTGGCAATCAACGCATCAAAGTCCTCCAAAGGCTTCACTCGTTTGAAAAATCCCTCGAGGTAAGTCGCAACTTCACCAACATAACGGAAGTATTTATCGGAAATCTTGTCTTTGCGCTTGATGCTCATGGTTGGTGGCGTAAAGACATCAAAGACATCGAGATATTGGACGTAATTCAGGCGCTTGACTCCCGGGAGATTGAGGTATTGTTCATGATTGGTGGTAAGGTCCATGTATTGTCCGAAGCACTCTTCGCCAGTGAACATATTATCGATCTCCATGTGAGATGATTCGCCTTCGGCGGGTTGATGCCGCTTGTATGCTTGCTCGAGGTTGTCAACTGGCTCGTTCGGATAGCGTTTATGAAAGTCTTTGATCTCATCGAGCTGCGTGTAAAATTCCTCGAATTGATCACCAGTGGAAATCGATTGCACCTCCTTCTCCCGCAGGCCATCTGCATCCTTGTAGATTTCCAGCAGTCTCTTGGACTGCACCTCAATTCGGTCTAGGAATTTGGCGAGTTCATGTTCATTGGCTAGTTTCTCGCGGATCTGTGAAGCATAGTTGTTAGCTCGCAAACTCTTTTGCATCAATGCTGTCGGTGAACTTACATTCCGAGGTTTGTCGGCCACGCGATCAGCAACGGCCTGCTCTAACCGCTCGAGATCCTCGTGGATAAACCGCTGGTCTTCGAGAAGCATGTTGAGTATGCGACCGGTGTATTGTTATTTTGGGTCCTAAAAACCAAAGTAGGAAACCCGGCGTATACGAGTCAAGAAGTGAAAGTTCGCGGAACCCAGAGCTGCAGCTTTGCGGATGGTCATGTGACCGTACCGCTCCCATCGCAAAAAGTCGAACTTACAGCGCCTCACATAGGTACTTATCATTTTCAAATACCCATCTCTTTCACTTGCCGTGAACTGAAACATATCATCATGGCTGACGGAATCGACCGACGCGCCGAAGGTAAGCGCGACTTCAAAACTTGGTGAAGTGAGCCTTGCTAATAGCAGTCCAGAGCGCATGGAGTTCAGCACCTCTAAGGAGGTCACGGTGGCCCCGACCTTCGAGGACATGCACCTGAAGGAAAGCTTGCTCCGTGGAATTTACGCCTATGGATATGAGTCTCCCTCTGCTGTGCAGTCGCGCGCCATTGTTCAGATCTGCAAAGGCCGTGATACCATTGCGCAGGCCCAATCCGGTACCGGTAAAACTGCGACTTTCTCGATCAGTACTCTGCAGGTCATTGACACTGTTGTCCGCGAAACCCAAGGTACAAGATATTGTTTCCGATTAATGGTAAATGCATTTGCTAACACGAGATTTCAAGCCTTGGTACTTTCCCCCACTCGTGAACTTGCAACCCAGATTCAGTCCGTCATTATGGCCCTTGGCGATTACATGAACGTCCAATGCCACGCATGCATTGGTGGTACCAACATTGGCGAGGATATTCGCAAGCTCGACTATGGCCAGCACGTCGTCTCTGGAACACCGGGCCGTGTCGCTGATATGATCCGCCGCCGCAACCTTCGTACACGCCACATTAAGATGCTCGTCCTGGATGAGGCCGACGAACTTCTCAACCGCGGTTTCCGAGAGCAGATTTACGATGTCTACCGTTACCTCCCGCCGGCAACACAGGTTGTGGTGGTCTCGGCCACCCTTCCATACGACGTGCTGGATATGACAACCAAGTTTATGACAGATCCCGTGCGCGTTTTGGTTAAGCGTGACGAGTTGACCTTGGAGGGTATTAAGCAATACTTCATTGCCGTTGAGAAAGAGGAGTGGAAGTTTGATACCCTCTGCGATCTTTACGACACATTGACTATCACGCAAGCCGTGATCTTCTGCAACACCCGCCGCAAGGTCGACTGGCTGGCCGACAAGATGCGCGAGGCCAATTTCACGGTCTCTAGCATGCACGGTGAGATGCCTCAGAAGGAGCGCGATAGCATTATGCAGGACTTCCGCCAGGGCAACTCTCGTGTTCTGATTTCCACTGATGTGTGGGCCCGTGGTATTGATGTTCAGCAAGTGTCTCTCGTCATCAACTACGATCTCCCCACCAACCGTGAAAACTACATTCACCGTATTGGTCGATCTGGCCGTTTCGGTCGCAAGGGTGTGGCCATCAACTTTGTCACCAGTGAAGACGTCCGCATCCTGCGTGATATTGAACTTTACTACTCCACTCAGATCGATGAGATGCCCATGAATGGTAAGTCTAGGAGCCCAGGATTATCAGTCTTGATTTCCGATATACTGATGTTGTTCTTCTACAGTTGCGGATTTGCTCTCATAATCGATACGACCCTGTACTTAGCCCTCGCTTTTAAACGAACTAAAAGTGACTTGCGTTGCAATTTGCCCCGAGGCTATGCCCATTCAATTGGTTTCTGGGAACCCTATCAGGTCTACTTGACTTGAGCACTTGGGGACTTTCTTTATCACAGAGCACAGATCAATGCAAGGATGGATCTCGCGTGGAGGAAAGGGAAAAGAGAATAATTCTGTGAGAATACAGCATCACCAGTCGACAGTCGTCTCAAACACTAACACCTTATAACTCAGCCCAAAATTGTCACACGATGTCGCAGGTTGCACTCTCATGATATAACTTTCAAAGTTGACCCATGAAGGCTTGAGCAACATCTTTATTTTATGTTTTACTGGTCAATTTTAGTTTTACCCCGGATGTTATCTGCTAGGAGTTATGAATCATGGATTTGAACAAATTTTGAACACGTTCTTACTGATATGAGATTGACCAATGCAGCCTGCTTTGCCCGAGCCTTGGCTTCGTCATAGGGGGCCAAAGAAAGTGGCTGTGATACTTCGGATTCTATCTGTTCTATCTGGAACCGTCACTACGTCTCCGGTGGGTGATAGATGATACTTAAGCCCTGCAGGGAGATCTCGGGACTTCACCGATAACTTAGCTTGCTGACAAAACTGTGGTGTAGATAACGTAGACAGTGGGGAAGAATCCGGCAGCTCCTTTGCCCTGACCAACGTCGTATTGGCCATGTAAACAAGGGGGGAGTAGCAAAGCAGACTGAAAAGGGTTCGACATCAAGAATGCCGTTCATTAAAGAAATCAGAGCTAAAAGAAAGAGAAAAGGAAAGCGAGAAAAGCTCGCGGTCAGCGGACAGGCGCTTTCAGTAAAGGGCTCGTCCTCACGATACTGCTTGCCAAGATTAATTGAAGATCATATATTGCAACCTGGAACTTTCTCAATCAATATGTAGGACTTATAGCCATCTGGAATCAGTTCGTCGGTTTGGTCTTCCACTGTATGGGAAAGCGAATCAGGGGAGCTAGAACAGCCAAATTCGGTCAAACAGGTCAAAGCTTCGATCTCCGAATCGTAGATAGCAGGAGAATCCGCACACTGCTCTTTCCGGGACCCAAGAATATCTCTGCCCGGTCCTGATCACGGGGCTTGTAAGCGAATATTGATGACTGCGGTAAACGGGCCATGTCCAGATACTTTGGAACGGTCAGAGATAATTTTGATTTCCGAAAAGAGCAGTGGGTGAATTATCCTGCCTCCTCATATGCTTGCTCAAACTGTTGCTGTTCACTTTCGCCCATCTTCATCTCCAGCTTCTATGTCAAACCAGAGATTGACCCAGAGGTGAAAGAGGCGGAGGGGGAGGAGACTTCCGTCCCGATGTATCTAATTTCATCGACCCAGCTATCGAAGATGGATCGTGGGCATGGTATGGTGAGTTACGTGCTCTGTAGGAGTGATTGGAAGATTCTGGTGAGAATGATTTTGATACTTAACGCCAAGGAGGATAGGTTAACGTTACAGAAAGAAGGTAGTTGACAACACTGATGACAGAGACCATTTCTCTATAAGCCCCTTCAAGGTCTTCTTGTCTCCCACTGTCTCAAGTGGTCAAACATGGTTGCAAAGACGGTTGTTCCCTACTACATTACCTATAGAAACGAAGATTGTTGAATGACAGAAAGGTACGGGCTAGCCAGAAGGCTGATTGATATATTCAAAGGTAAATAGCATAGAACCACTATGCTTTAACGAAAAGTGCGCCTAGATCGACATGAATACAATTCTTGGAACTCAAACAAGAACGAATCTCCAATTTTCAATCTCAGATGAAACGCCGATCAAGTCAAAAAAGGATGGAAGACCGAGAAAAACAAAGAAAGTATTTTAACACATACCTTCTTGGGCAATGACAGGACCAAAGCTCCCCACAAAACATGGAATGGCGCCGTTCCTGTATTAACTGAGATGCTTGAAAAGAAATAGCTATCTGGATGTGTTAATGTAATAAGAAAGCAGGGCAGATTGGGGTTATAGTGTATACGATATGGTTAAGTGGAAGCAAAGAGCTAAGAAAAGCAAGACAAAACGTGGGAAAAAGTAAAACCGAAGCCAAATGTGATTTATCGATCTTTGAATCAAGACTGCAGTGTGTACCATGGGCTATGGTGCAGAAATAGACGAGCGCCGGGCCATGCCACAGGGCAAGTCGAAATGGAGAACGGAAAATCTCAGAGAGCCTTGCTAGCTGGAGGCTAGGTGCGTTAAGAGTATCGCGGCAGCACTAAATGTAAAATGTTGTCCTCACAGCGCTGGTCCGTGGGACACCACTCGTTGAGACGCCTCGAGTATTAAGTCCTCCTGTTTGGCGAGAAGAGCGATTGCGGTCTCGAGACCAACTAAGTAGGTGAGTAGGTAGGTTAGCCCGGAGTGTAACATAAACACCAAACGGAAAAAGATCCAGACTTACATGCGGACAGCGCGGTCATCGCCTGCTGAGGCAAACATAGTAGGATCCGCTGGGTTCCATGATATTGAGTTCACACAGCCCTTGGAATGTCCATCAAGGCTCTCTACAAGAGCCCCGTTCTCTTTGTGCCAAATGTAGACTTTTGAGTCTAGGGGCTGGTCAGCAAGTACCAATAGATCCGAGCCTAGGAACTTACCATCGCTACCGCTGACAATGAAATTCTCACCAGCTCCTCCAAAAGTACTACGAATCACGTATTCACCTTGCTTGTGACCACTGAAACGTCGCACCACGCCAGCGGTTTCGAGGTCAATCAATTGAATTTCCCCTTCTTTCAAGTTCACAAGCATATGTTTCGAGTCTCGACTGATTGCGAGAGACGTCGGCTTGCTGGACAAGGAGAGGCAATAGTCTTCTTCGTAGTTTCGGAAATCAAAGACATGGATTTTTGAGTCCGTGTCTGCTGCGACCAATCTCCGCCCATCGGGACTTATTGCGCAGTCCTGCACTCGGAATCCACCTTTCCACTTGTGCAAGGGTGATCCACGAACACTCCAATGACATAATTGTGAGGTCGGGTCGAAAGAGGAGGTCACAAAAGACTCTCCATCTGGTGCCCAACCGGCTGATGTCACTGGTTCAGAATGGTGGTCGATGGTAAGAAGACAGCGACCAGTCTGTAAGGACATTGCCATTTAGTCAGCAAAAGTACACTCATATATCAGGTCGACTTCAATGGAGAACTTACCTCGACATTCCATAGTCGCGCTTTCTTGTCCTGGGAACAGGTGATGAGTTTTGTGTCATCTGGGCTCCAACTAGCAAAAGCAACTCCACTGCCATGCTCACTCAATCTATGGAGTACAGTGAAGTCTTCCGTATCATATATGAGCACCATTTTGTCACTGCCCGCAGTGACTAGCTTGGTGCCATCGTGAGAAAAGCCGCAATACCAGACTTCATCTGTATGCTGGGTCAGGTCGATGCCCACATCTAGTGGGAAATCATTCCGGTCGCAGAGGTGGTCTGAATAGAGCGATGGTGGTTGGGCGGTATTATGGTATAGGCAGTTATTGATTTGGCTCTGCTTCACGTGGTCTAGTAAAATAGCCAGGCGGTGTTGAGGGATCATGACCGAGGGGGAGATTGATTCTATAACAGGATCAGCAGTGGCCGAAGAGTAGCAAAATTATTGACTTCTTACTAGATAAGTCTGCAAGAAGGCGTTCTCGGGATGCCCTGGTAGAACCATCCCAACCTGCTTGATCATATAACATCTCGGTTGGCGACATAAGCAGACTATAAATCCAAGGTCAGAGAACATGCATGACAAGGAACTTGGGAGATAAGTTACCTTGAAAGAGCGTGGAGTCGATCGATGTCGTAGTTCAACGGCGTCAGTTCTTGCCGTAGAACACCTAGTGCCGCACCCAAGTCGCGTGCCTCTAGAAGCTCCAGGAATTTCTGTTGACGCAAATAGAAGAGCATCTCATTCTTATTCGCATCCTCTGCGAGTAGCAGCGTCTCCTCAGATGCCGATTCCTGGCCATTTTTCCCACTATTCCGGAATGATTGAATCAGGATCCTCTCAGCTTCAGACCAGCGTCCACCTAGCACCGCACTGCGGAAAGTAGCAACACCAGCTGTCTCCAGTTGATGGCCACTCTCTGCAGTCAACGCGGAGGCTGACCCGCTGTAACCCAGCTCATAGAGACTCTGAATCAAGATCCGAGTCACCTCCTCCCGGTTGTGACCATAGTATGTTTGGCTTGCTGGAGCTTTCCCCGCCCCGTTGGCATGGGACTCGCCATTTGCGGGGGCGGTCGCCTGGCCATTCAAGCTGGCTTTTCCTGAGCTAGTCCCATTCGAAGCCTGTGAAAAGCCATTAGTGCCTGATATCCCATCGGCACGCATGTTGAGCAGGCGCCGGCGCTTGCGGGATGGACGGTGGCCGTCGGTTCGGCTGGGTTGATGAGCTATTTCGTGGGCCGCGACGTCACCGGACCTTAAGTCTTCCAGCTGCGAGGTTATTCCAGTTCCCGTTGCTGCGGAACTAGGAGCCTCAGGACTACTTGATTGCAGACGACGGCGGCGGAGATTTGGTATTGGGAAGCTAGTGGTCCCGGGCGGAGGCTGGGAGGTTGCGGAGAAGAGCTGGGTAGATGGGGTGTTGGCGGAACGGGGATTAGGAACCGTGGTATCGTGGGGCAAAGGGGGTTCAGGGTCGTCGGGGATGATATATCGATGAGGAGAATTGTCGGCCAGGTCGACCGTTTTCAGGATCTGCCCAGTTCCCTGGCTCTTTGGGAAGAACCAGGTGAGCAGACCAGTGGCGGATAGGGAAAGATCGGGGATAGCTCCAGGTGCCTTGGAGCTTAGCGGAAAGTTACTCGGGATTTAGGGAGAGATCTCAAGCGATTATTGTTTGAAATGAAATCCAAAAAAGGAGCATCAGGATGTGAGGTTCTTGAAAGTGCGGGTCTCTCCCCTCCTTCTTCTCAAAGGTTGGGCGGAGATGGGGCTTATCGGCCAGTGATGCGATCCAGTCCCGGGTCACAAGAAACTCAGTTCACAGTCACAAGGATCGAAAATGACCTAAGAACAAAATTCCGGGAAAATGGTTGAGAAGTAAAGAGCCATAGGCATGTTCTACTTGGTATTTATCAGCTGAGCTAACCGTCGCTGCGACGACTCGTGCTTAGAAGATTCCGGAGTGTGGAATAGATCGACTATCAAGCGGGAATCAGCTTTCTAATATTGACTATAACCGCGTTTGATATTCAAACTCCTTTATAGTACTAGGCAATATTCGGTAGGTCTCTTAAGTATGACTGTATCGTCCCTTGGATTCAAGCTCCGCTTTTAACACATTCTAAAAACTTCGGTTCACTATCCGCACTGACGACATCATGATGCTCTTAGTCCTACGGGGAAAAATTTAAGAAGCTCCAGTTCCGCTCGACTGCACATATTCTTTGCCATATCACTACTGATCAACGATCAAAAGAAAGCTCTCCCTTCAAACTTATTCAACCACCTATATCGACAAAACCACCATGGGTTGTGGCTGCGGATCCTCTTGCACTTGCACTGGTGCCCAGGGTTGCACTTGTACCAGTGGCAACTGCTCCTGCAAGAGATGTGGAGTATGTGATCTGAAAGGAAATATATTCAAAACGAAGGCTGACTGTGATCTATAGAAATAAATCCTTCGTTGCTTACGATCAATTATCGCCCAGATTCAAGCGTATTGTGGGCTGCCCGGAGTAAAATGGTACCATTGGGAATGATTGTTCTTCTGTCTTTACATGTAATAATAGTGTATGCTTGAATCTTTTCTCAGTCAATTTGACTAGATTCTAGGGAATGGCTACTTGGGTTTACCTGCACGAGCTAGTGAGACTAACTGTATTGGTGGATGTCGGCGCCATTACTCGCTTTAAAACATTATTGATAGCCCTCGAGTAGGATTTAGTCGTTGGAGCATAGAAAACCGCATGATGGCCTCAGTATCTGAATATTCACATAAAAAGACGAGTGAATATCGCTATTCTAAAGACGTATTTGCCCATGAGGCTTATTTTTGGAGACCCATTCATTCTATCTGATGGATCTTATGGCGGTCAACTGTAGCATCGGCAACCTACATACGGAAAGGAATATAAGGTGACGTAGACATATATTACTTGTTCGAAAAAAAAAAAAAAAAAAAAAAAAATTTGACAGAGGGAGTAACCTCCTAATCTGGGGGCATAGGTCGATTTGAAGGCGGGGATGGATTTTTAGACTTCTATGTGTACTTTAAATAGATCGAGAGTACGGAGCGATATCAATGTAAACACTTCAGTGACCTCGGAGACCATCAGATTACATGTCTACATCCAAACAGCCATGGAGGTATCTTTTAGGGAAAAGACCAAAACATACATCCACCAAACTATATCAAAGTATCTTACAGCCACATCGTCCCACCTTTGAAGCAGGCATAGTCAAGTCCAGTATATAGGTGGCTTATCTGCCTGGGAGGTACGGAGTACTCCGTACTTTGGACTTAAGATATTACAACGTCCAGGGTAGTCTGCCCCTATATCAACGGTGAAGGATCCATTTTTAACCAGCCACAATGCTGTCTGTTTCCCCAAACTGAAAATTGACCGGGAAGCGCCAATCCCGGACAGAGGATTGGATGATAGCTAAGGGGGACTCCACGATTCAGCTCCCAAGAGGATTGGCCGGTCATGGCAACCTCCTCAATTGATCATCCTGATCGATCTCACACAGACCCTGATCTTTTGCTTGCCAGCGAATGTTAGGTTTGGGAAGGCCATTATTGAAGAGTCGGCCGTCCCTTCTGGACTTAATTGGCAGACGTGAGCTTAAGGAGCATCGTGCGTCAACGCCTCCACCGCCCGAGCTGCCACCGCTTCCAGACTCGCCCGCTCGAACCAACTCGACCACCTCCACCTCCCCCATCTCCTCCACATCCACATCAAACACCTCCACGATGGGCTCTGAAGATAAGCATGAGCAAGGTGCGATCTTCTCGGTCTCCGGACCGGTTGTCGTCGCCGAGCATATGATCGGTTGTGCTATGTACGAGCTGGTAAGGTCCTCCCCAAAGCTCCCACCTCCGAGCCCGTGCTGATCGCCGAATTTCTACAGTGCAACGTCGGACATGACATGCTGGTTGGTGAAGTCATTCGTATTGAAGGAGATAAAGCTACCATTCAAGTCTACGAGGAAACAGGTACGAACACCTCCCTTATCCGGGCCACGTATACCCCCGGTTCACAAACCCCCTCAGTGGCATTGCTTACTGATAACCTCCCCGAACAACAGCTGGCTTGACTGTTGGTGACCCCGTCACTCGGACGGGTAAGCCCCTGTCCGTCGAGCTCGGACCCGGTCTGATGGAGACAATTTACGATGGTATTCAACGACCCCTCCAGGCCATCTCCGAAAAGTCCAAGAGTATTTACATCCCCCGTGGTATTTCCGTCAATGCGCTGGACCGTGAGAAGAAGTGGGAGTATAAGCCCGCTGGCTTCAAGGTTGGCGACCACATCACCGGTGGTGACATTTGGGGTATCGTATTTGAGAACAGCTTGGTGAACGAGCACAAGGTCCTACTGCCCCCACGCGCCCGGGGTACCATTACTCGAATTGCTCCTGCTGGCAACTACACCGTCACAGAGAACCTACTGGAAGTCGAGTTTGAGGGAAAGAAGACCGAATACGGCATGATGCAGACTTGGCCCGTCCGTGTTCCTCGTCCCGTTAGCGACAGACTTTCTGCCGATGCGCCATTCATTGTCGGGCAGCGTGTGCTGGATGCACTCTTCCCCAGTGTTCAGGGTGGTACTGTCTGTATCCCCGGCGCTTTCGGATGTGGAAAGACTGTTATTTCCCAGTCTGTGTCCAAGTTCTCGAACAGTGATATCATTGTCTACGTGGGTTGCGGTGAGCGTGGTAACGAGATGGCTGAAGTTTTGATGGATTTCCCTGAGGTAAGTATCTTCAGATAACATCATTGGTGACTTTATGTTAACTCATATTTTGCATATAGCTATCCATCACTGTCGATGGGCGCAAGGAGCCTATCATGAAGCGTACCTGCCTGATCGCCAACACCTCGAACATGCCTGTGGCTGCCCGTGAAGCTTCTATCTACACTGGTATCACCATTGCCGAATACTTCCGTGACCAGGGCAAGAACGTTGCTATGATGGCTGACTCCAGTTCTCGCTGGGCCGAGGCTCTGCGTGAGATCTCCGGTCGTCTTGGTGAGATGCCTGCTGATCAGGGTTTCCCTGCCTACCTGGGAGCCAAGCTGGCCTCTTTCTACGAGCGTGCCGGCAAGTCTAGCGCCCTGGGTAGCCCCGAGCGTGTGGGCAGTGTCAGCATCGTCGGTGCCGTCAGCCCGCCTGGTGGCGATTTCTCCGATCCCGTCACCAGTAGTACCCTGGGTATCGTCCAGGTCTTCTGGGGTCTCGACAAGAAGCTTGCCCAGCGGAAGCACTTCCCCTCGGTCAACACCTCCATGTCCTACAGCAAGTACAACGCTGTTCTGGATAAATACTACGAGCAACACAACCCAGACTTCCCCCGCCTGCGTGACCACATCCGTGAATTGCTCTCCAAGTCTGAGGACCTGGATCAGGTTGTGCAGCTTGTCGGTAAGGCAGCTCTCGGTGACTCGGACAAGATCACCCTGGATGTGGCTGCTATGCTGAAGGATGACTTCCTCCAGCAGAACGGTTACAGTGACTATGACCAGTTCTGCCCTCTGTGGAAGACTGAGTACATGATGAAGGCATTCATGGGCTACCACGATGAGGCCCAGAAGGCTATCGCCCAGGGCCAGCAATGGAACAAGGTCCGCGATGCCACTAGTGACCTTCAAAGTGCCCTGCGGAACATGAAGTTTGAGGTGCCTGACAACGAGGAGGAGGTTTCGGCCAAGTACGAGAAGATCCTGCAGTCCATGTCGGACCGCTTTGCTTCTGTCTCTGACGAGTAGGTGGCATCTTTTGCATTTTGCGTACATGTTATATTTTCCGGCCTTTCACTAGCACATTACCCTGTAGTTATGTTCAAACCAATCTTCTTATTTGAGGCAGAAATATTTCGCTTCTAGGTATAAAATTATAGAAAAGGCAGTTCTATTAGAAGTGATAGCCACATCAGGCGGCAGTGTAGATAGCATTTGTACCTAACTTCCAATCAGAAGTCTAGACCAATACTTAACAAGTGGATGCCTACGTCCGCCACTCTACCTCCACCGCCTTTGCTCTCACACCAACAAACACACTTCCGCTTTCCCATCTGTCGATACTCGATTCGCTCTTTGCTTCCTCTTGTCTGAAATTCCAAGAGAAAAAACTACTTCGGCTTTAAATTCTTTGCCCGGTTAATCTGCATATCGCCTGTCATGGCAAGCCCGACCACCGGCTACTCGTGCGCATCCCCGAGCCCCCCTGTCCCCCTCCACTCCGAGACGGCCAAACTAACATAGTGCGCAGCATAAACGTGAACGACCCCAGCCTGATTTCGCTGGTCAACAAGCTTCAGGATGTGTTCTCCACAGTTGGTGTGAGTATATGCGAGCTCCTATTTACGATTACCGTGGTCTCTTCGCCTTCGGACTGACACCGCCGCTTTGGTTTTAGGTACACAACCCGATCGATTTGCCCCAAATTGCCGTTGTCGGATCGCAGTCAAGCGGAAAGAGTTCAGTACTAGAGAACATCGTCGGTCGTGATTTGTATGCGCTCATTCCTCGCTTTCGGGGGGATTCCCACCGCCGAACCTCCTACACCGCGGCGGTGGCGGGGCCCTTCCTGGTGTCGTCGTCAGCCATTGCTAACCACCCGCTTCTTCACATCTAGCTTGCCCCGTGGCTCAGGAATTGTTACCCGGAGACCTCTTATCCTGCAGTTGATCAACAAGGCTGCCAGCACCCAATCGAACGGCGACGGAAAGTTGGAGACAACGGATAGCGAGTCCAATGTTGATGAGTATGGAGAGTTCCTGCACTTGCCAGGCGAGAAGTTCTTTGACTTCAACAAGATCCGCGAGGAGATCGTTCGTGAGACGGAGACCAAGGTCGGCAAAAATGCCGGAATTTCGCCAGTTCCCATCAACCTGCGCATCTACTCGCCCAACGTTCTCACCCTGACCCTGGTTGATCTGCCTGGTTTGACCAAGGTCCCTGTCGGAGACCAGCCCAAGGATATTGAACGCCAAATCAAAGATATGGTGCTCAAGTATATCAGCAAGCCCAATGCCATCATTTTGGCCGTGACCTCGGCCAACCAGGATCTGGCCAACTCCGACGGTCTGAAGCTGGCTCGTGAGGTGGACCCGGAGGGACAGCGCACTATTGGTGTGTTGAGTAAGGTTGATCTGATGGACGACGGTACCGATGTGGTGGATATTCTCGCTGGACGGATTATCCCCTTGCGCCTTGGATACGTGCCGGTTGTCAACCGTGGTCAGCGTGACATTGAGAACAAGAAGCTCATTGCCTATGCTCTGGAGAACGAGAAGAACTTCTTTGAGAACCACAAGGCATACCGGAACAAGGCCTCCTACTGTGGAACTCCGTACTTGGCCCGGAAGCTGAACCTGGTAAGTTTTCCTCATCTTGCGACATGAGACACGAAGTCGCCAGACTAACATTGATTTCGTATCATCTAGATCCTCATGATGCACATCAAGCAAACCTTGCCCGATATCAAGGGTCGCATTTCCTCCTCCCTTCAAAAGTACACCTCGGAGCTGTCGCAGCTTGGTGACTCGATGCTTGGCAACAGCGCTAACATTATTCTTAACATCATTACGGAGTTCAGCAACGAGTACCGTACTGTTTTAGAAGGAAATAACCAGGAGCTGTCTAGCATTGAATTGTCGGGTGGTGCTCGTATCAGTTTCGTGTTCCACGAGCTTTACTCGAACGGTATCAAGGCCGTTGATCCCTTCGACCAAGTGAAGGACATCGATATTCGCACCATCCTTTACAACTCATCTGGTTCATCTCCAGCGCTTTTCGTCGGCACCACTGCTTTTGAATTGATTGTCAAGCAACAGATCAAGCGTTTGGAGGAGCCTAGTGTGAAGTGTATCTCACTTGTCTTTGACGAGTTGGTTCGCATCCTCGGTCAACTCCTGACCAAGCAGCTGTTCCGTCGCTATCCTATGCTGAAGGAGAAATTCCATGCTGTGGTTATTGCATTCTTCAAGAAGTGCATGGAGCCCACCACTAAACTGGTCAAGGATTTGATTGCCATGGAGGCAACCTATATCAACACTGGTCATCCTGACTTCCTTAACGGACACCGCGTAAGCTCCTAAGTCCCAATCCTAATGATATCCAGACAAAGCTGACTTTATTATAGGCTATGTCCATTGTAAATGAGCGCCAGCACGCCGCCAAGCCTACCCAAGTGGACCCCAAGACTGGCAAGCCTTTACCAGCCCGTGCCGCTAGCCCATCTCTGGATACTACTGGAGAGGCTGTCAACGGTAGCGGGTTCTTCGGTAGCTTCTGGGCCTCGAAGAACAAGAAGAAGATGGCTGCCATGGAAGCGCCGCCGCCCACCCTCAAGGCTTCTGCCAGTCTGTCCGAACGAGAGGCTACTGAGGTGGAGGTTATCAGTACGTGACATTTACATCGTTCCATGTTTAGTGGGCAGATTATTAATTTTCTTTGAACAGAGCTCCTGATCACCTCTTACTTCAACATTGTGAAGCGCACCATGATTGACATGGTCCCTAAGGCCGTCATGTACACCCTGGTGCAGTATGTTTCCCTTAGCTTCTAAAGTTTCCAATTGAGTACTAACCAAATCTCTAGATTCACCAAGGACACAATGCAGGGCGAGCTCCTTGAGTACATGTACCGCAACAACGAGTTGGACGACCTTCTTAAGGAGAGCGACTACACCACCCGCCGGCGGAAGGAGTGCCAGCAGATGGTTGAGAGCCTGTCTCGTGCCAGCGAGATTGTCAGCCAAGTCCAGTAAAGGACAGATGTTGACATGCGTGGAGGAAACGACCAGAGTGACCCACTGTATGATTGAACTTAATACGCGTTGGAGGAGTTTGGCCCACCGTGTCCCTTTTCGTGACTTTGCAACGACACGGAAATTCTTTGACTATACCTAGTACTCTTGCGTTGCCTCCATCGCTCAGAGTCACCGGCCAATCAACTCTCTTATGCTTGGTTGTTTTTCGAGCTGTTGTTCGTCTTGGTCCTGGTTAGCGGGGGTTTCGGGAGATTTCATATTGTCCGTTCGATCTGCGTTTTGCAGCAGGAGTGGAGTTCCGTCATGCCTTGATGTTATTTTCCTCTTTGGGGGTACTGTCTGCATCTAAGATTTGTTTACAACCCCTCTGTTTCCCTTTTCTTTCTTGCTGCCCCCGAATTTGAGAGCTTTATACCGTTTTCCTATGTCATCATGTTTTTCTTACTCGTTGAGCCTGTTCTAGATGACGACTGTATCAACTAATGATTTTTGTCCATGTTGACTTTGCTGAAAGTAAATATTTTGAAATAGCCCTAAGTGTCGCAGGTTAATACCTTGCATGGTATGATTTGAGGACTACAGTTGGACTATCAAGCCTTGGAGATCAATATCCCGAGACTTAATGATCTGTATATGGACTAGCACGGATTGTAATTCAGATAAAGTGCCGCCTGGTTTGCGGATATGTACTATTCAAGAAGTAGGTTAAGAAATGTGTCCAAGTAGTAATCTTGGGTATCGAACAATTAAACCTCACGATTTGATCAAGACTCGTTGCGCCCAAAAATAGATCTGAAGGCACTGTTGTCCTCGTTCCATAAATTATCAAATGACCCCATCTCAACAATCTGCCCCTGATTCATCACCACAATTGAATCGGCATCAGCAATGGTTTCAAGTCGATGAGCAACCATAATCATCGTATACCCCCGGAACTCTTCACGAACAACCCGTTGAATCCATTCATCAGTCTCCTTGTCTACATTTCCCGTGGCCTCATCAAGCAACACAACCTTCCCACGTGAAGAGCGTGAAAGAAGTGCCCGAGCCAGTGAAAAGAGCTGCAGTTGTCCTTGGGATAACGCCCAATCTTTCATCGGTAAATCCAGATACTGTTCTGGTTTGAAGCCCGTATTCTCAGCTCTCGCGTCTAGTAAAGCCCGCAGGTGAACTCTTTCCAAAGCAGTCAATATCTCCTGTTTTGTAGTCGTTCTCTGGATATCGAGATTGTCCCGGATACTATCACTGGCGAGAATGAACGGGTCCTGGGGAATTGTGATAATTCGGGACCGCAGCGCATCTCGGGGAATTGATGCGATGTCCAAGCTGTCAATCTTGATACATCCTTCACATAGATCGATTAAACGGAGGACGCTGAGGAGTAGAGACGATTTTCCACTGCCAGTGCGACCACAAATGCCAATCTTGCGGCCTGGGACGAGATCCAAAGATATCTTGTTCAGGGCATGGGTTGCTGGGCAAGTCGAGTCATTGTCGCTCTGTAGAGCATAGTCTGCAATGACTTTGTCAAACTCAATAGCGCCATTGGTCGGCCATAAATCAGGAATCGAGAATGTTTCCTCAGGCTGAGTCTCAGGAAGAACAGTCATCGAGAAGTTTCTGATGCGAGAAATAACCCCAAGGGAAGCGTCAAAGTTTGCCCAGGACTGCACTGTCACCAGGAGTGTAATGTTGACTGTTAAAATCACATTCATACTGATTCCCACCTCACCAGCGGAAATAGTATCACGAGTGACTATCAGAATCACCGTCAGGAGTGCCACAGCCGCAACAATTAGATCCAGGACCAAGGCGAGCCACTGTTCGATGGCGAGAAGAACACAAGAAGGTACCTGGGAGGTATCGATTGCGTTACTGTTATCAACAGCATACTCTTCTTCCCATCCGAAAGCGCGAATAGTCGTGATGCCGTGGACCGTTTCCAGAAAATTGTTGCTTGGAAGAGAGTTTGCTTCCATGCTTAGCCATCTCAGCTGTCGACTTGTAAATAGATATATCTTTTGAATCGCGTAAACGACGATCACGAGAACAGGAAAGGTGAATAGCATATATGTCTGCGTCATGAAAAGCAAAAGGATCTGGGCAAGGAGTTTGAACGCTTGACTTCCTAGTCCAGCAACCTGATCGGGAAGGCGACGGTCGACCTGTTTCATGTCTTGGCTGAACCTTGATAGTGTTATTGCGATATCAGTGGATGTGATAAATGACAGTGGAGCCTTTATGACCGTTTTTAGAAGCTGGCTATGAAGGCTGCGACCAGATGTGGGCACAATTAGCAAGGAAACGGCTGCGATCCCAGTCAATGAGAGCCAGTGTCCTAGAGCGAGGACGAGGTAGATGGCTAGATAGAACCATGTTCGTTGGTTTGCCTTTTTATCAGCTGTCCACCACCGAAGCCAATTTTGGATCAGCATTGCAAAGGTAGCAGATGATATCATGATCAATAGCGTAGCAATCATTCGTGATTTCCCAATTGCGCTAATATAGTGTCGATAAATGGCACTGTCTCCTATTTGCCGGACGGAATTCATCGATCGCTCCGACTTGGAAAAATCTGAGGTTACTATAGGCTGTTCTTTCAGGATGTTGTCGGGCAGATTATTGACTGGTAATTCTTCGTCAACTTGCTTATCGAACGACCAGTTTGGGGGCTTAAGTTGATCCAAAGTGCTCTGCTCAGATATATATCCATCCACAAGCGTGAGGGTAAGATCTGAAAATGAAAGAAATTGAGCTAGACGAGACATTAGAATGTTCATTACAACGTTCAACACAGCTGTGATCTTGAATATCTCTTACTTGAATGCGTGATCAAAAGTACAGTCTTCTTGAGTTCACGGAACAGTCCTGATGGTCCCATCAATCGTTGTGCCACGCAACGGGCCGTCCGCACGTCAAGTGCGCTGAAGACATCATCCAAAATCAGAATATCCAAGCGAGAATATATAGCACGAGCGAGAGCCTATCCTCTTTGTTAGCTAATAAATCTATCAAGTATGGAACAATCGCATACCACTCGTTGCTTCTGACCCCCGGATAAAGAATTTCCTCCACTTTCTAGGAAAGTCAAGTCACCGTTAGGAAGTTTGGAAAGGTCATATTGTAGATCACAAGCATGGAGGACTCTTTGATACCACTTCTCGTCCGTCACCTTAGATCCTGGAGGTCCAGCGATCAAATCACGAATTGTGCCGTTTGGTAACCACGGTGACTGAGCACAGAAAGCCATTTGTCGGGAAGATGTTGCAATTAATCCACTTTCAGCCTGCAAGTCGCCTATGATTGTTCGTGCTAGAGTCGTCTTTCCTGATCCAGTCACACCTGTGACCATCACAAGCCATCCGGGCTTTATTCCAATGTCGATGTCTTTCAGGACAGGAGGACCTTCGGCATGAAAACGTACTGACACATTTTGTATTTTGATAGAACAATCCCCATCGGACTGGATTGGTCGACCTGCTGAACTTTCGGTCAACGAGTCCAGATATACAGAATCAACTGGAGTGCAATGAGCGAGATCTATGCGACTGTCTTCGTGTGTCGGTTCCAAAAGAAATTTTTGGATTCTGTCAAATCCTGCTATGGCGGCGATAAATTCTGGAATGAGAAACAGGATTGAGTTTGCTGGAAGTGTGACCATTTGAATTAAAGCGAATGAAGTGAAGACTCGGTCTGTATCAAGAAGCGGGCTTCCCGTAAGTTTTGCCACTATCGTGTAGATACCAAGTGTAATCGCGGGGCCGACGACGTTTGTGAAGCTGGCTTGATGAGCAACATTATTAGTAACTGGCGTGCGGCGGAATAGATGGTAAACTTACCACAGCATCCTAGGAGAACATCAAGCCAATACGTAGCAAGACCTGCTGTTAACTCATTGTCACGAGCTGCTTGAACCTTCTCTTCTATTTCTTGCGAATATCCCATCATCTTGATTGACTTCATATGCCCTAGGACTGTCTTAGTAAGGCCTATCCGTGTCTGGGTTGCGTCGCTCCAAGCTCTTTGTTTCGAAACGAAGTTCTTGGAGACGTATTTCCCGCCCTGTGAGGAGACTATATCACATGAGACTGAACAGCCCGTCAATAATTGGTAATGAAGCCACTTACTCGCTACAAGCACAATTGGGACCACGCTGACCCAACCAAGTTTAGACGTGAGCAAATAGAGTCCCAGACTCAATGAAAGGAGCGACGACCAAATAACATGGAACCATCCCATGGCCATCTGCACATCTTCAACGTCATTTCCGATGAGCGTAATAGCAGAATGATCATCATTATTAGACTTCAGGGTGTGGTCGTGAATGAGGCTCATTAGTGATCCTTTCGACACTATGGTCACTCTTCTCTTAGCAGTGTCTCGTTGACCATTCAGAACCTGCAAGAATCGTAAGCCAGAAAAAACACAAGCGTGAACGAGAGACTGACAGGTAGCCCAATGTAGATCACCGCAGCTGAAAAGACCAACTGAATCCCTTGCATGGTTCGCGCATCGTCAGTCGTGGAATCACTAACGAAGCGTATCAACTGGGATATCAGAATGGGTTGCGCATATCGAAGGCATATAGAGGCGAGCATGTAAGGAACGACCCGTATGTTTTCCCAAAGCGTACAATTCGTGAGTGCCAATGCAAGCGCATATCTGCTCTCAGGCTTTGCTGTGTGCTCAGGTGCATCAGTTACCTATAAAATAGCCAGTTGTATGGGTGCCAGAGAGATGAGTAATGACTTACAACGGGCTTCCCAGCACTGTTTCATTTTGTCTCTCAAGAGCTTAGAGGACAGCTCCCCGGGGAGCGGAGGAAGGTCTTCCACTTCGAATAGCTCGTTTCGCCCTCTTCGCAATAGAGGGTTCACCCACCAAAAGAATGCCCGGCTAAAGAGGTTCTCTGTTTCTTCGAATGATAAATCCCGCCATGGCTCACGAAGGATTGAGCGTTTGCTTTGCAGTTCTAGCATCAAAAGAATCACCTGCACTGTGATGAGAGCCACGTTGGGGCTGGAAATTTGACATTGATGAAGATCTGTAAGATGCAGGAGTGCAGTTTGCACAAGATCACGGCCGACGGCGAGAAACAAAACGAAACCAAGAACGTCAAATGGGCTCTGAGAGCGACTGTGATTCAGAAACGATAAATATGGGATAAACACGGAGACTGCAAAGATACTTGCAGCCGAGTAGAGGTACAATGGATGAGATCCGAGTTTGATTTCAAAAATCAAATTTGTCAATTGGAGAAGGGTCAAGGCAGCTGCTGTTATCTATCAACAGGGGTCAGAATGATTTTTCAATTATAAAGAGCGAAGAATGCGATACCAGTTTCCAAATGCCTCCATAGTTTCGAACCACTTTGATTGACTCTTTTCGAAGGCGGAAGAAGCTGAATGGTGCACAGAGTACAAGGATCAGTATAGGTCCCAGGGCGATGAGTAGCTCCATGCAGAAGTCCATTTTACCAAGATCAGCCACAAAGCTTGATCTTCGCCGTAAGGGCAAACAGAGCCTCTCCTCCCCCCAAAGACTGCCTGGGGTTATTGTAGACATATTGTTTGGGACCACCAAGGAAGACGTGAAGAACAGCAATAATTTAACTCAAACGTCCAGAGGAGCAGAAAAACCCTTGAGTTGCCATTGTGCTAAATCATTGCCACCTAAAATACAAAGAAAGAGTCCACCTGGGCGTTTAAATACTATACACCGGCTAAATCATTGTAGGCTCGACAGGGATGTTTAGCTTTTGTGACTGCTAGCGTGCACATAGTGAATTGTTATCTCGCATCGACCTAGTGTATTTCTCTTTCCTGTCCGGTGTAGCCAATGCGCCTTTATACGTGTCCAGGTGCCATGATTGGTCACTCTGCATGCACTCACCTGACGCCTCTTCCTCATTGGTCGTATAAATCAAGCCTTGCCAAGTACCGTTTAGCCTCACATGCAAGCGTTTCGGCCCCAACGCAGATAAGCTCCTACTGTGAGATAAACGGCTGCTAAAATTAATAATCTGCAAGGGAAATGTTGAAATTTGGATGCGCCACGCTGCTCCTGGAACGCCTTATGCGGGGTCTCCGCCGGAGCCCCGTGAATAATGGTCTTCTGCCTTACTGGGCATCGCGGGATCTCGGATAGACGGGCAGGTGGAGTGTGTATTCATGTGGTGCCTAGCCGTGGACTGCGCGCAAGTCACGACCAGCGACCACCTGGTCACATCTAGGCCCTTCAGAGCTTTATTCCACATCTACATAGATTGATAAGCGCTCGTGATTATTGACCACATACTGAGGGCACACCAAGCTTTCACCGCATTTTAGCTCTCATAATGACCAGGAATATGACAGCCCGATGCCCCAGACTATAAAAGTGTCAGTCGACAACCCGACTGTGAAGAGGATGGAAGGTAAAATTTAAATCATCATTATGTATCCTCGACATTACCAAAGAGCGCCATGGCCCAATTGATAGTCAAGATACAAATGCCTATACTTATACAGACAACCTCGCTGGGCAGGGCTTTAAGATCGAGGGGACCAAAGGCATGCTCACGCAAGCCTACCCCAATTTCCTCTGCATACAAGTCCCATAGTCTTGGAAGGTTTATAGCCCAAAGTGGAGCTTCTATGCGCCCACGTGAAGACTTCGAAACAATCGGTTCCTCTGGAAGTCTGGCCCCCACAATATGCACTGTGACTAACCACCGTATGAAGCTTTCAGTTCAGGTTTGATTGGTTGGACTTCTCTGAACCCCACTTACAATAGTTCAGTTCAGCTCACCGTTGATCTCCGGATGTAGTGCTGATTATGACTACTAACCTCCGATTCGCTCTCTTACCTGTAGGTCTAAAAGTATGTAAGGCAGCAGCAGGACCGTGTTCCTTCTTCCGCTTACTTACTTTCCAGGATATAAGAGGCTGATCTCCCCCCTCCCCCCATTCTTTAACAATCACTACCCCTCTCTCATAATAGACATCATGGCGACTTTCAAACCTCTTGTTCCACCTCTCATCCTCCCACAAGATGACCAGAATCACAAAGGCTCGACAGAAATTCCCAGCAAACGCCCGCCATTCTTACTCATGTTTCGGGATAGCTTGACCCTCTCCAGCTGGCTGCTGATAGGGGGGTTGCTCCAGGGTCTGGGTTGGATGGCCCTTGGCCCTATCTCAATCGTACCAACAGTCTTTATCCTATTATATCGACTTGTGGACCACCTCTTAATGGCTCTCCACATTACCCGCAACCGCTACATGGAAGAGGTGATCCATGCCAAATATAGCCCGCAAATCCCTTACCCAGATGGCAGCTTCGGCAATGTACCGTCCCGCGAGCAGATCGTGGTCTTCCATCTCGGCGCCCGAAGCAATCATCCCCTCGGAATTTTCGCGCCCGGCATGAAAGGCCTCCACGACAGCTCGCTGGAAATGCTGAAAGATATGTACGCTGATCCAGACAAATCTGGACTTTTGGGCGCTTCTCGTTGGATGAAGCAGGAGGACGCAGCAGGCAATGAGACGAAAACAATCTTCTACCTTCGCGACTATGATTCTCTGCATCGCTTTGCATATGGCGAGTTACACATGAACGGCGTGCGGTATTGGAATAAAATTGTTAAGGATAACCCTCATTTGGCTATCTACCATGAGACTTATGTCGTTCCCCGTGGGAACTGGGAGGCTATCTATATCAATTGTAAGCCAACGGGTCTAGGTGATACCTGGTTCAAGTTCTGCAACAAAGAGGATAATACTCACGGGTTAATGCGGCCGATTGTGGATGCTCGTACAGGTATTCTACGCTCGAAGACTGGTCGATTATCAATGTCTCAGACCCAGAAACTGGAAGAGTATGACGAAGTTTATGGAGAGTCTGGGACGGTTTGAGGCAAGATTCGGGGCGTGACCGACAATCTGAGTTTACATCTAGTATTCGTGATATTAAACAAGAGACCAATTTCCCTTTCAAGGATCTTAGAAAGTTTCTCTGGGCTGTGTGGTAATATTGAGACGTTGAAGTGCTGGTAAAACTATTCATATTTTGAGCTGGGGCTCTAACACCGCTCAGAATAGAAGCATGAAGGGATTCTCGGCCCCTCTCTGGGAAAAGAAGATTATCATGATCTCTACGAAGGATACCGTTCGAACCATTTGTTGAAAGGTCGATCTATATTGGTCCAGTACTTCCGACTTGAGTTTTTGGAACCGAATGATGCATGCTTGAGCTAGGCCTAGGCTCGGGCTAACGGCGAAGCTCTTTCGAAGAATCGCTACAGTGCGAGATTAATAGTCTTCGAGTTTGGAAGGTTCACTAGAGATGGTGATTCCCCATATACCCATGAGTTTAGGTGAGGTTTGTGCGGACAAAGGCCAATCTCCCGGTTCCATTGACCTCGATTTACTGACTCGTGCTATGCCGGTATACATAATGCCACCCTTCCTTCTTGATATCCTCGCGCACCTTATAGTTCTTCTCAGCAATATCCAACAAGTCCAGATCCATATTCGCGACAAGCACACCCTCCTCATTACCCATCTTCGCTACAGGGCCAACAATAGGCAATGTGACCTGTGACATACCAAGGAAATCCTCCGCCGGGCCAGAGGCATTAACAAAAATAATACCACAAGTATTCTCATAACAACGAGTCGTCAATGTGGAAGAGAGGAACAGAGCCTCGGAAGCCGGATTGTGCCTCAATGCCTCAGCAGAAGCATCATGCGGAGTCCCTAAGGAAAGCAAATTAGTCAAACAGTTCCTCAAGCCCTACTCTAAGTTTAGGAGTGGATCTTACAAAAAGTAGGTATGATAACGATCTCCGCACCATCGGCGATCAATTCGCGGAATGCCTCGGGGAACGCCAGATCCCAGCAGATCAGCATTCCGATCCGACCGATTGGCGTGTCGATAGCTGCATGGCTTTCCAGTCCCGACGAGGTCAGATGTGGCCGCTCAGGGTGCCAGATGTTTTTCTTGCGGTAGTTTCCGAGGATACTGCCGTCGTTGGAGATGAAGTACGCGGTATTATAGAATAAGTTGGTCTCGTCAGGGCCTGCATGCTTCTCGATGATAGTTCCCGGGACCAGGCAGATCTTGAGCTCCTTTGCGAGTGCTTGGTAGTTAGACAGGTATGTTGTTGATTGGCCGGCTTGCTCTGCCCAGCGCGGATCCGTAGGGACCCAGCCGCTTAGATGGTATCTATGGTTGTGGTCAGTTTAAGTATTGTTGCTACAGAGAGCAGAACTTACTCGGGTAAGACCGCGAGCTCGGCGCCTTGCGCGGCTGCTTGCCGAATGTACTCGCATGCAGTGGCGTGGTTTTCTTCAATGGCGAGTTCCTAGAAAGATGTTAGCGGCATGTCGGCATTTGCGTCATAGATAAGATGGAGCATTGGCTCGGGTGTCGGGGAGTCGTACTTTGATATGCCATTGGATGATTGCAACTCGACGAGTAGGTGCCATTTTCAGAGCTTCTGTTAGAGAGGACAGAACTAAGTAGCTTTGGAAGGAGGAGGCTCGGAGATGATTTATATTGCGTTCCCAAGTTCGTGATATTCCCCAGTGACCCCAACTGGTTGGAGAAAGTGGGTTCGCGTTCGCGGACCCCCCGGCGAATCAAAACCCTGTGAATGCAACCCCGCGCCGAACTTCTTATCGTTCTCATTACACATTACCCCATTAATCCCAGATCTGTACATGATCAGAAACACATATTAACCGCATTGGAACAATCTTCCGCCGTGAAACAACCAACAATATCTATGGAATCATGATCTTCATGCCAAACCCACGGCCTCAAGACTAAAGGTTGGCTTCTTGCTAACGCGATAAACCAGTCGATCAGTAAAGAAGTGAGAGAAAACCGCATGCAAAGCTGGAATAGCACCATAGAGTGTTCCAGCAATCGGAAAGCAGATTCTCTCCAGAAGGTGCTGCGGCTTATACCAGACACGGGGGGAGAAGCCCGTGTCTGGCACATTAGCTTCACACATATCCTTCATCCGCGAGTTTAGACAAATCGCATGCCACCGATCATACAAAGCAATACAGAAATTCATCCCAAGAAATGCTGACGTTCGTAGGACATCATTGATGAAAAAGGCACGTGCCAGAGTCGGATGCAGCTGCGACGCAGGTGTCAACACTGTATACAGGACAGAGAAAATCATGATGATAACCAGGTGACATGGTAAAAAGTGCGCCTCCCAAAGCAAATGCGTAAGTGCAAAGTGCCTCAGACTCAAGAACGAGCACCGCTTGTGGAAGCGGAGGTAGCCGAATGTTCGTCGTGCTGCGAAGCCGGAATCAAGCGCGCCCCACATGTGTCGCAGCGCCTGGCGATATCGAGCGATAAGAGTATCTATCGTTCGTCTCCAACCGCGGCTACCGTCACTTGAGACATTGCATTGGCTCGCTGGGATGTATACCACTTGGCAGATGATGTTGCCTGCTGTTTCGAAGTAACATTTGAGCATCATATGCATGTCTTCTCCAATCGCAGTCGGGTCACTATCCCAACCGCCCACCTTCTCTGCAAGAGAAAGTGGTAGGGAATACACCGATGTGGGGATAGAGATGGGTGTTCCCGGCCACATGGTGGAGAGTCCTGCGAATCCCCATAGAAGATCGGCGCAGCGGACCAAGATGGGTGTGTCATTTGAGTTGCGATCGAATATAATGGGACAGCAGTAGATTGCACGGTCTGCATCCTCAATATTAGAGTAGTGGAGGCGGCGAATATCAGTAAAATAATCGCATGAAAGATGCGTGTCAGCTGCATGATGAAAATTAGTTCACTATCCCCGCACCAATAGCATTAGAGTATACATACCATCCATGACTGTGACCACCACTTGACAACAATCTGCACGCAGCTCTGCGTTGTGGATCTGCACAATTCGCTTCGCTGCGAAAGCAACATTTGAGCTCTTGCCTGCAATCTCTCCTTGTATACCGGATGGATGGAAGGTAGGACGGATATGAAGGAAGGATCGCTCGAAGGTAGAAACGAGGTGCGCGGCTTTATCAAGGGAGATGGCCTCCTTTTGCTCCATGGCAAGATATATCTGTCATGATACAGGTCAGCATATCAACTCAGCCACGCGTCCGTTTGGCTAACCCACCTCATATTGTGACTTGGCCCGTGGGTGGCTAGCCAGCACTTTGAGAGTCGTTTCCAGAGTGTGAAGGTCCTCGCAATAGTTTGGCAAAATGATAGCGTGGATTAATTCATCCTCGATGGGGTCGCTTCCTATGTTTATAAGGTTGATTTTCTCGGTATATGGGCCTGGGGAAGGTAGCGAGACCGGCGAAATCGGCTGGCTGCTGTACCCCTCGTCCTGGGCAGATGGCGATGGCGAGACGGAAAAGTTATTCGTTGGACGTCTCCCCAGAGCTTCTCTTGTCTTTGCTGTCACTCTAAAGATCGACCAGGCTAGACGCAGAGTGAAACTGGACATTTGGATATGGATGATCACCGCATATACGACAAATATGGTCTGGGCGATGTTCAGTCCGCTCCACCATCCTTCCTTGAAGGGCTGGCCAACCCATGGTGGGAACACACTTCTCCAGAGCTGCGATGAGAGAATGTTGGAGAAAGAGAACACTAGCAGAACAACTAGTCCAATGATGCTAAACCCTGGCAGGCACCGAGTCACCCATCCCAACATCTTTGTGTAGACTGGGTGGCCTTTGGGGACAGGAGAAGTATTTGGTATGGAAGATAGAAATATATTCGACAATAAACAGCGATACAAAGGAGAAAGAAATGAAAGGGAATGAAGAGCTAATAAAGAGTTCTTCAGGGGAATGATCACAAAGATCATCTGTTTTTAATTTTGGTCCCGCGATTTACTACTAACTTCCTACCATGTGGAAGCTCAGGTACCTAACAAACGTAAAGAGCCCCGGATTATATACCCATTAACGAATCAAAATCTACAAATGGCCCAAATGGTACTCTTGGCCATTATTTGCACATTCTGTAAGTATATAGTTTGCTTATTTGACTATCCATTTGTAGATAAAGATGCTCTAAAGCTTGGCAAAGCGTGCCCCAATCATTGGTACACAGACTCCAATCGACTCCACTATCAATACGGATCGACGACCAGCATCACCAATCACCTTTAATTTTCTATAGGCGTGGTTGACCCTGAGGCCCAATATCATTCTGGTCAATAGACTTTCCCCTGGCGGTGGTCTGCTGAGTCCTATCTTCAAGCCAAGGGTCCCAGCGATAACCCAAGCGCATCACCTCCTATTCTCATTCGCCCTCCACCAACCCATACTCCTTGATTTATCTGCCTGCTTTAAGCGCATTGCCTAGTATTTCCTATTGATGTCCACCGTGCCCAACGACACCATCATATGATGATTTCCCTCGGTAGAATGATCAGGTGTGCTACAGCCCCCACCCGCACTGACGCAATATCGGCGAAGCCCAGTTTTCTCGTCGTTCTGTCGCAAAGCTTCCTTATGACGCTCAACTACCCCACCTCATTTGGACTTTTTTTCCGTGGTGTCAACACAGTAATATCGGTTTATATTTCTTGATAGCTAATCATATCTTTTGACGAATCAGTGCCCAAAAGTAGCGTGCTCGACGTCAATGGTTGCATCACGCTCTCCCAGATACGCATATATCGATATCCCATCTGAGTTACACGAAGTAAAGGCTCACTACTTTACGGGTGATGGGCATCTCAGGTTACACATAAGTATTGTCAAGAGTCCTTGTCAGTGTAATAGGAATACTGTCGATTGCGAATGCCCATCTAAGCGCATGGATCGCGGTTAGGCTCTCATGGGTTTTTATACAGATATTGTAACCCGCATATTTTATGACATGTCATCACCTGCTGCTAATATAAACCACGTTTTCTAGAAAAGCGTTCAGTCTTTCTCACTTTGACCCTGCTAGCCAAGAGCAGCAAAGATTTATAGAACTTCAATTTGTCTGACTAAATCCTCTATACTAATCACCTTCAACCCCCATTTCTTGCCAAATGTCAAGCAACCTTTCCGGCGCATCATCCCTTCCTCATACCTCTCTGCAACCCCTTCAGCCTCAGTACCTTCCGGTACCAGTTCAGCAATGACTCCTACTTCAGCCTTACCCGCGAGTCTACATAAGTCAATAGCAGCTTCTGTATGTCCGCTCCGTTCTCGTACTCCACCTTCTCGAGCCCGGAGGGGAATTATATGACCAGGCCTTCGGAAGTCATTTGGTTGAACAGTAGGATGTGCCAGGGCTCGACATGTCAAGGAGCGGTCGTGAGCTGAAATACCCGTAGTAACTGACGGATCTTCAGCGTCTATGGTGATTGTGTATGCAGTGCGGTTTGGATCGGTGTTCTCGGCGACCATTGGAGAAAGATTCAGATGATCAGCGAGGTCGGGTAGAATAGGCGCGCAAATCAATCCACTAAATTGATTATGCTCGTGGATCAGCTATGATTGTCGTTCTCATTGAGGACAGTAAGACTGTCTTAGTGAGGGTACACCTACCTTGTATAACGGACCATGAAAGCCATTTTGGCCTCTGTAATAGAATCGGCAGCGATGATGAGATCACCCTCATTCTCGCGGTCTTGGGAATCGACAACTATGACAAATTCGCCGATTCCTGCAGCTATCAGCAAGGAACACACCTTCCAGCCATGAAGCCTCAGACAGCTCGATGTTCATTGGGGGACTCACTAATATCATTTACAGCTTCCTCGATCGTGTTGAACTGCAATTCGAGGTCTGACATGGTGACTGTGATGCGAATTCTTACTTTTGCACTCGGATTTTCTGAGAACAAGTCAGAGTAGAGATCATGGAAAAAGGTTGATATGAATGAAAAACAGAACTTACTGTCAAGGTTGCTATCGCTAGGTCCGCAATCTCAAAATCAAAATCTTTGTGAAAAAGGTAACTTGAGACTAGTTCAAGCAATGTCATGCATCATTGAATAGGGAAAGGTCATAGCTACTTATAACATATTGACTCATTGAAGACAGACGCACGTATTTTTTTGCATTCAGTGCCATCGAACTCGCATAATCGCAATAATGTTCTATTCCGTTCCTTCTTTGCCGATATCTCGGGCCGACATGATGCCAGCCACAATCTCGGAGCCTCGGAGTCTCGGAACCCTTTTTATTGTCTGCGGCAATGTGCTCCACCCCTACAAGCACCGTAGAACCAAGACTACTCCTATTCCCGTCCTGCAAGCCTCGTAGGAATATCATCTGGATCTAAGATTTTGCCAACATGATAAAACTGGGCCTACGCTGGTAGTGGCTTGTTCTTAGCTGCGTAGTCAGTGGTCACCGCCAGTAACCTTTAAGACTACTGCGAAAAACCTTACTGGGCATGGTCCAGGAACGTTGTCTCCACTCCGTCAATCATTTGCAATACAGTAGCCTTTGCCATGGAAGAGGACCTTACACCATCAATAAAGTTTTCTGAGGCGCCTTTTCGGTCTAGCGGTCAATAAACTCGATGGTAGATTTTCCGCTAGACTTTGAAGACAACTAGAGAATTGTCGCGTGATAAGGTCTTTTGATTAATCTTGTAGAAGCCTTTCCTAGGTTTTAAATAATAAATACGTCATGTTCCCGTTAATTCCAGTGACTTTGCTATTGATACTCGAGTATATTTCATCTAGGACGTCACTAAAACAGACTGCGATACACAACTATGTTCAGTGAGAAGTTTTGACAAATAACTTTAACAAGGCTATTGCATTGGGATTCATTGAGTTTATCCTTGCACTATCCGTTATTGACCATGTGAACTACATGGTTTGGCGAACAGAATTACAGATCCGCCTGAAACCCCATAGCAGTCCATTCAGCATTGACCTTATCCTGAATCGCCTGAGGGTAGGAGTTCTTGAAATCAGCGGCCTCCCAATCGGCACCAGTGGTATACTCGGTAGGCATCAGGGCGTCCGAGACAACCTTACCACCCTGGACCGGGGATCCATTTCCATGAGACATGTATGGAATCAGAGGGAATCCACGAACGTCATCATAGAAGTACTCATCAAGGCTGGGACGGCATCTAGTAGAGAAAGCCCAGATAACGTCTTTGAAATCGTAGACATTGATATCTTCGCCCACGAGGACCAGGCGGTGGATGGTGTAACCTGCCTTGTGGTTAAAGACCAAATCACCGATATTCCTGCTAAACTCCTCAGAGGTAGTTTTCATCTCACGAAGCTTGGTGGTGTCGATTTGCAGTACTACCCATGTAACCTGAGACTCGAAGGGGGACATGGCTTCCTTCACTGGAAGGCCAGCATCTTTGCAGATTTGGTGAATCTCAGCGGCAGCGAGGGGACCGATCATTGTGTGCTAGGAGTATGTTAGCTAATAGTTCAGTTAAAGTGTTTGAGGCGATGTGAACTAACGGTCTCATCAGTGAGGCGGCCGCAATTGGAGACGGGCAAGATAGCATTGTTGCGATAGGTGATCTTGTTGACCTTGTAAAGAGGACAAGGGTGTGTGTCACCGGGGAAAACGTATCTAGGGAATATTAGACAGATATTCAATCATAACAAAGGGCTCGTGGAAGTCCGCATAGTGAGTTTTACCCGTGCATTTCTCCAAATGGCCCCTCAGGTCCGGTTTCGGTAATAGACATAGTACCCTCGAGGACAATCTCGGCGTTGGCGGGGACATAGAGATCATTAGTCTCACACTTGACCACGTCAATCGCGTGACCAGTCATAGCTCCAATATATCCAGCTTCAGTACAGCCATCAGGGAGTGGCATGCTAGAAGCCATAATAGCAGCAGGAGGGACACCGAATGCAAGGGCCCAAGGCACGTCCTTGCCGATAGCCTTCCACTTCTGCTGCATCTGCCAGACGTGCTGAGGTGGAATCACAAGACCTGCCAAGTGATCCTTGTCGAAGACCATTGCTCGGGCAATAGACCAGTTTGTCCAGGTCTTGTCGGGAGATGAGATGACATGCATACCATAGGTTTGGATGTATTTACCTCCGTCAGACTTGTGGAGAAGAGGAACAGGGAGCTTTGTCAGATCGAACTCCCCGGCATTCAGGATGTTCTCTTTGCAAGGTCCAGTCTCAACAACCCGAGGAGGGATAGGCTGAGCCTGTTTGGCAGAGAGCATCTTGTCCAAAATATCCTTCATGCCCGCGGTAGGTGGGAGAGCAAGGTGGCGAGCAAGTCTGCCATACTTGGACTTTGGGTCGGATCGCAGAGAGTTGGGTGCACCCAGGATACGGAAGAGACCATTGTGAGCGCCCTTGAGGTTGTTGAAAAGAGGTGCTTTGTCGTCGGTCTCGCAGACCTTGCGAATGATGGCACCAGCTTCAAGATTGGGGTCGATTTCACGATCAATCTCCACAAGGTCGTTATCTGCCTTCAGGGCCTCAACATAAGAACGGAAGTTCATATGAGGAAGATCCTGGATAGCAGTCTTGCTAGAGACGTGGTGAACTCCATGGTGAGGTGACATGATGAGAAGATGGGATGGAAAGGAAATAAGTAGCTTTGTATGTGATGATTGTTTGAATGGGATGCTCAGAAGACACAGAGAGACAAGAACTCATTGGCTTTGCTCTCTTTTATAGGGAACCCGCCCGAAGCTATAGTCGCCCAATTCCAATAATAATGAATGAAACCGAAATGATAACAACCTTATGATCAAGTCTCCACCATTGTGGCGCGGAAGGTTACTCGCTCTCGGAGCTTCGGACACCTCGGATCTCTCGGCTCTCCTATTCAATGGATTATGGACATAGTAAGTCGTGACTGGGGCTCAAAGGACCCTCCCACTGGTTTAACAGTGTGAAGACAGTACCTGCATATGGTGAAATCAATATGGAACAAAGAATACTCACAAAAACTAATGCAAATCCATTTGATTTGAGATATTTAAGACGCGGGTGTGACGGATCGGAAGTAAGAATACCATCTTCGGAATTTATTGTACCTATAACTGCTGTTTGAGACTATAAAGTATACAGTCATTTAATTGAAATTTAGATCGTAGCACCAAAAAGGGATACCTTTTAACACCTTATCCGCATGAAGAGAATTCTAATTCATGGGCTTTTTCTTGCTCTGCTGAATCCAAGATCGACTAGTAACTTATCATGACATCAAACCCTGTCTTATTGAAGAGCTGAAGTCGAACGGCATTTTGAGAATATTAAGTAAACAAGAATTTAGAACAATTGTTCTTTGAACTCTTTGGTTGCCAAAGTATCGTTTACGATATTGCTCAAGAAATTCATTGAGACTCTTATCATCATCCTTAACGCTCATGAGGTTGGCGACTTCCTTGCATAGGTTTTGAGCGTCGCCTGGGAGGTAATCGTCACTCTTGCGAGAGATAGACTGAATAAAGAAGGGTGCAAACCCTCGCATCATCGTGGCTAGATAAGTCTTTTCGTCAAGATTGCAAGGTGGATGATCACTTCTTTCCGAAACTAGTACAACCCTGGGAAGTATTAGCTATTGGGTCTAGGAGAGATGACTGGTAAAGGAATTCATACATATAAAAATATTCGTCTGGCAGATTGGAGCAGATACCGGCTTCGCGCCTGATCAATAGGTTATGCATGGTTAGATCAAGTCTGGAAAGATGAAAACCGAGGAAAACCGACTTTGGGATTTCTGCTACAACAAGCGTAGGTATGGAGACATTTTTGATCATCCTGGTAGTAAAATCGCGTGCAGGGATGTGTGGTTCGGATCTCGCATCAACTGGAGTGTAGACGCCATCAATGTATGGATATTTTGAGGACGTCCCGGTTTCGCTATATACACTATTCACTTCGTTAGAACCTTGCTCAGGTCTACTACTTGTGAGACTTGCATGTTCCGCAGCTGATCGAACACCACAATACTTGCCGTGACGGTAAATTTGTCTGAACAGCAGGCGCGATGGTGGTTTCCGTGAAGAAAAAGGTATCGCACAGAACCCTGTCCACCGGATGCGTATAGCATGCTGCAGAAACTCTTGGTTGGGCAGTTGAGGGTTGAAGTGGGACCTAGGTACCAATAAAGGACTGGAGTTGTGTGGGAATATTTGAAGGTGTGAAAGGTGCCAAAGGTCATCTAAAAGGTGGGGCATGCCTGGATTTAATATACGCACCACTAAATACTATCTGCGTTGAACATGTCTATTTCGCAAACAGATAATCCTGCTGAGCGCTGACTAAACCAGCGTCTCTACCTACTGGGGTGAAGCATTTTTGCCTCTTCCGCCCTTTTTGCGCAATGTTGCTAATAATATGAGACCGACACCAAGACGTAACTTGTAGCGCAAAGTATCTTACATGGATCTAGCTGGCCTCGAGTCTTCGAAACAAAATAAGGTAGAACAAAAAGTGAAAATGCAACGCCATCCGGCCTGCCGGCACATTGCATCCACAAAATACGAAAGTGTATAACAATATACATCCATCCACCGGGCTATCCTCCCGACTCCGAGGACTCCGAAGGGCCGAGAGGGGATCGTCACTAGCCGGCCCCTCAGATTAGAAGCCACCCACATCCCTTTGCAGAGAACCTTGGAAATGGAAGAGAAGGTTGCTACATCCAAAGTCTGAATTTACCGGCACAAAACCCGGTAGCATTTCACGGACCAGTGGGCCATTGACGTGAATTAACTCAAAAGTCGGTCAAAGCTATATTCTCGGTGCCTCGGAGGATGCTAAACAGAAAGTTCAGTAGTATGCTTGCCATTTTGCCGGTGCGCCTCATCGAGCCATAACAAATTGAGAAACCCATCTCCATTATTTTCGGCTTTTTGCGCAATTGACCCTTGAAGCAAAGAACCCACATACTGAAACACCTTCGGCAAAAGGCAGTTCAATCGTTGCAGTACGTGCACGGGTCCAGGTTTCTGCACATGCATCCATCGACCGTGAAACCTCACCAACATAAGTGCATCTACTCCGTCCATTACCAAAGCACCGAATCAATAAAGCTAATCATCTACCGATAGGAAAGATCTCGTTTACTCCTAGCCCGCATTTCCTGGAAGGCACGATGTATGTGTCCAATTACAATCTCGAACCGCCCCAGTACGATTTTGGCAACTACAAGCTTGCTCTCGACTCAATTTCGCAATTACCCATGTCTCTATTGGCCCTTAACCGCTCGCAAGCCGATACGAAGACCACACATTCACAAGCCCACAATCCTCTCCCCAGTGTCGAATGTGTTGTTCGAGCGCGCATTCCCACGACTACCGGGGCGGAGCTGTGGTTGCACGTGTACAAAAATAACATTGATAACAAGGACCATCTTGCTTTTGTCTTCGGGGATTCAATCAAGAGTCGGAGTTTGCATAGTGCGAGGGGAGATGAGACTGAAATGGATCGAATGATTCGAGGAGCTTATACAGGGCATTTACGGCCCGGCCGAACCAGCAGTCATGATGCCCAGGAGTCGGCCAAGGGACGGAAATCAAGCACAGGAGCAGGGCCGCCCTTGGTTCGTGTTCATTCGGAATGCTACACCGGCGAGACTACGTGGTCAGCGCGATGCGACTGCGGAGAACAACTTGACGAGGCTGCCCAGATGATGATCGCGTCCGGAGATGGAGTGATTGTCTATCTTCGACAGGAGGGGCGTGGCATTGGTCTCGCGGATAAATTGAAGGCCTATAACCTCCAAGATATGGGCCTTGATACAGTCGATGCGAACCTATCTCTGGGACGTCCTGCTGACGCCCGGACGTATGGATTAGCAACCGCGATTCTAGTTGACCTTGGTCTGGGAAATGATTTGGGCTGTCCCGGTATCCGGTTATTGACCAATAATCCGGATAAGATCCAGTCTATCGAAGGTCTACACGGAGAAGTTACTGTGAAAGAGAGAGTCCCTATTATTCCGTTGGCGTGGGGAGCTACTGAAGACAGAGAGATCAGAAGTCTAGAGTTTCAAAGGTATCTGCAAGTAAAGGTTAGATCCAATATCAGATTCTGTTAAATTTGATGCTAATTCTTATATAGATTGACAAGATGGGGCATCTTCTATGAATTGTGTATCAATGATCAATGCACATGAACTAATCAGTCATATGTTGATGAGTAAGTCTATTACGAAGGCATTTTCGGGTACAATTCATTCGGGTGACTTCGGCTTTACCTAGAGTCGAATATATATCTCCTGGTCGCGTATCCTCCAGGGCTAGCCAAAGCAAGATCCACTCAATGAGGCCAAGCCCAATTAGCAGTTTATCGATGATGATTTGGCTCCAGATTCACGAACTGCACAGGATCATAGTAAACATGTCATTTCATTAGTCGACTGATGGCCTTTTGGTGTTCTTATCCACGAGATGCTTACTGGTCGACACAGTCTGCGAGTTTGCAGCCCCACCTGATGATATACTTAAATATTGAATGTGAGGCAGAAATTACCTTTTGACATCTGCCCATGATTGTCATATGCCTAATTCGCAAAGCGACTTAAAAGGGACAACTCAAAAGACAATTCTACCCTTCTTTTGCATGCAAGGCTTGATATTATTGTCGTGGAAGGATTAGTGTGACACGTAAGTGTCGTAAGTGATCGGAGATAAACTACTCCGATAACCCCGCATTGCCTCTGGAGGTACCTAGTAGGAGCCCATGTCAACACTCTTAAGTCAGTACCATAATCCCAATGTCGGTGTACATTGCGGATTTGGGACGCACGCACAAGCTAAATTAATAATGCCATCGGAACATCGGATGTTACGTATGCCGCCTTCAAGGCAGCACCACCCTGCTCTGGAACATATGTATTCTACCATTTCTCTGCATCTATCCTGCAGGATCCAAGGATCAAGTCCTGACAGTCACACCGCAACTTGATCTTGTGCTCCTTGCCTTATAAGATCCTACACCCCCAAACCTTTCATCGATTCCTCAATCTAAGACACCCCCCCCCCCAAATATCATTCCATCAGAATGAGCGTACTTGCACCACCTCCCAAATCCCGCCTTGGTCGTTACCGGGTCCTTGCACCCACGGCGGCGGTCAAGGTAAGCCCACTATGCTTGGGAGCGATGAACTTTGGAGATAAATGGTAGGTTTCGAGAATATTGCCCAGTCATGCAAGCGGCTAACAGCGACAGGGAAGCGAGACTCGGCAAATGTGATAAAGAGACGTCTTTCAAGATCTTGGATACATTCTATGAGAATGGCGGCAATTTCATTGATACGTAAGAACCTCATTTCTCTCATCATTTTTGCAGGTAAAAGTATGTGTGCTAACTTGGAGTCTAGTGCTAGCAACTACCAAAATGGAGAAAACGAGATGTGGATCGGCGAGTGGATGGAAAAGCGCGGAATCCGTGACGAAATCGTCCTGGCGACCAAATATACCTCGCCGTGGCGCAAGCACAACGAAAATGAGCTGCAGGCCAACTATGTGGGCAACAACGCGAAGAGCTTGAGGGTATCTGTGGAGGCCAGCCTGAAGAAGCTGAAGACCGATTATATCGATCTGGTGAGTTTCCCTAGATTGAATAATATATTAGCGTATAACAAGGTTTGTACTAATAATAATTCCAGCTGTACGTCCACTGGTGGGACTTTAGCACCTCTATCGAGGAAGTCATGAACTCCCTTAACCAGCTGGTGACCTCCGGAAAGGTCCTCTACCTGGGCATCAGTGACACCCCGGCCTGGATCGTGAGTAAAGCGAACCAATACGCTCGCGACCATGCCCTCCGTCCCTTTTCAGTCTACCAAGGGCAATGGAACGCCGCCCGCCGCGACTTCGAACGTGAAATCATCCCCATGTGCGCAGCAGAAGGCATGGGGATCTGTCCCTGGGGCGCGATTGGCGGTGGAGCTTTCAAAACAACAGCTCATCGCGAGGAGCTCGAAAAGGACGGGAACCCAGGTCGACAGGTCGAGTTCCGAGATATCGATATCAAGGTTTCCGAGGTTCTGGAGAAAGTTGCAGCACGCCATAACACTATAATTACGGGTGTGGCACTTTCCTATCTCCTCCACAAGTTCCCTTATGTCTCGCCGATTGTTGGTGGACGTAAGGTTGAGCATTTGGAGGGAAATATTGATGCTTTGAGGCTGCAGCTTTCCAAGGAGGAAATTGATGAGATTGAGGGTGCTTATGAGTTTGATTTTGGGTTCCCCATGAATTTCCTCATCAAGAGTGAGAAGAAGGAGGCGCATCCTAGTTATTCTTATTGGATGAATATGGCAGCTAGGTTTGACTATCCTGATCTTGTTCGGCCCCCTGCTGTGAAGTCGGTGGATGAGGCTTAAGTCTCAGCGTGGCAAAGGTGGTGGCCGTTTTCGATTGAGTGATATCAAATCAAACTTGCAGGAAATTCTGATTTACACCGACTGAAGTTGGGTTCCCGAGCCATGTCCAAGATGCTTAAGGCCGATGGCTGTTCCATTATTCCAGCGATGAATCTAAGTTCTGGTAGATGAATATATCTCGATTTCATTCCATTTCGGGCAAAAATCTGCATTGAAAAAATGGTGCCGTCTGAGGATACATCATACAATTAGGAAGAACCCAAAGGGAGGAATTTTTGAAATACAGTTGACAAGTCTGGTCTGCTTGCTCGTCATGATATCCTTGAATCACCTTTTAGGTGGGCGCAGGTGGGCAAAATTAACGTCCCGCATAGCCTGCTCCATGAAGATCTGGCGAAACTCTGGTAGCAACCGGTTCATTAGTCCTGAAACTCCCGATGTTGCGTTCACGGACTCAGGAGACAATTCATCATCATCGTCATCTTCTTCTTCTTCATCACCAAATTCAAGGTCATAATCTCCATATTCTTCACCATCAGAGTCTTCGTCATCGTAGTCTTCATCATCTTCAGCAGGTATGATATATGGACAGATCTCAAAATTCACTTTGGTCCCATTGAACAATTCTTGAAGGCTGATAAAACAATTTGCAGGGGTTTTGAGTAAGGGAATATGTCCTTCGGGGGGGTTAATAGGCGCTCTAACGTCCAAGGTCAGAACCCTGACGTGAAGAAGCTCTGGATAAAACCCATTTTTGGCATCGTTCGCAATGTTTTGGGCCATATTTTGGATGGATGAGTTGCAGTCGGTGATATCGATCTGCTCAAGCGAGCGGGGCAACTTGGGGTGTACTGGAAGGTATGCGTGAGGTACCACGATGGTTTTTAGTGCAGTGAAGTCGCGGAATGAGCCGAACTTAGCACAGCTAGAGAGGTATATCTGTATATCGTTGAGGTCTGTTGGAGATCGTGCAAGCTCAACATGGAAATATTCAAGGGTTTCCTTGTGGGGGTCTGCCGCTTCGAGGGCCTCCTCAGGAGTGAAGTGAGTGGCAGGAGTCTCAGGTGGCATCACCCCTGGACGCGGGATGAAGTTCTGATAGGAAAATACTGTCAATTTCTTATATGCCTGCATGAGTTTGCGTATTCCTCCGCTATCAATGCAAGAATCACGGATAACCAAATTCTCAGCCGCCAAGCTTCCAGGCGTCCAGGTAGATGGAAACGATGCGTCGTTGAGATTACAGTATTCTAACCTCAAATACTGAAGGCTGGGACGGGTAAAAAAGTCTTCGTATAACGCAACATTGGAACTTATAAGGGTGCTTCTAACATCCAGGGACCTGAGTTGGGACAAGAATGACGGATCTCGGTCGAAGAGAGGCTTGAACCGTGTCGCGAGGTTTAGGAACCCTTTCAAGGTAAATCCACGAAGATTGGGTAACTTGACAACTACCAATGCGATAATGACACTGAAGTCGTAATTTCGCATGAGCGAGATCCAGCGTTTCTCCTGGTCGCCCAATTCAAGGGCCTGGATTGCAAGCTTGAACAACTTGGCATCATCTGCGGGGAGCCTTTCGGGAACTGGTTTGTATACGACGTGCTTGCATGTAAATTCCTTCACATAATCCCCGAGCTCTGGACGGCGATAGATGGCTTTGGCAAAAGAAACTGTCTTCCTTAAATCACCGTGGGGGGAATCACACTGGAAGGAGTGGAAGAGCACAGGCTGCGCGATGTCGCGGAACATCCCTGAAATTAGGCACATTCGGCGTAGATTATCACGTTCCATCTGCTCAACAATGCTCTTCTCGGCCTCCTCCTCGGCTTCCTCCTCATAAGTTCTGTCATTAGTCAGATCGATGTTTGCGAAGGCTCCTTTATCATTCAGGGGATTTGCCGAACGGCCGAGAACGAAAGAAAAGATCAAGTAAAAGATCTCCAATGGGAGGTCTTGAATATGGACCATTGTGAAGATTATCGATGTCCTCTGATCAGGTTCAGGTGGCAAGGGTTTTGGTACAAGTACAATGTTTGCCTTGCGGCTCGACGCGTCAACGTGAAGGTGACGGATTACCCGAAAGGGGGAATGAGGGGTAAGATAGTAGGGCTTTTGCTTAAAATCAGGGGCTATGTCCGCCGTCTCTGTAAGATTGTAATATATTTTGTTTCCACATACCCCATCAGCCTCTCGGATGGAATATTGCAATTCGGATGAGAAAAGATATGAAAGTGCCACCCAGGATGCCTCTTTGGGCCTAACCCACGATGATACGTTGGGTTTGTGACCAAAATCAAGGGAACCAAACAAACAAACTGTTGCAATTTGCCTCCTTGAACCATATGAGCCGCCCTGGCAATAATGAATTTCCCAGCTACATGTTCCAGTCTGGTCCTGGAGCTGCCCAGGTGTGTGAGACCAGCATTCCAGTCGGAAGTGAATGACGATTTTCAGACCTCATGCAGAGGACCGGCAAGATGTGGTCTATCACAAAACTTCCATTCAAGACGAAGGACTTTCACGCTCTCAAGGTTGTCGTAAAAAGACCAAGGCTACTGCAGGGGTCAGGTGGGTTTCAGGCCCCGAGACTTGTGCTCTAAAGATCCGCGGAATACATTTACATTTGGAATGGACCAGGCCGCACGGAGAACCTTAGGTTAGAGTGTTGTAAGCCCCTGACAGAACCTCGGAGTGCTTGGTGGATGTCGGTGTGAAGAGTGTCAAATCATGGCCTTGAGATCCCTGCCATGTCCGTGCCGATCATCGTGATAAGAGCTATCTTATCCTTAAACGAATACTACTATCTCCATGGATGACGAAGTCAAGAATGTCGGTGTCGTCGGGAATACAGATCACACGGCATCCTCATATATACACAAAGACCGAAATAATAGTGATTGAAACACGAAAATAGGGTTATAATACCGAGGGGCGTTGTGGTTTAAAGCCACGGAGCTGGACGACTAGGCCAATCAATAGCGTGAAGAATGCTTCTAGACCACATGCTCGAATTACAGGGGGCAAATGGCCATGCAAGCCCATGCAGGAAAAGTGGGAAACCCTAGGGACGGGCCACGATATCGGCTGGAATGAAAAGTGGGCCGCGAGATCTCTCTTCCCCCAAATTCCGGTTTGAAGGGGGCTTTACAATCACCTTGACGTCTTTGGTTGCTCTGGTTGTATAATCTTTGTCAGCTGAATACTATCAAGCGACCCAAATTATCAATGAAGAGCGCTTTATAGGATGGTCTTATTTCCCGCGATTGGTTCGGTTGATGTATAGCTCGGCACGTGCATGCAGCCAGTAAGGGATATACTACTCTGTGATATGAGGTGTCTAGGCCCTATACTGCTTACTTCTATGATGATTACTAGATGTCGTGATATACCATATAATATGATATGCTAAGGTCTTATCCAGCTAGATGCAGTATCTTGCTGCACCATCTGCACCTCGATGCAGACGGGATCTCAAGAGTGGATACACCAATAACAAGGGCAAATGAATTTGCTGGCACGGCCGGGTCTTGACCACTTCGCCCCCGACAAATTCAAAAGCTTGGCCGGGAACTAGTTAAAGGGGTGGGCCGTATTAAAGATGAAAACCGGTACTCAACGCTTTACAGGGATAATGAAGATGATAGATGATGAGATCGAGTGTGTTTACCAAAGGAAAATCAAAATAAAAGGGAACAAACTTTCATTACACAGATTTTACAGTCGTAAAACGGAAACTTACCATATTTGCCCCTCGCTGCCGAGGGATCGACAGTGCACGTTTTTGGCAGGCGTTACGAATCTGGTAAGAATACAGCTCCACCCGAAATTCGACTCCGTTTGCGCCTTTTTTCTGCGTTCGCCGTCACCAATCGGTTTGACTTTCGGTCCCTTGACATCTTCCCCCAATTTTTCCTCTTATACCATGCTCTCAATCCTCTTATTCTCGCGGTGCTCAATGCCTCGCGGCTAACAACGGCGTTGCCCGTGCCCCCTCTGCACGCCTGACTGGTCAGCGATCGGTGCCACATGTATGCACCGCAGTAAAGCTTCCAAAGACTCGGGTTGAAAAAGACTAATGGACGAGCAACAGGACCGCAAAGTTTCCCCTCTTTCGAGAACAATTTCTCCCGGCCTCTCCTCCGAGGACTGAGCCTTCAGCCTGGGAACGACGGCGCCGCCGCCTGCGTCCATTTGCCATGTTCTCAGCCTTTATCCGCCGGGTCAACGCCATCAAAAAGCGCATCCCGATCCTAAACTCGCTCCAACTCGACTTTATTTTTATGCACTATACCTATATCATCTCCTGGATCATCCTCTGCTCCGTTATACTCTTCGCCGGTGGGAATATCGCCTACATCGATGCCCTTTTCTTGTCGGCCGGCGCCAGTACCCAGAGTGGTCTGAACACCGTCAACCTGAACGAGCTCTACACATATCAGCAAATCGTCCTATGTCTGATTACATGCCTCTGCACCCCGATTTTCATCCACGGTGCTCTCGTCTTCATCCGTCTATATTGGTTTGAGAAGCGCTTCCAGAATGTGGTCAGGGATGCACGTGCGCTGCGCACTACCCGCTCGCGCATGGATACTGTGAGCCAGGGGAAGAACAGCCAGGATGTAAATCGGGCGGAGCTTGGTGTGAGTGGTCGGTCGATAGTGGTGCTCCGCAATAACTCCGGAGACGCACGCGAAAGCCGTCTGCCAGATCCCTCCGCCCCCCAAGTTGATGCATCGTCGGATTCCGATTCTCCCACGTCCAAGGAGGCCACAAATCAATCCACCCCGGAAAACTCGCAAAATGATATTGGGAGTCGGTTCGGGCTGGGTAACTTGCGACTGCCAACCCAGCTGAGTCCGGAGCATCACATCGCGTTTGTGGAAAATCAGCGAAAGAACAAAGGTGCCCTGCGCATCCCCAGTCCTCGCGAATATGATCGCGGTGGTGTGCCGGAGGATCTTGAAGATGGTGGTGGAGATGAGGTAGAAAATGATCAGACCAACGAGCCTACGCGTCCTCGATCCCGAAGGCCGAGCTCTGGATCCTCTGAAGATGACCAGGTTCCTCCCATGGATGGGCCGCATATCACCATCAATGAGCCCGACTTCACTCGGACTCGTACGCGTGGAAACACATTCGCACGCCTGGATACTCGGCCGACTATGCGTGATACAATGACCAAAGAAGTGAATGACGCCAACGACAACGACGCTGGGCTAGGCCCGTCCAACACAAGAAATACCGTCCGAGGAATTTGGCGATCTCTGACACATGAAAGAGAGCGGAACACCCAGCCGTATCTTAGTTGGAACGCTACTGTGGCCCGAAACTCGAACTTCGTCGACCTGACCGAGGAGCAACGTGACGAGCTGGGCGGTATTGAGTATCGCGCTCTCAAAACTCTCGCGGTTGTGCTCATCTCCTACTATGTTGGTTTCCACCTTCTTGGTCTAATTAGTCTGATCGGTTGGATCATGACAGAAGACAAATGGGGTAATGTCGTCAAGGCAGACGGTGTTGGACGTCCTTGGTGGGGAATTTTCACTGCTGCCTCTGCTTTCAACGATCTTGGCTTCACTCTCACGCCCGATTCCATGTATTCTTTTCAAACCGCCATCTTCCCCTTGCTTCTCATGGCGTTCTTGATCATCATTGGTAACACGGGTTTCCCGTGTATGTTGCGACTGATGATCTGGGTCTTGTCAAAATTCGCTCGCCAGGGAACTGCCCTCTGGGAAGAGCTGAAATTCCTTCTCGACCACCCCCGTCGTTGTTTTACTCTTCTCTTCCCCCGAAATGCCAGTTGGTGGCTTTTCGCCATCCTCATGGCCTTGAACTGCATTGATGTGATTTTCTTCATTATTTTGGATGTGAGTATCATTCGCCGGCATTATTCCGTCCTACCGACTGACATTACCCCTAGTTGAACGACTCCGCTGTGACAAAATTCCCAGTAGGAATCCGAGTTCTTGACGGCTTCTTCCAAGCCGCAGCAACTCGAACCGCCGGTTTCGGCATCGTCAGTCTTTCAGACCTACACCCCGCGATTCAGGTCTCCTACCTGATCATGATGTACATTTCCGTTTTCCCAATCGCTATCTCCATGCGTCGTACAAACGTCTACGAAGAAAAGAGTTTAGGCATCTACGGCTCCGGCGACGAAGACAACGACGACGAAAACCAGACAGCACCCAGTTACATCGGCGCTCACTTGCGTCGTCAACTAAGTTTCGATTTGTGGTACGTTTTCCTCGGACTATTTATCATCGCCATCGCCGAAGGCAGCCGCCTTGAAAGCTCAACGGACTATAACTTCCAACTCTTCACTGTACTCTTTGAGGTCGTCTCTGCCTACGGTACTGTCGGGCTGTCATTCGGGTACCCCGGCGTCGATACATCTTTTTCGGGCCAATTCAACGTCGTCTCCAAGCTCGTCATTATTGCTATGCAGATTCGTGGTCGTCACCGTGGTTTGCCTTATGCTCTTGACCGGGCTGTCTTGTTGCCCTCTGACGCGCTCAACCGGCACGAAGCTGAAGATTCGGAACGTCGTATGCGTCGGCGTGCGTCGAATCTTAGTGGTGTTGAGTCTTTGGGTCGTCCGTCAAGGACTTTCTCTTCGTCTCGCCCTGACGCAGGCTTGACTTCTGGTTTGGATTCGCATGACTGGCAGACCACTAACGGGGATGCCCTCACTCATCGCTCGGCGACCATTCGATCCAATCGTTAGTATTGGTTTGACTTTTTTCATTAAATCTATATTGGGATTTTGTATTATCTAGAGGTCCGGCGTTGTCGGCATATGTCACTTTGGTGGTTTTACTTCCAGGTTGGCCATTTGAATATACATTGAAATATTATAGCATCAGGATAATATCGATGCTGCACTTACTTTTGATCTCAGATTATTTATTTATTCCTCCTTGTTTAGGTCTTGTATTGGTGTTCTTCCGTATGCGGGTGACCTGCAGGGCTGCATTCCTTTCCGGTTGCAGATCAGCCACGTTCCGAGCTCTATTGATAAGGCTACATGGGGATCGACACCCGTGACATTTGGTCCTATTGGAAGTTACTGACACGTGTGAGAATATTCGCTGGGTTACATTTGTGGGATTTGTTGGCTTAGAAGTTTTTTTTAGCTGTTCATCATTCAACAACGAAATGGGGGTATCTAATTTGAAACATTGGACTCAGAAACAGCGTAAATACATCCTTAAAGATATCATAACAATATGTGAATCTCGCACTTGATATCAGTACTTCGTTAAAAGTGTCCTCCGTCGTTTTTTACACTGGGGCTGATATCACCGACGAACTGAACATAGAAGGAAAAAGAGGCATGAATTGGAAAGAAGAAAAAGAAATCGGGCATAGATTGAGGATTGAAAACCGAACAAATATTCCATAGAACATAGATCATATCGTCGTGAAACTGTAAATGTCAGAGAAGCTCACAGCTGGTGAAGCAGGCTACCCTCTGCAAAAGGGTTTTCCGGGGACATATCCAGCATCGGCCGGGTAGCATTGCGGTCACCAGTTGCGACACCATGGCCAATGGGTGGGCCCTGATTAGGGTTTGCCTTGGGCGCGGTTGCAAGAAGACTGTTAGGCAATAACGGAACAGCCGGCGAGCTGGGGCTATGGTTTGCTGAATTGGTATCTGTTCTGGGTTGAGCAGGACGCACGCTGCGAATGGACTTGGCCCGGAGTCGAGCCTGGGGAATCGGGGGGACCTCGACTGATGGGACCGACGGGCGTCGCCACGCGACAGCTGGTGGGATGGCCATGGAGCTAGGCAAGAGGTCAGGGCCTGTGGCGGCGTCGATCAGTGCCATGCCAGGCTCCACGGTGACACCGCGGCCTTTGCGAGTGTGCTGTGGCTGTTCTTGGAAGACCGGTGTCAGGTCAATAAGGGGCTTGCCTTTCTGATTGAGTGACTTGCTGCGGTTGAGCATGGTACCGCTCGGTGCGGCGTTAGGGGTATATGGTGGAGGCATAGCCTCATTCTGGCCTGAAGGCAAAGTGGAGCATTGCATCGCTCTCTTTTCATTCTCCTGTCGCTCACGCATGGATCGGTGCCTCTGGGTATAGGCGCGTCCTAGGAGTCCCGAGGGCGAAAAGGTCTCGGCGTCTATTTCTTCAGGACTGATACCTTGTACTAGCGGTTCATCGTCTTGGGCGTGAGTGTTCAATATCAGTGTCTCGGGGAAATCGCGCTTTACAATAGGGGCCCGGTGCTGGTCCATTGATGGTCGTACCCTAGAAAGCGACTCTGCGTCACTGGGAATCCTATCCACCAGGGGCACATCACTGAAAGGGTTTGGCTCGCGCCTCCTAGTCAGAGTTCGTGTTGGATGAGACGCTTCATGGCTGACAGACTGCGTGACTTCTGTTATCTTTCTCATGAGATACCAGCTCCGCCACTGTTGAACGGCATGGTACCACTGGTCGGCAAGGGCCCGGTCATTGGTGCAGAAAAAGTGCACAAAGTTATCACTCAATAGAAACATGGAAGACTTCTCCTGACTTTTGATAGCAAAGCAGATTCTCTTGGGGGGCTTGAGGTCCTTGGCAATCGCTCGCGCACTCGGAGAATAGATATCATAGTCGGACAAGTGACAAATGTTCGTGTGATCTTTCGAGTTTTCCTTCTTTGAGATGGAAATTTGACCATCTGCACGCAAAGTGACATACCGCTTGTCCCATTTGCGACGTCGTTGAGAGTGGTAAATGTAGAAAGTAGTGTCGACAGGTTGATCGCTTGAGACCTGTGGAGGATTCACTTGGTTCAGGGTAGCCATGCTAGAAGGAGGAACGATAATGAGGCTGTTGTCGGTATCTCGTGCCCAGGAGTTCATAACATCTCGGACATGCTCGTACCGGCGCAGGGGCCGCTCCAGACTAAGTTGCTCGAATGACTCAATCAAAATGAATTTCTTGGGGTCGATCTCAGGGAAGTGCTCCCCGGCAGACGAGAGTAGATCTGAGACGAGTGTGGAAGGGGTGATCGTCAAGTTGACAAAGCTATCGCTGTATTGTACGCGAACATGACGTTCTCCGGCATTGATAGCTGAGATGGGAGCATCGATTCCAGGAACTATCCCCCCTCCTCCCACGCCGATGTAGTTTGGTCTTGACTGGTCTTTGTGGGATTCTTTGGCTCTAGATAGCTTGACCTTCTGGAGAAAGGACTTCCGCTCCCCTGTTGCAGAGGGATTTGAGATCGGTCGAGCGGATGTTTCGTGTGTTTGCATTGACGTTGGCTCTTCTTTGTTTGCATACTTTGACCGTCTTTTCTGCGGTTGGGAAGATCGCGACCAGTATGAATGTTTAAGCTCTTCCACCTGAGCTCCCCCTGTCAACTGCTCCATCGCATCTAGTCTATGCTTTTCTCGTATGCGCTCCTCCTCTGTAGTGCAGTCGACGCTCGGTTTTTCAGATATAAGGGCTGCCTGGGCGTGTGCGAGATTCGGAACGGCTGGAACAGACCCTGAAGTATTGCTAGCAGAGGGTCGATTGCGCCGGTACCGAGACATACTTCTTGCAATTGACGGATTGGCCTGATTTGACTGGGTGCTTCCACTCCTAACAGGATGGGCCATTGCTTCATCTTTAGTCACTACCCCACTTCCATGTGCCGTAACCGTATGAGTCCCTTCCCGAGCGGATCGATATCGAGAAGGCTGGCGCGTCGGCTGCGCCGCGACATTTGTCTTGCATATTTCCATCGCGATCGAAAGGTGGTGCCGTTTGGAGGGACGCCAAGAGGTACTTCGACAGAGTCGCAATCCCAAGTCTCTTTTTCCGAATCGCGTGACAATAAAGGTCACTTGTTAGGGTTGAGCGCTGTGATCGGAAAAGGGTCAGTGCATTGCGACAGAATGCGACAACCAGTTTAAGCGAGCACACGAAGGAAGTCAGAAAGGGGACAAGACAGCGTGCAAAAGACAACAATAATGAAAGCACGACGATGGTGGATTTTTTTCAAACCGCCAAGTAATGGGGCTGGAATAAAATGCGACAAATTTGAACGAAGATTTGGGCCCCCATCAACCCGCTGGGTTCGAAACGGATGAGAGGGTGCCTGGCAGGCAAGCGCGCCGATCAGGAACCGGGCTGCAGCATTCAAGAATGGGAAATACCAGTCACATTGCAGATCACTCACTCAGAAATTCATCGGGGGGTTTGGTGCACTTTGCGGTTGTGGGACTTGGGGGAGATGAAGGAGAGAAAATGTGCGGACACGGGAAGACGCTTCCGGATCGCGACATTCCTCCTGTGTTCAGCTACCACGATCGGCAGTAGAACACTGCAGAATGAATTAGGGAAAAAGAGATCCAGATCCAATGTTGCACAAGCCAGGACCCTGAGGGATCCACCGGGTAGCTCCGTTTTCTGGTCCACTAAAGTGGGGGATCGTCCCTGAATCCTTTCACATCTGCAGTAGCTGAGCAGACAAGCAGATGAGCGGATGAGGAGCGAAATATCAATAATCGACTCTGCAAGACCTTCGTGACCGTTCTTTGACATTCAATCCTCGGTATGTATGCTGTTTCTTCGTTTCGAGTCCTCTCAACATCACCTAAAGACGCTAGAGCTTACATAGAATATACCTGCGTGGGAAATTGGATATAAGATTGGAACAAGTCAGAAACTACATTTTGGATCAGTACAAATCATTTTGCCGATCTATCCTTGTACCTCGTGACTGTTCGTAGGGTTGAACTTACGTGACCATGCACATGTCTCAAACAAAGTTTCAAGACCGATACCGCTTATTTACGAGATGAAAATTAATCTACGCTGATCTTTACAACTCTTTTCCCGAGGGAATTCGAGGGATTCCAAGGGTGGCACGATCCTCACCTGGAGCAACGTGAAACATGGACGAGATCGGCAAATTGATAGGTCATAAAGTTGGTTGACAAATTTATGTCATTTCTATTCATTTGCTTCTCACATCAGGCCTTGTAAGACCTATACAAAAGGGGTTGGGTTGGGTTCCATTTAGAGGCCTCATAGCTTAGAGCGTTTCGTCCCATTATCCCTACTTCCTATACGCCCCCAGTTCGCGTCGCCTGCATGAAGGTTAGCCAGCGATCAAAAAGATTACAGGGAAGTCCAGAGCTCCACTTACCACCAGGTCACAAAGTCAACAGTTCTGATATCAATTCCCAATTCCACAAGTGCCTTAGTAGACAGATGTGTGTCGTATGGCCGCTGAGCTCCATTGGGGTCATTGCCCTGCTTGTTACGGATCATCCCAGGCAGCGGGAAACCAAGAACTCCAGCAAGCTTCTCACAAATCTCGTACTTGGTCATGCGGTCCTCAGAGCTGAATTGCAGGATATGTGGCAGCTCCTTCATCCGGTGTTTTTCCTTAATGTACTTGATGACAATGTCTCGGCAGATGCGTGCCACATCCTCGGTGTTGGTGGGGTAGCGTTGGGCCCAATCATCCATCTTCACACCAGCATCGGCATCTTGTGCCTTCATGACTGCATCCACCAAACAGTTGACGGCGCTTTCGGAGGGCTCCTTGGCGGTTCCGTAGAGTACCGGGACACGGAGGACCACACCTAGACCGGTTTCCTTGGTAGCTTCCAGAACTGCAACTTCTCCATCGCGCTTGAATTGACCATACATGTTCGGTGGCTTGGTCTCTGCGTCAGCTTCGTAGGGCGCTTGGCCCTCCACTCCGGGGAAAACGTAGTCGGTGGAAATGTAGATCAGTAAAGCTCCGCGGGTAGAGCATTGCTCGGCGAGAATACGTGTGGCGTCGACATTGAGCTTGCGTGCTTTCTCTGGCTCCTTCTCACACAGGTCTGGGGATTTGTTTGCCGCACCTTGTGTCTGACGTTAGCTCTGTAGCTCTGTGGGCCGGGGACGGAGAGAATAGAGCTCACAATGGATGACAATCTGGGGCCTTATGACCAGGGTTCAGTATTAGCAATTGCCCAACTGGTTGATCGTCCCGAGGATACATACTTAACCTCGTCCAGGATATATTTGACCTCTTCTTCCTTCTCAAGGTCCGCTTTCAGAATTGTTGGCGGGGTAGCTCGCGATAATCCCTGTCCAACTACTAGAACGCCTGAGCGCTGGAAGGTATTGAATACCTGACGGCCAAGCAGGCCACTGGCTCCTGTTACTAGAACCACGGAAGTCATTTTCGTTATTGTTAAGTGGGAAGAGTCGTTCGCCGGTGAGGAATTCCATTCCTGTGGTCTAGCGGGGCGCTACCATGACGTAACTGACTCAGCTGTTAGGTTTCCTGCCGCTTCTAGATGTTTTCTTTTATTTACTGCTTTGGCTCTGGAGCTTCATTGGGCCTAATTGATCCCCCCACTGGTATTTTAACGACAGAATATTGAAATACATGGTGGCGATGTCCTTAGGTAGCTCTGCTGACCAGGTCCCCCTGCCGATCCCTCGGCTTCAAAATAGATTACTACGGCAATTTTGCAAGAGAGCCCACATTGAAATTGAACAAAACAACATCCGGGACGAAATTGATCAATTAGAATTGCAAGATAGCAATGCTCTCCCTCAATTGATACTAGACATCAAGAATCTGCTTTGCGAGCAGAACCTACTGAGCCGGTGTGTAGTACATTGCACTTGGAAGTTACATAGAAGGGGCATTGGTGCTTCCGTCAAACTAAGATTACGAATCAAGAAGAAGCTTAAGTGTTTAAATGGAAGCTCGCATGAATAATGGCGGCAGTATTGCCAACGCTACGCCTTACCACCGAGCCTCTAGCGCAACCGGAAGTCGAAAGCCGAAAATCACCGAAATCCCTGCAGGTTGTATGGCGCAATCATGATCGTTCTGCCGTCGATCGCGGGATCTCCACTCTGGAAATTGTTGGACCGGATAATTATCCTCCCCAAAATTTATCTGCCAAGTTCCTCCTCTCTCCAACATACCACCTACAACCATGTCTGGTGTTCGGAACCTCTCAGCGGCTCTCCGCCGTGCTCGAGTACCTCGCCCTCGCATTATTGCTCGGCCCATTCTTCCTCAAGCATCATGTGCGACCGTGCTGCGTAGCTTCACTACAAGCTCCACCGCACGAGCCGACAAGCAGATCAAGTACACCAGCGACGCATACCCGAACCTCAAGCGTGACTCGAAGTTCGCCGAGATCTCTGCGGACGATGTCGCATTCTTCAAGGAGCTCTTGGGCTCCGAGTCCGCAGTCATTGACGGCGTCACCACTGATGCGACGGACGACATCGAACCCTTCAACAGCGACTGGATGCGCAAGTACCGGGGCCACACTCGTCTGGTTTTGAAGCCGGGCAGCACAGAGCAGACCAGTAAGGTACTGAAATACTGTAATGACCACAAATTGGCTGTCGTGCCCCAGGGTGGAAACACAGGTCTGGTCGGTGGTTCCGTCCCCGTCTTCGACGAGATTGTCATCAACACCTCGCGGATGAACAAGATTCGCTCTTTTGACGAGGCTTCTGGAGTCCTGGTTGCTGATGCTGGTGTCATTCTTGAGACGGCTGATCAGTACCTGGCCGAGCGCAACCACCTGTTCCCCCTTGACCTGGGTGCCAAGGGCTCCTGCCACATCGGAGGTAACGTTGCGACCAACGCTGGTGGTCTGCGATTGCTGCGTTACGGTAGCTTGCACGGAACTGTGCTGGGTCTCGAGGCGGTCCTGCCGGACGGGACTATCGTTGACGCCCTCTCCACTCTGCGTAAGAACAACACTGGTTACGATCTTAAGCAGCTCTTCATTGGCTCCGAGGGTACTATTGGTATTGTGACTGCTGTCTCCATCATCTGCCCACCGCGTCCCAAGGCTGTCAACGTCGCCTACTTCGGTCTGGAGAGCTTCGAGCAGGTGCAGCAGGCTTACCTGGCTGCCAAGGGTCAGCTGTCGGAGATTCTGTCTGCGTTCGAGCTGATGGACGGCCGCAGTCAAGGCTTGGTCATCGAGTCTACTGGTAACAAGCACCCGCTGGAAGGCGAGTACCCCTTCTACTGCCTGATTGAGACCAGCGGCTCCAATGCCGAGCACGACATGGCCAAGCTGGAGACATTCCTGGAGAATGTCATGGGGGAGGGTATTGTCGCTGATGGTGTGCTGGCTCAGGACGAAACCCAGTTCCAGGCTTTATGGCGCTGGCGTGAGGGTATTACCGAGGCCCTGAGTCACCTCGGCGGAACCTACAAGTACGATGTGTCGATTCCTCTGTCAGATCTGTACCTCCTTGTCGAGGACACCAAGGCTCGCCTGACCGAGATGGGCTTTGTCGGCGATGATGACTCCTTCCCCGTGCGCGCTGTCGTCGGTTACGGCCACATGGGTGACTCCAACCTGCACTTGAATGTGTCGGTGCGTCACTACAACAAGGATGTGGAGAAGGCCATTGAGCCCTGGGTGTATGAGTGGATTCAAAAGCGCAACGGCAGTATCAGTGCTGAGCACGGTCTGGGTGTTGCTAAGCGAGAGTACATCGGTCACAGCCAGAATGAAACCATGGTCAAGTTGATGAAGCAGCTTAAGGCTGTCTATGATCCCGTGAGTACTAAATTTCTTGCAGGTCTTATTGTTTATTTACTAATCTTCCTCTGCAGAACGGCATCATGAACCCATACAAGTACATTTGAGGTAGATTGTACGAGAAGTTTTTAGTTTTTTTTGTGAAGCGTATCCATAGTGTATAAAAAGGAAGACCATCATCAGTACCAACAAGTTGCCCGAGTCAATAAAACGTATAGTTAGTAGAGTTTATTGCATCGAACCAGACCCTTGCATCGACTCTAGTCCAAAGTGGGTAAGGTTATCCCCACCTTATTGCCTGACGTGTCAGGTGTCCACCCGGTTGCCATGCGAGACGGAGCTGTTGTTTAGCATGGACAATGCGCATTATAGGATCCACCCCTTTATCATCTTCCATTTCTTTTTCTTGACAAACTCGCTACTCCAAGTCTTCTGGGTGTTTTTGTTACGGCTATCAAGCACAACGATTCCGTCCGGTGCATGATTACTGTCCCCGTTGCAACCCAGTCCGTCCGGAGTCGCTAAGTTGAGCCGATCATCGCAAGAATGGCGGAAGATATGGCGAGTCATTACCAGGTGATGGAGGAGTTGGGAAGTGAGTGCTTAATTCCCAACCACGCCCCTGCAGGAATTGATGTATTGATCCGCTTCTTGTTTACCAGGTGGAAGTTTTGGCACTGTCTACAAGGCAATTGATAAAACTACCGGAGAAATTGTCGCAGTGAAACATGTAGGCATCCATTGGTCCGAAGGGTATCGAAATCCCTCAATTGACATCCGTTTCTTTCGCAGATCGATCTCGAGTCCAGCGAAGATGATATCCAGGAGATTCAGCAGGAGATTTCGGTCCTGGCCACCTGCGCCAGCGCGTTTGTTACACAGTACAAAGCAAGTTTCCTCAAGGGACACAAGCTTTGGATTGTGATGGAGTACTTGGGAGGAGGATCGTGTCTGGATCTGGTACGTCGGCTTCATACCTTCTGGTTTGTTATCGCATTTGCATTTGCTAACCCTGGCGGCAGTTGAAACCAGGGGTTTTTAACGAGGCGCATGTCGCAATCGTTTGCCAACAGCTATTACAAGGTCTCGACTATCTCCACAGCGAAGGAAAAATTCATCGCGATGTCAAAGCCGCCAACGTCCTACTCTCGAATACCGGAAAAGTGAAATTAGCCGACTTCGGTGTCGCGGCGCAGTTGGTCAATATCAAGTCTCAGCGCAATACCTTTGTCGGCACACCCTTTTGGATGGCCCCGGAAGTTATCCAGCAGTCTGGATACGACTTCAAGGCCGATATCTGGTCCTTGGGTATTACTGCGATTGAAATGATCAATGGCGAGCCTCCCCATGCCAGCACACACCCTATGAAAGTTCTATTTTTGATTCCGAAAAACCCGGCTCCTCGCTTGGAGGGCAACGATTACAGCGCCACTTTTAAAGACTTTATCGCTCAGTGTTTGACCAAAGACCCCGATCACCGCCCCAGTGCAAAGGAGCTCCTGCGTCATAAGTTTATTCGAAATGCAGGAAAAACCGAGGCCCTGCAAGAACTCATCCACCGCAAGCAGGACTGGGATGGTGGACGAGGAATGACCAAAGACGTGAAATACTATGCAGAGTCACTGTATGTTATCCCTCCTGATTATTGGCAGACATCGACTAACAATACATTTGCAGCAATACCATTACCAAGCTCCCGACTGAAGAAAAAGACGACGATGAAGATTGGGTGTTCGATACCGTCAAGGCGCCTAGCATGTGGGTGCCCAAGGGTACCGACTGGTCCACACTGGACGAAGAGTGGGAAGAACAAGACCCCAGCCAACTGATGGAGGATATGCACATCACTCAACCACCCGCACCACCAAAGCATCAAGCCAATTCCACAGTTCGTCGGGCAAAGGACGCCGAGCGCTCACCATCGGTTCGCCGAGCCAACACCAAGCGCCGCTCCAGCGGTGTCAAGCAACCATTGGGCCTAGATCTCAGCTACGGCAACACTCCATCCACCGTTCGCCAATTCCGCCGTGTCTCAGATCGTGTCCCCGCCAACAACGAGAACGCACAGATCAAGCCTCCGCCTGGCTTTGACGAGAACAACAGCCCCAAGCCTCTCTCTACTGACACGACAAGCAAAGAGGGCCAACTTGGCCGACGCGCCTACAGCAGAGCTGTGGGTCTATCGTGCCAGGAAGTCCTTGCTACGACCGGAGACGGCGAGAAGCGGGAGGCAATCTCTCGATTGGCAGAGGCCTGGAGTGACCTTGAGATGGTCGACCCCGAGGGTCTATACCACATCGTGCGCATAATGAACGAGAGACTCCAAGCTGATCCCCGCTTGTCGACTCTCATCCCCACATCCCCCCAGCCAGATTCCCCACAGCGACCACGCCTTGTGCTCGCGCAAAATAACCCTCACCTCAAAAGCCACCACCGGCGTCAATCAAGTGCCGTCGAACCTCAACCCTCATCCCCTCTCGCCAACTTGCCCGGCCAGAACGCATCTGGTATGGAACACACGAAACAGTTAACCGATGTTCTTTACACCCGCTGGGCAGAAGGCCTCCGCAACCGTTGGGGAATCTAGATTCTACCCCAACCCTAGCCTTCCCTTTCGTCTCAACCTCATCCTCAACCTCTCTCCCGCCCTCTTCATACATTCGTTTGTATAGACCTCACGGCGTTTGGGTCTTGTATAATTTGTCCGAGTCTGCCACTCGCTTGCATCTTGGCGTCCATTCTTTCTGTCTTTATGTTTGATGATTCCCGGAGTTGTGATGGTGTAGTAATTCTTGGTACATTTGTTTACTTTGTTCCGAAGGAACCTGTGGTTATGCTTTGATTTTTTTCATCCGTGTCCTGACTGGATCCAATACGTCGGGCTCGGCACTTTTCCATGAATAGCTTTTTCCTGGTGTTATTTGTCATTTATGTGTGTATGTTTTTTTTCTTTTGCCCCTTGTTCCCCCCTACCTCTGTATTGTTTTCGGTAAGGGGGAAAGTGTGGGACATGTATGAAAATCTCTGGAGTGAATGGAAATATGCTGTGATTGGACATGTATGACTACTTGTGTATGATCCTGAATAGGGTTGCTGTCCTATGTATGTATGAGGTTGAAATCTGCTGGTGCAGGTCATGCGAGCTTTTGGCGTCTAGCCTTATCAAGAATTTTGAATTTCGGTCGGAAACTTCTGGCCTTCAAAAGTAGGATATATGGTTGTCTACCTTAACTAGAAGTGTCATTTGGCTCTTCCGATTTCCATGCCAACAATGCGTCACAGGCCTCTAAAGTATCCTGGTGGTATAAGCCAAGTATTTGTTTCCGCTTGACTAAACACTGTCGGATCAGACTGAGGGCTTCAGCATGGCGGCCTGAAAATTTCCAGATGCAAGCCAGACTCGGCATCACTGTCAACGTCATGGCTGTATTGCCATCAATGAGCCATCGTCATAGTACCGCCAACCACGTCTTACCTTCATTCTCTCCACTGCAACCCATCCCTCCCTCATCTTCGCCTACCAGTCACGATTCAGAAAACTTTGCTTAATGCTAAGAGATAAATCTTGTATAAATAATCCTTGATCTTTACTATCTACTATGCTTCTCATATGTTGACGGCCTCACGGCTAGTTCTTCAGTTGTTGGCCAGCGTAATGTGGATATAGTCACTAAGCATGATTTGATCATTGCTCCCGCTACCCATGACCAGAGCGAGGGTGCCTTTGGGCTGCGCCTTGAACCTCCAAGTTGTCGGGTACCCCGGATCACTCTCCGTTGGCTTCATGAAAGACCTTTCAATATGAGCAACGTCCGAAAACAGGCCACCCATCCACTTCCCATCTGGATTATGGGCTATAAGCATGTTTGTCGGAGCCTGAACAATTCGGAACAGGTGTGTGGTGTCGTTGTCAATGGAGGTCAAAACCTGGATGTGCCAGAGGTCAGGATTTTGGCTGAATCTAATGATACTGTCGTTCTCCACATGTGCCCTAATCAGTACAATCTACACTTTTACTTGAAGAAAGCGGGCAGGAAAACGCTGTGGCTGAAGTCTTACTATAATAGGGCTATCGCATTTTATGATCGCTCGAGAATCAAGTAGTAAAGAGTATGGCGGTATAGCTGATCTCGAAAACTACTGTATCGAGGACGCAAGTTCATTTCTCTTTCATGTTGACTCCAGCGTGACGTCCCGGTAGTCTGAGTTGGTCCGCGATGTCCCGAAAACTTTGCTCGAAGCGGGCTTCATTACTCGCATGGGCCCAGAAAATCTATGTTGCCGGCGATCCACATCAGATCTGATAAAAGGATTTGATAGCGAGTTGCGACTTCCTTCGAGCTATGAGCAACAAAACATATATTGGTCGCTTTTGTACACTTACCCAACACCGCCGAGGCCGACCAGTGCTATTCTCGACCCCGGGACCGAGCACTTGGAATAGGTCTGCCCAAGCAGTGTGTCACGATGGACAAGATAGGGATCACGTGGGAATGGGACGGTTGATAATGGGCTCGGTGGGGTTTCCAGACGCTCTAGCTTTGATCAGCTAGTGGACCCTGGCGGTTGACAGATCCCGGAGGATGAGATTCGGCATGGATAGGTCCCTGGCTGACTCCAACCTGCAGCCCGCCATTGTTGCCATGAAATGGAATGGACCCTATCAACGATATCTCGTTTGTGTCTATGCGATGGCTATTTCCTGGCAGCTAAAGAGAGGGAAATACACTCTGTAATCAGGTGACTCCGGCGCTTAGGATATATAATTATCAGAATGATAGTGAGCGACTCTACAATCATGCACTGGTTGAAGTTGACCAATGAATTGTCGACCAATCGATTGGGTAGGGCCCTGGAGCCTGGGGTGGTTAGAGCCACGGGTCCATAAATCCAACCGCTGAACCCAACCTTGGAACGTTGAGCATGGTCATTATCGACAGAAGTTCCAACATTCTATTTCAAGATGAATAAATTGTTAATGTGGTCTCTACTTCTTCTTGCATTCCCTGTCGATGCGCTATATGATTGTCTAGGCCTGTCATGTGAAAAATGCCTTCCTGCAAAGGTTTACGATGCACCGGGGGTCGGCTTTGATCTGACCACCTCATACGGGTGAGCCAACAATTTTATTTTTTGGCTGAGTTCCTCTAACAGCCAAAGAACGGCCTCAGTACACTACCCTAACGGAACTGTCATCGACGTGGCCCAGATCCGGGCAGATTCCGAGTACCTCGAGCTTATGACGCGGCTTGCCAGCAAACCCAAGCCATCTATAGGAACTAGGAAACCTCTCTATGATGATCTTATTCCCTGGCTCACTTTATCCGATCCATCTTCTCATTGGGGGCCTTGGTGGCGTTGGCTCAACAAGAAGCTCGGTCGAAAAAGGCACAGTGATATCGAAATAATCAGCGATTTACTCCAAAAACTCCAAGCCTCTACCAAGAAAGAAATATCTCAGCCGCTGGACAGAGTTGCCGTTGCAGCCCCTGATTTCACCTCCATCACCCCAACGATAAACGCTGCACTTAAGGACTTGAATATACGGACATTGGTAGGCGACAGCCGCTATTACCTTAGACGCTTGGTGGAGGCCGATGCCATTTATGCATCAAACGGATACGGGCTATGCACAAACTATCACGATCGTTGGGAATGTATAGACGAGCTTGAGGGTTTACCCGATTCCCATGTCTTTACCATTTTCTACAGCCGCCATCTTCTGTATACCAGCATCATACGCCCTAGTTGTGGCCAGGCCCTAGATGGGTTGAACTGGGATGAAGCCCAAATTATGGATTTCGAGGTCGGACTAGATCGTCTTCTCCAGACAAATGGGTCGGATGCGCTATGGGCCCGCCTTCGTTCACAACTATCAGTTCTTCCGAGGGAATACCGGCGTCCTATCACTCATGTTCTTTTGGCGGGCGAGAGTGTAACCCAACCACACTTTTTAGCTACTCTGAGAGATGTCTTGTCTGAAATTTTGCAATCCTCTGTTGATCTTCAGAATGTTTTGGATGCGGATTCTGCTGTGTCGAAAATCGTGGATCCTACATTCGCTGCATCGAGGGGTGCTGCGTTATATGCTCGAAGGCGACAAGAGGTACAATCTGAATGTTGGGAGCCTCCTAGATGCGAAGATATAAGGAGACGAGAGCGAGCAAGTCTTCTCTTAAGGGAAGATTTACGTTAAAGCGAAGGATATGCACAGTGTTCATTAAGTCTAATGCATTCGTTGGGCCATTATCATACTTGTTATACTCAGAATGTAATGTCTATGGGGAAGGAATGCCTTTTCAAACCCCAATTTTACCTCCCCCTGAGATTAGCCAGGCCTAGACCTCCTTTTCGCTGGAACGCTTCGGGTCGGCAGGGCATGTGTGGGGCTGTCTACGCAGGGTGTGGGGCGTAAAGCAGCGGTGGATGTAGCTGCCTCGGGTTGTGTAATCTGTTATGGAGATTTATACCGTGGCTTCTTACCTGGTGGTGCAAAACACAAAGCAAAATCCGGAAATCATGCCAGATATCCCCTGTTGAGACACAAAGGGATGTCCAGGATAAAATTGAAAGGTTCAGGCATCGGACCTTGAAGAAATGAGTGCATGTATATAAGCTAGACAGGTCGAGCGCCGAGGCGGCCAGCTGCCCAGATGTAGTTAAAGAAGGACATCGCAGACATCTCAGCTCATGAGCAGCATACGAAAGCATAGTTAGATGTACCCATTTTTGTAAGCTTTTCGAACCTAGTGCACTGTTTGTAAAAGTTACAGTTACCCTAAGATCCCGGTTATTCCCGAGGACCAAATATCATCTATATGTAAAGTTTCTGATATCAAACTGTAGGCTGAATGGCCAGACGGTATCCATGGATATTATGTGGCGGCCCTGGCGCGGAATTTCTACACACGCATCGGGTATTTGCAGGGGCGGTGACGAAGATACTTCAATGCAACCCAGAAGTCTGTTTTCTCCAGCCTGTTTCCTCGTATATTCATATTACTACACGCTCGAAGCTTTGTTACCAATGCCTTGATGATTTAAGAACGTAAACCACTTCTCTCATTTGTTGGTCCCAATGAAGGACCATGGTGTTTTCCAGCAATCCGAAGAAGGGAAAAGAAGTCATGGCGAAAGGAGACAGTGGAAAACAGATTGACATCACGGCTTTTTTCATTCAATTGCCTTCCCGAGGTCGTCGATATCTGACTATGACAACAACCTTTGGAAGTGAAGAGCTGGATGACAACAACAGAGAAGATGCAAGATTTCTAGCCAATTGGCATTTGCCGCCGACCTATCAAGAACTTCCTTTTCGAAGTGGTAATCTGATTTCCTACCGAAGACATTGCTCTTGGATTTGGAATCCTGGGATGAGGTTGACTCCAATGAAGTCGCCTCGTGAATATATATTACCCCAGCATACTTGATATTTGTGCGCATATGCAGTCCTTCTTGTCTGATTTCGCTGTAGATTTAGATTCATCTACTCTTCCCCCAATCTGTTGTGTTGATGGCCGGTAGTGTTTTGGATAGACGTGGGCAGACCATATGGTTGTAGGAGAGAATGATGCCAGAAATAATGCAAAATGTCACTGGATTTGAGCAATTTAAAAGTGTGCATTGGGGCGATTGAGGAAAGTTTCACATTGAAGCCTGTACGAAATCACGGTAGGGCCGAAAAGGTTCTGATGGGGAAAAAAAAGGAAACATGGGCGAAATGATAGGAAAGACTGTGGAGACGACTTTATAGAAGCATGCGCGGTGAGAGAAGCGCTAAACCCAAAATGATACGCTAAACCAAATCAGGTAATGCGCAGTCGAGTGTACGGAGTCTTTTTAGCGTGAAGTGGAGTATACTGGAGTGGATGCTCACTCGACACAAGATGGAGCAATTTAGCAAATTAGCAATTTCAGAGATGGTTTTGTAGAGTCTAAATTTAGGATTCTCAGGAGCTGATGCATCTTCAGATCCCATCATCCAAAGCTGATGCGGTCTCCTCGGTTTGTTATCAGTAGAGCCCATTCCAAGTCTAGACCCTGGCATTATATCAAGACGGGTACGTAGTGTAGGAGCTGGCTACCAGTAATTGTACAAGGAGCTATTGCTCGATCCTATATCTTAAAGCTTTTGGTAGTTACACTATACGTTGTACGTCGGTATGATCTCATTCATCAACACAAAGAATGCCCACATGTACAGCATGCCCAGGTGCGGAACGTGAGATCGGGGAAATTCATCCAATGGCTTTGCTCGTTCGTATCTAGGCAATTTGAAATGTCGATCATTCTGAGCCCCCACGAGTCATTAACCCCTGAGGCTCAACCACAACACCAAACACAAGTAATATTATGGGAAATATCGATGGGCAAGTAGAAATTACAGCATTGCAGTAAATAGAAATAAAATAACTGGCTAAAAGCGGCCAGTACCTCGGGGCGGCCCCTGAAACACTCGTGGCAAGGATGCGCGGTCCAGGGACCCGCTGTGGGCTCTCAGGAGAACGGAGACTTCCAGACCTCGCCTGTCACCTTTTTCTTCTTCATTCCATCCTCTGTATATATTTTTTTCGGTTCATATGCCCCTATACCTTCCAACATAACTCATTCGTTTCTCTCCTTGCTGGCTGGTCCATCATGGAGAGCTCGGGAATGGGCGATCTACTCGCCCACGGTCCACCGCCGGATGCGTCCCAGACTTCAACCCTCGAATCCCCAACACAGCCGGAGCCTGTATCCGAGCAGTCACACACTCTTTCTCGCTCCTCATCCCTCTCGCAGAATAAACAATCATCACTACCACCTCGTGCTCACACCACAGCACGGCATGCCAAACGCCTGACCTTGAATCTTCCCATCCACTTCCCTTTGAATCATTCCCCAGCCGCAACCCCGGATAGCGCTATTGCGTCGCCGGCATCCATGACCCCCGTCACACAGTCGTCCAACCCCGGGCTCCCCGCTCTTCCCCCTGGGACACCCATTCCATTCGATGTCCAAGATGATGGGTACGATTTCCTGCGGGCCATCGCTTCTCAGGAACGGAAGGTGATGGAGCTCCGCGAGGAGCTACAGCGCGCGGAGGCAGACCTGTCAACCATCAAAAAACAGTGGGCGTTGTCGGAGAAGTCGAGGAAACGCACTGAGATCAGCCATCACGCGGAGCCGATGCTACCACTTCGATCTCCCGATTTGAGTGGGGCAGAGGCTCCGAGTTCGACCTCGCACCGTCGGGAACAAAGCATGAGTTCCGTCGGCAGCTCGGCCATATCTCAAGAGCGAATCAGTCGGGAACTGGATCGGCGTACGAGTATCCGTGCTGCCCCTGCAGCTCCCGCAGGCACAACCATTTCATCCAATGGTCGGCGTGTCTTCCAGGGCTCTCATACACGCACATTGTCTCTTCTCTCCCCCGTCACTCTCACCTCTGGCCTGAGCCCCGGTTTACCTGATCCTGAGCGTATTGGTCGGACACCACGGTCGGCCACTCTGCCCTCGGTCGAACGCGCGACTACTGGTCCGAGCATGGTAGCACCGATCGACGAGAGTCAGGTACCGGAACATTTGCTTGCACAGTGGCGTAAGACCATGCCTCCACCATCTCGAGAGGCGCTTATGCGAACCGGCAAGCAGATGGCCTCGGATCTGCGCGAGGGTCTGTGGACATTCCTGGAGGATATTCGACAAGCTACTGTGGGCGAGGAAGGTATCAACGGAACAGAATCACGAACGATGTCATCACCGAACTCGCTAGCACCACCGAATACGCGGAAACGAGATTCGCTCGCCAAATCACGGAGCCGGGAGCGGCTATCGGTTGCGGGGGACAAATCAAGATCTTCATCATCTTCGTCGCGGGGTAGGGGGCCAGCGGCTGAGCCAACATCTGGTAAAGACTCCAAGCCGGCGGACATCGCCTCTTCGTTCTGGCATGAATTTGGCGTTGATTCACCAGCGCAGAAGTCTCCCGGCGCTCGTCGCAGCCTCTCCGAAAAAGTCGACGACACGACCCCGCGGGGGGAGAAGGAATCCGAGCGGCTCGGTCGCCGCTCCGGCAGTCCAGCCAACGAGGAGGATGATACCGCCGATGATTGGGATGTCTGGGATACCCCGTTGTCAGGAAATAAGAAACATACACCCTCGTCCAGTCGGTCGACTGTCGAGTCGAAGCCGGACCAGTCACCCACGACGCAGGGTAGTAGTCCACGAACCAGTGCTAGGTACATTTCGACTTTCTCTGATTTTATTTATGACAATCTTGTCATGAGCTGACGCTGACGCCTGATCCGCAGCTTTGGCGAGTGGAATCCTAATTCCGCCGCTCCTGATCCCAGTGTCACCGAAGGCATCCCCTGGCCTGTCATCACCAAGCTGGCTCCCTCCAAGCTCCAGCGTACTGCCTCCAATCTTATGGCTGAATGGGAGCGCAGTCTTTCACCATCTCCGGAGCGAAAGGACTCCTCCGGAAAAAGCAGCAAGAAGGACTAGTCCTCCCTTGATTTTCTTTTAATCTTCTTTTCTATGTATATATTATTCCCCATTTGCTTCTTCGGCCCCATTGATGAGGGTCTCCGTTGGGCGATTTGGCACGACACAGCATCCTTGAAACTATGTAGGGCTACGACTGTTGCACCCACGAGAGCGTTGCTTCTTTTTCTTCTCTTTATACAATTTGGAGCGTCTGGTTCTTTTGTTGGTTTCTTTGACCTTGACCTCTGCTTGTTTATATCGAACAGTGATAAATGAGAAACCCAAATACCGAATTAACTTTCTGACACGCTCTTAATGAAATTCATGTCATCAACATTAGAACAATTTGTAGAATGATATAGATCTGTAAACCCGTTCTGCCCCGACGAAATCACGTGCTAAACTGCTACCTTGGTTGATCTGCCGCGCCGTAAAAATAAATTTGCGTGAGTTGCCGCCTCCGCAAGATTCTCCGCGCTCCGTTGGTTCGTGTCCATAGGGGATCTAACTACGCCTCAAGTCCTATCCACCCAGGCATCCTCCTCAAAATCAATCACTCAAGAACGCACACGGTCAGCCACCAGAATTAATCATCATGAACCCCGCAGGTATGGGTATGGGCATGGGGCAGCCGATGGGCGGCTTGGGAGGAAACCCCAACGCCGGCATGAGCGAGCAAGAGCAAGCAATGGTCAAGATGGTACGTGCCCCTCTAGCAGTTTTACTCATACCTTGACTAACAAAATCTGCGAACAGATGCAAGCCGGTATGGAGTCTTGCCCCGTAAAGACAGTCATCTCCGGTACAATGGGTTTCGGTCTCGGTGGTGCATTCGGTCTCTTCATGGCCAGTGTAAGTCGCGCTGCGTCCCTCCATCTTACAATCTGACCATTCTAATCATCTTATGAAATATTCAGATGTCCTACGATTCAACTTTCACCCCGCAAGGACGCGCAATCGCCGATCTCCCCTGGCGCGAGCAGGTCCGCCGCGGTTTCAAGGACATGGGTGCCCGCTCTTGGTCTTCTGCTAAGAACTTCGGTATCGTCGGTGCGCTCTACTCCGGAACTGAGTGCTGTATTGAGGGTCTTCGCGCGAAGAACGACTTGACGAACAGTGTTGCGGCTGGTTGTATGACTGGTGGTATTTTGGGTGCGAAGGCTGGTCCGCAAGCTGCTGCTTTTGGTTGTGCCGGTTTTGCGGCCTTCAGTGCTGCTATTGATGCGTATATGCGCATGCCTGATTCTGATGATTAGACTCGCCCTAATCTCGCCTTTGATCTCGACTTCGACTTCGACTACCACCCACCTTCACTCCCGTCGGCTGGCTTGTTTCGATACCTTTTCCGTTACTTGTTTTCGGTCTGTACTTCTTTTTTACGGCACTTTGGCGAATATTTTGGATAGAACGGAAGCATAGAGGGCGTTTGGGTTGCTTTACATCTCTTGTACGATATATTCTTGCTGTACATAATGTGCGACAAGTGGGTTACCGGGGATTCGATGTTCCTCGTGACTGCTTTGTTTTGACCTGATGGATTATCTCCACTATCAAAAAGGAATGGTTGTTGATTCTTTAGTTCCAGAGCCATTTAATGATTCTTTAGTTCATGAGCCATTTAATAATGTTGTATGAGCTGCGGCCAGTATAGCAATTTGAGTACTGTACATGAGCTAGCTATACATCATAAATATGGACATATTTATGGAGTAGACCTCGAATGTACAAAATAAATAAAGATTGATCTTGTTGTCTTATTTGCACAGTACTAGGTCCTACAATCTTCGAGGTTGTTATCAAAGAGTCTAATCAAAGAATTCCCCTGACTTCCTCGTGAAACAGCATCACGCCAGGAGTAATCACCTACCGCCTGTTTAAAGTAGTCAGTTGATTCAACTCCATAGAGGATCGGCATGCATCAGTGAAAGAGACAATAAGAAGAATGACAACAGAAACAAGAGACTTATCAACGGAAGAATTTAGACCTCCACCTATCAAGTTTACCCCACCTCAAGAGGAAGTCACCTTCGCATCTTCTTCTGTCAGTCAGGCAACTTGCTGCATGCGTATATCGGAACAAATGTTTTAACGAGCAATCCAAGGCAGTGCACAGGTGGCAGTCAGTACGTGTTCGATACTGGCGAAGCTCGAGAGAGCACCCAATATGGAGAAATTATCTTTTTAGTATTCTGTACATGTTAGAGGCTATTAAACCTCTGTACCGTAACATAATAACCCACTTTTTCTTCCTTTTCCTGGTCCCATGTTAACTGACAGAAAATATTTTCAAGACCTCTTTCTTCTGTTTCATCACAGATAGTATACCTTTTCCTCCTCCAGTCGCAAAATCGATCAACCCCGCTATTCAACAAAAGTTCAACTAAAGGAGCAGACCTGTGTTCAATGGCCTGCAGCAACAGTGGCATCATAAGTGCAGGAGGAGGGAGCAACGATGCAGCATGAACATCTGCTCCATATTCAACTAAGGAAGCAGCTGACCGGACATCTCCTAACTTGATAGCTGCTTGGAATGGCGTCCTGGGTATAACTGGATATGTCCTATTCGGATCAACCCCGTGATCCAAGATGAGCTTCATAAATGCTGGCCTCTTCTCTGAAGGGCAATCATGGAGCACTGTGAACAAAGCCCCCTTCTGACAGTCCCATGACTCGAGTCTGTTATCGTTGATGTCGAATTCACCGCAGTCAAGCAAGTACCTCGCTGTGTCCACTTGCCCGAATTTGATAGCTTGTATGAGCGAGTCAAACAAGTTCTCACGATATTTGAAGTAGCCACGGTTTTCTTTCACGCAGTAGTGCATTACATCTAACTCCCCAGCCCTCGCTGAGGCTCTAGTCGCGTGCGCCAGGAATCGAAAACGGTAGTCCCTGTCATTGTTGGCCTGGTGGTACTTGGTGAAGAGCTTTATCGCCGTCAGATTCCCGACCCGTGCAGATGTTATCGCGACACCAAAGCAATAGAACCCACGAAGGGCTCTTCCTCCGTTTTCTCCCCAGCACTTTAATATGGTCTTGATGACATCTTCACTGCCCATTTTTGCAGCAACTGCTAGTGGCATAACGCTGAAACGATAGCTCTTTCTATTGATCACCATTTCAGTGTTCCGATAAACAAACTCCAGTTCAACAGCATCACCGTGAATAATTGCACTGATCGCAAGAATCGCATGGAGAGTCGCTGCTGGTGATTCCCAAAGGGATCGGCGGACAGCCCAAAATCCTTCTGGGCATTTTGTGTAGGATTCAGAGTCAAGCATATTTCGAGGAGAGGCGACTCTCACGCAGCAGAACACGCCGATTATTTTATCGATGAGTGCATCTGTTTCCTTGGTAGTTCGGTTGTTTGGTAGGTCAAGTATTTCCTGGACGTGACTCGAGAAGAGACACGGATTCTACCTATGACGGTGCACTTTCAGATAGAGATATCGATATTTCAAATTTGCTGGGATTTTATTCCACCATCTCTGTCCTGATGTTGGGGAATCAGGATCTTCGAAGCCGAAGGCGTCGTTTTCCAGGAGCGTTGGATCTTTCGTTATCATGGTCATGACTTCGCTGGCGAAGAATTCTAGTGAAGGATTAGAGCAGACTTCTTTTTCACAGCTTGTATAGCGTACTGTTTACGAGTCTCATCCGTACGAGACTTTTGACTGGTAAAGATTCAGCGGCCTGTTGGAGGATCAGGGCAAATATCTCCGCTGGAAGACGCATCTTTGTAGCAATCGGGTGTGAGACTAAGAGTTAGCATGGACGATGATCACCTGCAGACTATAAGTGGGCCGGGCGTTTTGATGCTTGCTATGAGCCTGTATTGTCTGTGAGTCACAGTCTCCGGATCGACGGCTTGCCTAGCGGCACATGTGCAAGATAGTAAACCAAAAATTGAAAAGTGGAGTTTGAAGATGAGGATGCTGATTTCCGTAATTTCGAATCATATGCAATGATTCATGAATCTTTCGGTGGAAATTTGAGGCACATACGTCTTGGGCAGGAATTGTATAGGGCTGATCCTAGTGTGATACCTAACCATGGACACCGGAAAGAAGAACCAAACATGTTGTGTTTGTAGGTGATTAGAACAGAAATTAATATTTGCCACATGCATGCAGGGGAGCAACCTTCGGCAGGTTCTACATGGACCCGTGAAGCTTGGAACCATTTGAAGGTCGGAAAAATACATTTTATATTCAGGTCAAACCTCTACACATATGTTGAGCGGGTCTAAGGTAGCACAATGTACTTCTCCAGGTGCTTGGGAATGGAGCTGCGCAGTTTCTTGCTCTCGAGCCAAGTCTGGGAGAACAACCGGTCGGCGTACCGGTAAGCACCATCGCAGAGGATGGTCACGACAGTACTGCCTTTGCCCATCTTCTCGGCAACTTCCTTAGCAGCCACAACGTTCAGAGCAGAGCTAGCTCCCAGGTAGAGACCCTCCTCGTCCAAGCAGCGGTAGACCATCTCAATGGTCTTCTCATCGCTGATGTTCAGAGAGCCATCCAGCAGGTCAATATCAGGCTGCAGGTTGTCGGTCACACGGCCCTGGCCGATACCCTCAGTGATACTGCCACCTGAGCGGTCGACGAGCTTGCCGCCGCTCTGGATGTAGCTGTGCAATACACTGCCCGGCGGGTCAGCCAGGAAGCTCTTAACGCGCCCGTCACTGGCTTCCTTGAGATAACGTGTGATACCGGCGAGCGTACCACCAGTACCAGTAGCGCAAGTAAAGGCATCGATTTTGCCGCCAGTCTGCGCCCAAAGCTCTGGTCCAGTAGTCTCGATATGGGCTTGACGGTTGGCAGTATTGTCGAACTGGTTGGTCCAGACTGCGTTGTTCAGGGACTCGGCATGTCTACGCGCCTGGTGGTTGTAGTTCTCGGGGTTGTCGAATGCGACGGCGGGGACCGGGTAGACCTCGGCGCCCAGCAATCGGAGCAAGTCAATCTTTCCCTGAGACTGTGTGTTGGGCATGTAGATCACCAATTTGTAGCCCTTAGACCGACAAACATGCGCGAGACCAATACCTGTGTTACCAGCAGTGCCCTCGACAACAGTACCCCCAGGCTGGAGTAGTCCCTTCTTCTCGGCATCCTCGACGACGAACAGTGCGGCCCGATCCTTCACACTACCACCAGGGTTTTGAAATTCAGCCTTGCCCAGCACGTTACATCCGGTCTCCTCAGAGAGGCGCTTCAATCTGATCAAAGGAGTATTGCCAATTGCTACATAGACACGCATTTGTAAGCCAATCGCTTCGGAACCCGCAACGGAGCTATCGACCTACCTTCCGTCAGACCATTGACAACGCCCTGCGCTGTGGACACCCGGGAAGTGTAGGCAGGTCTGCTCTCAACAGCAGCCCGAACGGCCGTAGTACCAAAGCGACGGATGCTTTGACGGAACATCGTGAAGTACCAAGTGGAATTCAGCAATGATTGAGCTGCATGTCACCGGGGACTTGCGGTCTCCGATAGCGGGGATGAGTCAGCCACATCGAAGTCAGGTGACCGCTTATCGTTCCTTCCCCGTTTGGGCTGTTTGTTTACCGCCCGCATTTGCTTTCTTCCTTGCTTCATCTGTGGATGCGCAACCTGCCATGCGTTTTGTCTCTTGTTAATCGCGTCTCCGATAACACATACCCACCATGCCCGGCCGAGTCGCCGCCCGCTCGACCTCCGCGCCGACGCGCAGGTCATCACAACAACCTTCCGCGGGGCGTGCCCCCTCAGTGACCCCGTCATTTGCGATTCCGGATGAACCTTCACTCCCTGAGGCATCACCTAACCTCCGCCGTGATGTGTGTGCCATCTTTGCGGATGCGCAGCGCTCAACTACAGGTCACCGCAAACTTGTGGTGCGTTTGCGAAAACTACAAGAAATCTGCAGCGGAATTGCCCAAAAGAACAAGAAGGGGAAGGAGCAGGATCAAGAGGAGATTGTGATCCCCGAAGAAGAGACATTGCCGGAGAAGGAATTCAACGTGGAAATCGGCCGTTGTATGCTTCGCATCCTGCCCATTAAGAAGTCCGAGCCCGTTGGTGACCGTATCATCCGCTTCGTGGACGCTTTCCTCGCCCATGCGTCCGAGAAAGACAACGAGTTGTTTGCCTCAAGCGCAGATGACGAATATGAGATGCAAATTTCCCCCGAAACCCCGACCTCAAGACTGACTTCGAGTTTGGTCGCCTTGATGGTGCCCCTCCTGGGTGCCAAGGACAAGATGATTCGATTCCGCGCCACCCAAATCGTCGCACACATTGTTAACACCCTCGAGTCAATTGACGACGAACTATATCACACTATTCAACAGGGTCTGCTGAAGCGAATCCGCGACAAGGAATCATCAGTCCGCGTACAGGCTGTTCTAGGCCTTGCACGATTGGCTGGCAACGATGAGGAAGAAGATGGCAACGGCGATGGTTCCACCGCGCTATTGGAAAAACTTATTGAAATCATGCAAAATGATACCAGTGCTGATGTCCGTAAGAACCTCCTCGCCAACCTTCCACTGGCCCCAGTCACCCTTCCATATCTTCTCGAACGCGCGCGCGATCTCGACGCAGCAACAAGGCGCACCTTATATTCTCGACTTTTGCCCACGCTAGGCGATTTTCGCCATCTGTCCCTATCTATGAGAGAGAAATTGCTGCGCTGGGGTCTGCGAGACCGTGATGAAAGCGTTCGTAAAGCGACCGGCAAGCTGTTCTGTGATCGCTGGGTGGAAGATTGTGCCGGTACCAACGCCGGGGAGGAAGAGGGTGCAACCACCCAGCGCTCGCCTCCCAAAATTGACGCTCTTCTTGAATTACTTGAGAGAATCGATGTCGCCAACACTGGCATGGAAAGCGGGATTGCTCACGAAGCGATGCGCAGCTTCTGGGAAGGCCGCGCGGATTACAGAGATGCGATGGTCTTTGATGAACCCTTCTGGGAGTCCCTTACTGCCGAGTCTGCCTTCCTGCTGCGATCCTTCAATGACTTCTGCCGCGTCGAGAATGATGGAAAGTACGAGAGCCTTGCTGAAGAGAAAATGCCAGAAGTCACCGCGCTCGGCTATTACCTGGCCAAATACATGAACGAGCTCTTGCAAAGAAAGAAGTTGTCTAAGGAATCTGGAGATGCAAACGATGACGATGCAGTCGAGCAAGAGTTCATTGTTGAGCAACTCCTTCACATCGCCATCACCCTAGACTACAGTGACGAAGTTGGTCGGCGTAAGATGTTTGCGCTCCTTCGAGAGTCATTGGCCGTGCCAGAGCTTCCGGAAGACTGCACCAAACTTGCAGTTGAGACACTACGATGCGTGTGCGGCCCGGATCGCGCGGGCGAAGGCGAGTTCTGCAGCGTCGTCCTCGAAGCTATTGCTGAAGTACACGATACGATTATGACAGAAGATAGCTTCGTTTCTGCAAAGTCAGAGATCAGTGATGATGCCAGCAGCCGCCATCGCTCCGAGACCCCGGGTGAAGAGGAACAGGTCCCATTCAATAAGGAAGAAGCCAAAGCCAAGATCGTCCGAGAGATCGTGGTCAACATGAAGTGTCTTCATATCGCCCAATGCATGCTCCAAAATACTGAGGGCAACCTGCAGCAGAACATGAATCTCGTCACCATGCTGAACAACCTCGTTGTACCTGCCGTTAGGAGTCACGAAGCTCCAATTCGAGAGCGTGGTATTTTGTGCTTGGGTCTCTGCTGTTTGCTTGACAAGAACCTCGCCGAAGAGAATATGACTTTATTTATCCATTGTTACAGTAAGGGTCATGAGGGTTTGCAAGTAACTGCATTGCAGATCATCTGTGATATGGTTACTACTCACCCTTCACTCCTCGCCCCTATCACTCAAGCTGATGGTGAGACCGTCACGACTCCACCCATCCAGAAGCCTTTGCTTAAGGTGTTCTCACGCGCACTAAAAGCGAATTCACCGCCTAGCGTGCAGTCCGCTGCTGCGACTGCACTTTCGAAGCTCTTGCTTACCAACACTTTCACACCATCAGGATCCAATATCCCACCTGCAATTCAAGAATATAACCAAGCCTCTGTTGAGACATTATTGCAGTCACTAGTGGTGGCCTTCTTCCACCCACGCACAAAGGGAAACCCTGCTCTCAGACAGTCACTAGCATACTTCTTCCCAGTGTATTGTCACTCTCGGTTGGACAACATTCAGCACATGCGGCGTGTTGCAGTACCGGTGATTCGTGCAGTCATGAATGCTGCTGAGGAACACTACTCCCTAGAAGCTGAAGAAGACAGCGATGGAGAAGTCGATGAGAGTGTTGGGGAGCGCGAAATCAAGGCGCTCATGACAGGTGTCGTGGGAATGATGGCTGAATGGACCGATGAACGCCGCGTTGTTGGCCTAGGTGGCGAGCGTGTCTTGATCGGCGGAACGGCCAGCTCAACTGCCTGTGGCTGGACGCACCTTGCTCTAGTCAAGGATATCCTCGAGCGTGTTCTGGGCATTAGTGCTGGGCCTAACCGTTGTTCGCGTGAGGAGCGCAAGCTCATTTTCTCTCTTCTGAGCAAACTTTACGTTTCCGCTCCGACACTACCTTCTCGCGCCGGATCGCGTGCTCCGGAAGGTGAAGACCAATTCCGAACAAGCATTCGCAGCGCCACGGCTCTCGAGATCGAGCCTGACAATATTCAACTGGCTCAAGAAGTTAAGGAATTGCTCGACCAGACTATTGAGGAGGGCCTTGCAGCGGAAGCCTCCAGCCGCAATGCTTTAGTCAAAACTAAAAACTCCGTTCTTAAGATTCTTGCTGTTGCGCAGGATGCTCGTGCGGCCAGTGTCCGCCCTCGCGCTGGCACAGAGGACCTTGAGAGTGATGCCGGCAGTGTCCGCTCCGCTAGTGTGCGACGTTCTGTTGAGCCTTCCGGGACTAATCGACGCCATGTTTCTGTGGAACCTAGCATCATGGAAGAGGACGAGGATGAGAATGACAATAGCCGAATTCGATCTGGGAGCGTGCGTCCATCTGTTGAGGGTGGCGCTGCTAGCCGGGGCTTAGTCTCCGTGGAGCCTAGTATCATGGAAGAAGATGAAGATGACCATGATACTAGCAGAGGAACGATTATTAAGGACGAAGTTGTTGATGCGTGATGATTGATCTCAATGCCTGGTATTTTTGGTTGGCGTTCGTTGAGGTTTGATTCCCGGATTTTCGGTTATTGATTTGGGGGATGGGGCTGGCTTCATTGACTTTGTACATGATCTTTATTGGTTTCTATTATTCTCTTAAACGGAATACCACCTCTTTGAACACTTTTCATATGGGACAGATGGAAAATCTTACTGCCTGTTAAACTCCAGCTGCTTTATTGGCATTGGCCCACCAGGGCAATAATAAATTGTAGATGAAGCGACTGTCTACAATAGTCTTGTTCATTAAAAATGACTGAAATCACTAGCATGTAACTCCTCCATGGCATCTATCGTCTATTTACAGTTTGCTGTCCCGTGCTAGTCAGATGACATTCTTGAGCGGCTGCGAAGCCAAGTAGCGTCGCAAGTTATCCGCAATGAACTCAGTACAACCCTCAGGTCTTCCACCAGCCGCATGAGGAGAAATGACCAAGTTAGGCGTCTTCCACAACCGACTCGACTCAGGAAGAGGCTCAGTCTTGAACACATCAAGAGCAGCACCTGCAATCTCACCCTTCTCTAGTGCATCCGCCAACGCATCTTCATCAACAGATGTTCCACGACCAACATTAACGAGCCAAGCATGCTTAGGCAACAACTTAAGTCTCTCGGCATTCAGCGCATTATTTGTAGAGTCAGATCCAGGCAAAATCATAACAAGCGCATCAGTCTGAGGCAAAAGCTCAGCAAGCTTATCTTCGCTGAAAACCTCAACGCCATTGCGCACACCATGGCTGCGAGCGATACCCTTGACCTCAGCACCAAGACCAGTGAGGTAAGGAGTAAGCTTCTTCGCAATACTACCGAAGCCCCAGATCAAGACGCGGGAGTTCCGCAGTGTGGTGAAGTCGCTGCGGGGGAAGGAACCGCCAAGGTGACCGGGCCATTTAGATTGGAGTTGGTAATCGCGCATCTCGAAGAATCGGCGAGCTCCGGTCAGGAGGAGGCCGAGGGCGTGCTCGGCGACTGGTCCATCGTGCAGACCTACGCCGGTTGTCACTATGATCTTTGAACGGTCGAATCCGGCGTTCAACACGTCATTGGGGCCTGCTGCGAGAGATTGGATCCATTTGATGTTCTTCATGCGCTTTGCGGCATCTTGGAGGTTTGAGGCAGCGTTGGACCAGGTCACGAGGATTTCGGCATCAATCAATTCCTCCGGGATTGGGGCCTTCACGTCGTAGGGGTGAAGGGTGACGGAGAAGCCTTGGAGGCTCTGAATGTCGAGTTTCACGGAGGTGGGGTAGAGGAGCTTCATGATGGTATTTGGTTATAGAATAAGGGACTGGAGGAAGTTTTGCAATTCGCGTGGGAAATAGTATTTCAGTGATTACCAAGACCCCCACTGATTGACGTATTTTCGCACCAATGCCTGCGTTGGAGGACCGCGTGGGGGTGAAGTCATTGAACCCCGCACTCGGCGATAGGAGCGGCATATCGGCTCCGCTGGTTCAGTTGCCGACAAGTCGGATATCGTCCGACCGGGCCTTTGAATTGCCTATTCGATCAGGCCGTCATTTGACCTTTGATACTCCTGATATAAAGGGCATGATCTCGCCCTTTCGGCCTATCTCTTTCTTCATCTATGTAATTACCCTTTCTATTTGCAGGGTACACGATGAGAACGGGAGGCTCCCCTGTCAAATATAATTGAAGATTATCCATATCTATTTGACAACAATAATCTCAATCAGTAGCAATCTCAAGTAACTTGTCCGAATACAACCACAGGTGGCCAAGTTACAGATAGAGTCGGCCGTCTTCTTCAAAATCATTCGATGGATAGCCACCTACAGTCCGGATATTGAAAACAACAGATTCCGCGCGAGTCGTCCTTTAAGACTTAAACTATCACACGCAGAGCCATCAAGTGCTTGTACGGAGTTGCACCAGCCCCCGCTTGGATGAAATGTTTTCCGATTGGAGAATTCTGAAGACCTCATCTCGCGATAGATCTGACACCCAGCTGTAACATTGAATATATCAATGGTTCATGCTTAAAATATGTTGCTACTACAACATACCTGTAGACGAGATCAGCCTTCTTAAAGTTGTGGTTGATATACCGCTCAAATACTTCTGCCTCGGTACCTTTCCCATTTAATGAACTAGGTCGGCATCCTCCCATTGGATGTATTGCCAGGATCTACAAGGCAGTTTGTTAGCTTAAGAAAGTGTATGTGGAGATATTTCTCTTGTTGGGCCATAGTTAGACGTTGTTTGACATGTTACTGTCTCGCAGGTAACTTGCCATCATACTGTGATGGAAAACATCGTTTTGCCCCACTAGTGAAGCGTGTGGATTACTCAGGAAGCTTAAACGGCTAAGCTTGACGTTCTTGAGCCACAGCTTCTTTGATAAAAATTGGTCATCGAATATGTCAAACCCATACAGTTCGACAGTTGGCGGAAGCTGTCTTGCAAGAATAGATAAGTAGATGCTGATTAATCTTCAAATTATTTACAGCTCTGGAAGAATTAGCAATAGAAGTATACATAGAGGATGCTTTAACCCATTAGCACTGACGCTGTTCCCGTCCTAAGCTCAGCATTCTTCATGTTTTCAATCACTGCAATTTCGTGATGCAGCTCATAGCCTTTGTAGATATTCCAAAGCAGGTCCCGTGCATCCAGTCTGTGTACTATGAGCGCATTGTACAATATTGGAGCCTTTGTAGCTGACCAAAGGTCAAGTCACAGTAACGGGTCTTTGCTAATCTTTCCGAGTCTCCAATACTTCCACCCAAAATGTAGTCATTGTGAGTCATGATAATCTTTGTTCGAAAGAATTGTAGATAGAAGAAAAGAAGGATTTGATAGTCTGAATACTGTTGATCTTCAAAGCGCTGTTAGTCTGTCTGTTTCCTTGTGCAATTTGGTGTAGAGTCTGAATCAATTTATTTGTTTTTTCAGGGTTTATAAAATTATCAGTGACTTGCACATCTACTAAGTCTGAGTGACTCCTAGAGGGAGATTACCCCCTTACTGGCCTATCTCGTGTAAATGCATATTCAAATGACGAAGATCATGCATAAGGTCAACCATCGGACGCCCATGACATGGTAGCTATGTGTATCTGTTTTTATTCACCAGATTTACCATTGATGTATAGGCCACTATCTGATAGGTACTCTAGGTATTTCAACCAGAAATGTATTCCTGGTCATCTGATTAAAGCCCTTAAGTCCGAGGCTTTTGGGGGGTTTGACACAGGTAGGCCCAATAATGCATCCCACCGCAGCTAGTTACGCCGAATTAGTGACTTCTGCTAAGATATCTAGTTAATAGACTGCGTCTGTCCAAAAGGAGCGCGATGTATCCATCGAAAAAGAAGATTCGTTATGGGACTTTCGTCTCATTGGACTTGTCTATAGCATTTTCATTAGGTTTCTCACATACCTTGAACAAGGGATTGACCGACGATGTATACCTAAATATTCACTTCTGACCAAACGATAAGTCCATTAAGTCAAGGCCCAGCCACGAATGAGCTTTCAGGTCACCTAAGCTACTTACAAAAGTCATCTATCTATGAATCTGATTATGCCTGTCTTCAAGATTAGATCATCTGATTGTAAAGGCAAGCCTTAAGGGTACTGTGCATCATACGCCAGCATCTGTACCCCTAGATTATTTATGTCACTGCATTCGCAATACAGAGTCTATCGACGACATACTCGTTATTGCCTAGAGCTAGAGACTCATGACTACATGAACAAGAATTGCTTGTAGTAAAGTTAATAAGAAAGTATTTCAACTTCTCTCCTGCTATCTCTAGATCCAGAGATGACGCTCTTTTTGCCCACGAAAAAGCGAATTTAAGGCTCTCGAAAACCAGAAAAATGAACAACTGCCATTCGTGATTCCGGATATTCAAGTGCCAGCTTCTTGATCATTTATCTCAGACTTCAAACACACAGAGACCGACAAGAAGGGGCGCTTTGATGTTCATACTATTTTCTGATACTAGGGTGGAGAGGGCTGGTAAATCTATGCAGAACATTGGTGCTAGGTATATGCCTGCCGTATATGGATCCATGATGCTTTGTGCTTTGAGAGAGATTAAGTTCTCTCCAATTAGTATGCTTCCCTTTAGCTACAGATATTCCTTAGTTGCCGACCTCCTTAATATATATGAGCGTGACATAATCTGGCTCTTCGCCGTCGTGATCCCGGATATAACACAGATAGTTTTTGTGTGCAATGATATCCAAATGATACCACAAACCATAAATATATATGGAATGCAGGGATGAAATCCCGGGGTAAACCTAAGGTGTACTATTAATGGATGTGGGAGGGAATCGACCACCAGAAGGAAGGGGTAGTGAAACAAGACCCGTCACCCTCGTGCATAAGATAGCCAGTATATCCGACCTCGGTCCACAGACATTCTTTCCCAGTCACATCATTAATATATATCCGCTTTTATGTACCCACCTGTGTTACTCCAAACTTGGCGATGATCGTTTAAATTCAATTGAACTGATATCCTCAAATGCGTAGACCTGTTTATTGGTTAAGAGATAATGCGCTGGAGGCAATGGAAATGATTAGGTTGATCAAAGCTACATAGAGTCATGAGCCATTATCATGTTCATGTTAATCAATACCGGTTCGACTGAATTGAAGTCGACAGTTGGACATATCACAGTAACAGGCCTTAATTCTCCCACAGTGTGCACACAGTACGACGCGGAAGTTGTTTCACTTAGCGCTCAAATATATATACACTTCGGCAGCCGGCTTGGAGATCCTTGAACCCAACAGAGATTGAGCCGGTTATATCTAAGCTGAATTCCCTTCAGGTCTGCTTTACCAATCAAAAGAACCCAACGGCACCCATACTCTATGACTACCTAGATAGAGCGACTTACTTGAATTCCATTGGAAGATGAACTGCTGAACCATGGTATTTGGTAATCAGGTACCTGCCACGTGATGTCCAAAGTACTTCAATCTCAATTTGAATGCTTGTCCCACTGGACCAAATGACTCCAAATTTTCAAAATCCCCCTTAATGACACTTTATGTTGCGAAAACCTTTAGAGGAATGTCCGTTGAAGCCCAGATGAACATCTAGACAAGTTGGAAGCATGGGCCCATTCTCGGTGATTCTGACAGGGATCCACTCTCGGTATGCTCGCAAGTTTTTGCCCCAGGATCCGTAGGCAACTCCCTAGATCTGTGGTGATTCCATATAGAAATTAATTTTCGAAGATGGATAGATGAGCAATCTCCCTAAAGTGAGAGACTGTGTAAGATGAATTGTAGTGAGACCAGGGTCTGGCCCAGTTGGGGTTGCACGGCGGGAGTCGTGGGATGCGAAGAGGGACCATGGAAAATTCAGAGATATTCAGGGGAGTAAGAGATCAAATAAAGTAAGACTCAATCGAAGAGTGAATGCGCCATGTTCATCTTTACTCGTGGTTGCAGCTTTCTGTAATCTCCCGCGAACCCGAAACTTTTCTTTTCGCGAAACTCCACCTCGAGAAGTTGGCTCTTTTCTTCTCTCCCCCCCTTTCCCTCTTCTCTTCTTCCCCCGGGTTTCTTCTTTTCTTCTTTACCACGACAACCACTCCCCGGTCGGTCGTGTTTCATTGTCTCCTGCATTCCTTGCAGAGACAATCCCTTTCTCTTCTCCACCCCCCCCTCACTCGGGCTCCCCTGCCGCTCCGTTGGCAGCGACAAGTCAGCGATGGCGGCCGTTACAGCACCCACACCTAAGCTGGATCGCTACATCGTCATCCACGTTGCAACCACTTGTGATGAGCATGGCGTCTATGTCACCAAGGATTCCGCCGAGGTGATCGAATTGGGATGGATTCTGTTGGACACTAAGACTTGCGAGGAGGTACACACAACCCGCCCCAACATTCTCTACACCTGCGCCCGCTTCACCCGAACCACCTCCGAGATGAATAAACCCGGCTTACCCTTTTCATCTATAGTTGCACCGAGAAAGTGTCCTCGTCAAGCCCGTTAACACACCCATTACTCCGTTGTGCAGTAAGCTTTTCCCTTTCCCGCAACCCATGACCGAGGATATGTTGGGGAACCGATGGGCTGACCTAAATACTGTAGCGAGCTTGACCACCCTAACCTGGGAACACGTCCGCTCCGCAGGTACCTTCCGCGATGCCATCTCCCGATTCGATGCCTTCGCCCAGGAACACCTCACCAACAAGCACCTCGAGTTTGCCTTTGTGACCTTGGATTCGTGGGATCTGCGTGTGCAGCTGCCCCGCGAGGCCCGAGACAAGGCTGTGGTGCTGCCCGCATACCTGCAGCACTCTCGCACCTTCGACCTGCGCACCGAATATCAACGCTGGCAAACCCACCACCCCGAGTCCTTGCCCTTTGGACCCAGCTCCCTCTCCAACATCTGCGCTGCCCTCGAGGTCGAGCCCGTCCAGTCCTCCGCCCCCATCAAGCACAACCTCCCATTCCATTTGCAAGCATTGGCCCCCGCCTCTCCACGCCGTGCCATGGAGGAGTCCATCACACTGGCCCGTGTGCTGCGCGGCCTGATCCGCAAGTCGCAGCCGCCCCATGAGCACCCCGAGATTCTCACTCGGCCCATGGATGCACACGCCGATGTTCGGGCTTTCCTGGCGGAACGGAGTAAGGTTCTTCACCTGAGTGGTCTGCCCCACGATACCACTCAGTCGGAATTGGAGAGCTGGTTCACTCAATTTGGCGGCCGGCCAATCGCCTTCTGGACACTGCGAACTCCGGACCAGCACAAGCCCACCGGCACTGGATTCGCCGTCTTTTCTTCCCATGAGGAGGTGCGTTTGATCAATTGATCTATTCTGATGATGTTTTACTTTTTGCTGACAATTATTTAGGCTGCCGAGAGTCTGTGCATGAACGGCCGCGCGCTTAACGAGAAGGCAATCGAGGTTTCCCCGTCCTCGAGCCGAGTTCTGGACCGGGCCGCAGAGATCCTGACACCTTTCCCCCCATCCAAGAACCGCCCCCGTCCGGGCGACTGGACTTGCCCGTCATGTGGCTTCTCCAACTTCCAGCGCCGAACCGCATGCTTCCGTTGCTCGTTCCCCGCCATGGCTGCTGCACCGGACCCAATGGGTTACGGGTACGGCCACGGCGGCTACGGACCCCCGTCCATGATGCCTCCTCACATGGGCGGCCACGGTCATGGCATGGGCCACTCGCGTGGCATGGGTGGAAATGGTGGTGTCGTTCCCTTCCGTGCTGGTGACTGGAAGTGCGGATCAGAGGGTTGCGGCTACCACAACTTCGCGAAGAACATCAACTGTCTTCGCTGCGGTGCTCCTCGATCAGGCGCTGCGGTTGTGGCTGACTCCGCATTCCCCTCGCCCATGGACCCCCCTTCACAATTCGGGATGGGTCCTAACTCCATGGCCAGCACACCTGCTCCAGCTCCATTTGCTTCAACCGCCGGTGGATTCGGTGGATTTAGCCAGCAGTTCGGTGCCCCACCGAACAACTATGCGCTCCCCAACAGCAGCCTAGGCAATGCCCCTGCTGCCTACCCACCGATGGGTCAGGTGAACTCCGGATACGGCTCCTCTAGCACCTCCCACTCTGCCGCCTCATTTGCCAACCCGGCGACCCAGGCGGCATTCACTGGTGCTGATCACGGTGTGCCTTCCACTAGCGCCTCCAACGGTGCCTTCTATGGCACCGAGGGTTCCAGCGACCCCTTCGCCTTCCTCTCCAGCGGGCTTGGCGGCCTCACTGTTTCGGATGACCCTCACTCTCGCCGGAACGGAGCTGGAGCCAACAAGTCTCCTGCTTAAAGCATTTGACTGTACTTAGTACTCTTTTGTAGCCCGACGAACTGGGCGATCACATCACACTTACGTTGTCCATATTGCAACCCTGCATTGTGGCAGGTATATGCGTTGGTTGATATTCGTTGATACGCATTTGTATAAGGGCTTTCTGCGGTTCTGGTGCATCGGGTTGGAAGGAGCAGGCGGGTAAGCGTGTGGTTTGTGGATTTTTTCATCGCCTCGCCGTCCTGTTTTTTGTGGGATGCTTTTTTGGTTTATTGATCACTTTGTTTTTCTGTGTCATTTTTGATTGTCATTTGTTGGTCTTGAGCGGTTCCCGCTCCCCCTGGGATTCCATTTTGAAGCTCTCTGGTTTTGGTTTGTTTAATAGTCTTTCGGATGGCAGCGACATAACCGTTGTTTGTGTGGGTTTCGGACGCGAACGCATTGTGAGCCTGGGTTGCGCACTCGACCTGCTTTGCATTTTAGATCTTTGGTCCCTTTCTGCGTTGGGTCATGGCAAGCGTCGGAGAATTCACGGTATTGATCTCACGGGTGGGATATACAATGGTTCGGACTCCGTTGGGGGTGTTGGGGGATTTCCTTTTGCGCTTGCGCCGGCTTTGGTTCGATCTCTTTGAGGACTGTCCGCCAGGCATTTGTGGATGCAACAAAAAAGATTGTTCTGTCTATACTTTTCTTTGGATGATTCTATTTCCTCCGCATATCTTTCATTGTATTTCGACTGGAGTAAACCTGTGTACAAGGGGAGCTTCGACATATAGAAATCGAAAATTCGTGTCAGGTCTTGGTACGAATTGATGTGTATTGATCCGTACAAGATGGACCTTAAAACTATTCCCTCTTTGATTTTCATCATATACTGTGTTGGAAAAATTGAGGGTGTGTTTTTGATAGAACTGTATATGTTGTGCGTTGGAAGCATACTGCCGAGTATTGAGGAGCCTCAGGGACTAAGGTTTGATCTCGAGATACTAATGAAATGTTAAAAACCAACAAGAACCAAGATAAATGGAGTTATACCTTTGTTGTTCATGGTGCAGTCGACGTTGGGTGGTTCCATGTGCTCTGCAACCGCGCGGCAGCGCCAAGGCAACCGTAGGCTTTCGCGTCCACCGCCCGCTGAGATCCCGTCATTGCTCCCGCAACATCACCAGCTCCCTCTCTCTGCTTAAGACCCTGCTATCTTTGCTTCTTCCACGCCTTTGTATTGATCTACTGAGATCTCCCACACCCCCAGGATTCTAAAACTAGCTTGATATCTTTCTTTTTCCGCCACAATGTCCGGCTACGACCGAGCTCTATCAGGTAAGTCAGATAGCTCCTCATCAGCAGCTCCCTTGGCCCCGTCTTCGATACAGGAATAACCGAGCTAACTCATACCAGTCTTCAGGTATGGGCTATCCACTACCACCTGCAGCTCTCGCAACTATCATCTAACCCCGTTCCAGTCCCGATGGGCACGTCTTCCAGGTTGAGTATGCCATGGAGGCTGTGAAGCGAGGTAAGAGCCTAATCATCCCGCCAAACCGATCATATGCTTTACCCTCTCATTTTATAAACCATTATCAAGGGATAGTGATCATGTGCTGATGACTGGGGTATCACAGGAACATGCGCCGTCGGTGTCAAAGGCAAGGACATCGTTGTCCTCGGTTGCGAGAAGCGCTCCGCCCTCAAACTTCAAGATACCCGAATTACACCCTCGAAGATCGCTATGGTCGATGAGCACGTTTGCCTGGCCTTCGCTGGTCTGAACGCTGATGCCCGCATCTTGATCGACAAGGCTCGGTTAGAAGCCCAGTCTCACCGTCTGACCGTGGAGGACCCTGTCACCATCGAATATATCACCAAATACATCGCCGGTGTGCAACAGAAATATACACAGAGTGGTGGTGTCCGTCCGTTTGGTATTAGTACACTGGTCGTCGGCTTCGATAAGAATGACGGTACACCGCGACTGTACCAGACTGAGCCCTCTGGTATTTACTCAGCTTGGTAGGTGGTTCATTCGAGTTCCTGACTGACACTATGTATGCATTGATTTCTAACAATTCCTACTTCTATTTATAGGAAAGCCAATGCCATCGGTCGATCCAGTAAGACGGTTCGGGAATTCCTCGAGCGCAACCACCAGGAGGAAATGGACCGCGAGCAGACTATCCAGCTCACCATCAAGTCATTGCTGGAGGTGGTGCAAACCGGTGCTAAGAACATCGAGGTTGCTATCATGGCTCCTGGCGAGCGTGTCGAGATGTTGCCGGATGACCAAATCGAGGCCTACGTCAAGAGCATTGAGACTGAGAAGCAGGAGGAGGCTGCTAAGAAGAAGACCTCGCGCGCAGGTACTACCACCGCGGCCATTCTGACTCGGCCCGGTGGTGGTGAGTCGGCCGAATAAAGGACATAAGATACCAGCCACCTGAAGGGCCTGGTTCTTGATATGCGTCGATTTACCGTAGCGTTGGTCTCTTTTCTTCACGAGAACTCAAAACAACGAAATACCTACACTCAACTTCTTTTCCATCTCCGTACTGTACAGCACAAACGAGAATATGCAGGGTATTGATGCTAGGGAAGGGGAAGTTGGTCTATCACCAAGGATCGGCCCGCTGAAAGGGATTTATAGTAGAACAGCATCATATCGTCAACATCATGAAATCAAAACCCACACCGGAGATTTTTCTCTCTAGCCAAGACGATCGGAGATATCGCGGAAGGTGAAAATCGATTTTTCTTGATCGGCGCGCACCCGCTCGTCCTTGAGCATTCTGTAAAGATTACAATCAGTACGTGGAGACAAAGTTTTGCAGAGGGATTGAACGTACCGGCTATCCATGCGTGCATCTTCACCTTCGACGTGCAAGTTGGCCTGTGGTGTCAAGGCCTCGAGAACGAAATGATTGTCACAGTGGGGGCAGTACTCGTCACTGAAGAGAAGAGAGCAATTAGTCTTCAATCTTCGCAAGATGGGATCTGGAACATACTTCTCTTCAAATTCAGCGGCATCCTTGCGGAAACACTTCTTGCACTTCTTGCATGCAAATACCTATTCCGCAGGCATTAGTATCTGTAGAACCGCGGGTGAGTGGTCAGGGGAGACCCATAGGGACCATACCATTTCTTGCGCCTTCATCAACGCATGTGTTTCCTGTTCTTGGTGACATTCGGCACAGTCAAACCACTTGCGACCTGGGGAGGAGGAATTCGTGAGCTTTCAGTCGAATTAGTGGGGATTCATTACGCGTACAGCAAGCAGAGCGAATAGACACTTGGGCGTTGAGGATGTGTTTACTGCAAAGTGGGGTGTTAGTCCATGGGAGTCGACCCCTGATATAAAGCTGACGGTGACTGAAGTAGAGGGTATGACTGGGAGGACTTACCACATGGCGCTGAATGTGGGATTAGGTCTTGTGCAGGTGTCAAAGACAATGCGGCTCGAGAAGGGAAGAAGGTTGCGCAGGAACCGGTTGATCTGCCACTCCCGTGATCCTCCACTTTCCTCCCCGCCACAACCATTTCGCCGATTCTCTCCTTTAACTACTCCTATGACCCAGTGAGAAAGGTCAACTTGTTTTGTTTTCTCGGCCTTTGTGCCGCTTGCAATCTGTTGTTTCGCCGTCTTTCTCCTGGCTCTCCAACCGCATCCCTGATATTCTCCAATTCATTCCCCCGCGAAAGCCTCATACGCCATAATTCCACATCATCGCTCCCGCAAGATCCCTAGGCACCAACATCCAACGCTTATGATCGATCCTCCCAGCTGGTCTAGGCGACGGATCTGTGTTTATGGATATGGAGGGAAACGCCAACGGGCCGGAGAACTCTGATAGTGCTCCCATTGTATGTTTTCGCAACTTGCCTCATGTATGGGCCACGCGGCAGGCTAACGCAACAACAGAGACCGGTGTCCTCCCTATTGTCCCACTTTGAGGGTCTTTCGCATCGCAAAACAAAATCAACAGTCGGGCCCCTTCCACATGAATCCTCAAGCCACTTTTTAAGGACCCCCGAACCTGGCGACGAACCTCGGTCTTCAACTCGCGCCTCCTTGGACTTGCCTCGTCCGGACTCTCACTGGAATACACCTGGTGAAGAGAGGGTGGGCCGTCGCAATGACCAATACCAAACCAATGGCCAGTATTTCCGGCCTCGTGGATCGCCCGGAAGTCAAAGCCAACATGGCCGGCCCATCTCTATGAATTTCCAGCATTCATCATCGCCTCAACTCCCGCCTACCTTGGCTGTCCACGCTCCTCAGTCGCCACCGCGTGGCCAGCAAAGAGAACTTCGATCGCCTAGTCAAGATGATCAAAGGACTGCTCGGGGCTATTTCCACCGCTCCAGGGAATCTTTATCTGCGGGTGTTTCCCCTGCCCCCGCAGGTCGACCGATGACTCCGACGAGACTTGGCTCTTCTGTTCCGATGACAGAGAGTATGCATAGACTATCACCTAGTTTATCCACTGTGAATGGGAATGGAAGTCCACTGGATAGAAAACTTAAAAGCGCCTCCCTGCCACCGCCGGCGAACCGCGCAGAGAAGCCCAAAATTCCAGCAAAGCCCGCTATGCTTTCCCATCCCGATACAAGCTCTCTGGCTCCACAGCCAGAAAAGGTATCATCTGATGACCTTGTATCGCCATTCAGTACTCCTCCGGGTAGCCCAGAAAAAGTTACGTCCAAGCCATCATCTGCTACGAAACCTGCCCCACGACTCTCTCCTGCAAGGCCGTCAGCTGAACCTTTCACCCGTCGCTCATTTGATGGACGACTTCAGAGCCAAACTCTGAACGCTAGATATGAGCCAAGGGAGTCGAATGTCGCCCGTACCCGTCCGGTTCCCGAGCCCAGTCGAGCCACAAAGCCATTGATGGTACGAATCCCACCCACGTCTTCTACCTCGTTTGACTCCTCAACGGCTCCACCATTGTCCGCACAACGGCTTCGCGCTAGCGATGTCCCCTATGATCGGCCTGGTCTTCCTCCCAGACCAACTTCTGCTCATCCATATCGAAGGGGGCCTTCGCCCTCACGAGAGTTTCCACCTGTAGCCAGCCCGGCGCAAGTGACGCCAGTTCCTCGTGCCGCGCCCTCTTCTCATCATTCTTCTGAGCCTCAGACCCCGCGCATTCCTGAACGACAACAGTCTCAACGAGTACCGTCTTTGCCTCGTGAATCCTCGCTTCAAGAACGTCGAGTAGTTGCGCGGACAGATACAGAAGAAGAAGAGTTGGTGGCCGACGAGCCCGCAATTTCCCGGACTGATTATCCTGATGCCTCACAAGCAAATCGACGTCCTCCACTTCTTAGAACTGGGCCAATAGAAATTCCCACCAAATACGACACACGCTTGATCGACGTGTGCGGCAAGTATGTTTGCACCACTGGGTATATAACTCGTGTGTGGGATCTCACTACTGGTGAGCAGGTCATGAGCCTAAGTCATGGTGAGACTGTAAAGTGTCTGTCAATCGCCTTCAAGCCAGGGAACTCGCTCGAAGAAGAAGGTCAACGCTTTTGGGTCGGTACCAGTGCTGGCGATTTACATGAGATTGATATCCTGTCGCGATGTATCGTGGCCACTCGCGCCTATCCATCCCGCCGAGAGGTCATCCAGATTTTACGCCACAAGAAGGAAATGTGGACTCTAGACGATGAGGGTCGATTGCTGGTCTGGATGCCAGATGAGACTGGCACGCCAAACTTGCATTATAGCTATCATAGCCCCCAAGAACGAGTAGCACGGGGACATACGTTCTCCATAGTTGTGGATGATAAGCTTTTGCTGGCGACTGGCAAAGACGTTCACATCTACCGCCCGAGCGCCCGAGATGATACTTCATTCAAGCTTTTCAAACGGCCGATAGGCCTACAGCATTCAGGTGACGTAACCTCTGGTGCCTATAGCACCAAGGACGGCGGCCGAGTTTACTTAGGCCACGCAGACGGCAAAGTAACTGTCTACTCTGCGGCCGACTTCACTTGCTTGGCAGTAGTTAATGTCAGCGTATACAAGATCAGTTGTCTTGGCTTTGTTGGAGACTATCTGTGGGCAGCTTATAAAACGGGTATGATGTACGTCTACGATGTCAGGACGAACCCCTGGACTGTGAAGAAGGACTGGCGTGCCCATGACAGTCCCGTTTCTGCTTTTGTGCTAGACACGAGCAGTGTTTGGACGATGAATCGTTTGCAAGTAACGTCACTTGGCACCGACAATTGCATTCGCCTCTGGGATGGCATGTTAGAGGATGATTGGCTAGGTAAGACACTGCTCCTGATGAACATTTCGGGGCTTTTATGTTCTAACAATAATAGATGGTCGCATGGAACACAACGATGTAGAGTTTTGCACGTTCAGAGAACTCAAAACGGTTGTTCTCACATGGAATGCTGGTGCTGCTACTCCTGGCAGCGTGCGTACTTCGGAATTCATTAAAGACGCGCTTCGTCCAGAAGACCCTCCAGACATCGTGGTGTTTGGATTCCAAGAATTGGTGGACCTTGAAAATAAGAAGATTACAGCTAGTAAGTATCAACGATCTCATTGCCATGCTATCTTGCTAACATTGACATCAGAGAGCTTGTTGCTTGGTAGCAAGAAGAAAGAGAACGGCGAGAAGGAGCATATGAGCCGACAATATCGAGTCTGGGTAGATCATTTGACCCGAACTGTCCACGAGTGCATGCCTCTCGAAGAATCTTATGTTCTTCTTCACACTTCCAACATGGTTGGACTCTTCACCTGTATTTTTGTCAAGCACAAGGAGCGCCTGAACATCAAGAGCGTTTGCGCATCGGAGATTAAGCGAGGAATGGGTGGAATGCACGGTAATAAGGTCAGTGCAGTCAATATGCGTCCGGACTGCGCAAGGTTTCTAACCAATCATTCTAGGGTGCTCTCATATGTCGTTTCGTCATAGACGATAGCTCGATGTGCTTTGTCAACTGCCATCTTGCCGCCGGTCAAACACAGACCGCACACCGTAACAATGATATTGCAGCCATCCTTGAGGCTGAATGCTTACCTGTGGAGAGCAGTCCCACAGCACGAAGTGATCAGTACGCAAGCGGTGGTGATGGATCCATGATCATGGATCACGAAGTGTGCATCCTGAATGGAGACCTGAACTACCGAATCGATTCCATTCCCCGCCACGTCATAATCAATGCCATTCGCCAAAACAACCTCCCCAAGCTCCTCGAGCGCGATCAACTCCTAGCCTCCCGACGGAAGAACCCAGGGTTCCGACTACGCAGCTTCATCGAAGCACCAATCACATTTGCGCCAACCTATAAATACGACGTCGGTTCCGACGAATACGATTCAAGTGAGAAGAAACGCTCCCCCGCCTGGTGCGATCGCGTCCTCTACCGAGGCTCCGGCCGCGTCAAACAGCTCGACTACCGCCGCCTCGAGGTCCGTGCCTCCGATCACCGGCCTGTCTGTGCCAGTTTCAAGGTTCGCGTGAAGACAGTGCTACCCCACGAACGCGCTGCGATTTGGGAGAAGTGTCAGCAGGAATTTCAGGATGAGAAACGTCGGCTTGCGTCTGAAGCTAGCATTGAATATCTCATCACTGTCCTCGGCACAGATGCTCGCCAAGCTCGCGCCTTGATCTTGGGCACAGGCAAAAAATAACCATACATTCAAAGAGTTGAGCAACAGGCATTGCGTGGTGTAGATTCTACATGAGGTTACTAATGTATGGTGTACGAGTAACGATTTCACGATAGACAAATGTATCATGACCATTCCGGCTGTATCTGGTGTAGGGTGGGCCAAACACATAGCGTAAAACTTAGTCCTTACGACTTATTGGTCCCGCTACCTGGAATCTCTTCACAGGCAGGTTACAAGTGAGTAGTTACGCTGCCTGTAATACCTTCGCGGGAGGTTAGATGGAGGCCTGCAACTTATTGGTTTCGCTACCTGAAGTGCATTCACAGGATCTAGATAGAGACCTACAACGCTTATAAGTCTCGCTGACTGAAATGCTTCCAGGGGATGTTCATAGAAATTCCTTCTCCAAACCCTGAGTCATGACGGATAACAGAGCCTCAAACCCTCAGTATGCCTCCCAATGCCGCTCAAGCTTGTCATCAGCTTCGCTACCACACCGAACAAAACGAGGTCTTCTACTGGATCGTCAAAACTGCCTCCAACCTTCTCGAAGATAACCCTTCGTCTGTTGTCAAAGCGATACTAGAGAAGCAGACACCCAAGCCCACGTGTTTCGAAGTCCAGACGCTTGCAGCTTTCATCGGCCAGCATCTAAAACCGGTCCCAGACAAAATCCTCACGCTCTTCGAAAGGGTGATCAATGATAGAACAAAGACCTGCCAGGATTACCAGAAAACAACTGCCAAAAGCACAGATCCACAAGTCAAGTATCATAATGATATGCATCGACGGTGGGTGGTTGGCCTAACAATTGCTTTCAATTCGTTTGGAGGCAGAGCGTGGCGCGCCAGGGCAATTTCATCTATCACCAAGACAAATCGTCAGCAACTTATTTTCAGCAATAGGTTTTCAGCTTTGGCCATCGATGAGACTATTGAAGAACGGGAAGAAAAGGCAAAAAGTGTTGCTAACGAAAGTGAGGATCCTGGCAGTGATTTTTTTGATCCTTTTGCCGAACCCCCAGATCATGAGGATCTTTTCTTCGACCCTGCTGCCAGGCAGCACTGGACATGGAAGCCAGCAAGGAAGAAAAAGAAAAAGCCGTCGCAAAAAAAGATGGAGAGTGTTGACTGTCAGCACCATCCCACTTGACATTAGAACTGCTATAGTAGAGTTTCGGTCCCCGCCTTGTACTTCATGGCAACGTTGATTGGCCGAGACTTAGAGAGAGATGGGTCCGCAATGCGGCCGCTTGAGTGTGTTTCGAGGAACATCCTGCGGCCGCATCCAGGCCGCATCTGCCCGCAATGTTTCTATTTTGTACCAGAACAAGTCTGAATCTAGTAAATGGCTGCAATATCATCTGATGTTTCTCAAAGCCGCCAAAGCGGCCGAAGATTACCGATCCCTCCCTTTGAATCATGGAATCAGTGATCCACATGACCAAATATCAACTTCATCTCGCGGTTTGTGGCGGCGGACTTTGATCTATCTCCGGCCCCTTACTGTTCTTCTCTCATAATCTTGACACATAAAAGGAATGTTTTCCGCCCACATCTGTTCACCACAGCAATCTCCTGTTTCACTTCCATCAACAACAATGGACTTCAAGTACGCCGCAGCTCATGCATCCCCAAAAGGACCTGGCGACTCCCGCCCAACAGCCCAACAAATCATCAAGGATGAGGACTTAGAAGGGAAGCTCACTGGAAAAGTCATCCTCATCACCGGTTGTTCCTCAGGTATCGGCATCGAAACAGCCAAAGCATTATCCACAACAGGCGCAACACTCTACCTCACAGCACGCGACCTGAACAAGGCACGTACTGCGTTAGGCAGTCTCAGCGAACAAAGCAACATCCACTTGCTCGAGCTGGACCTCGAATCTTTCGCGAGTGTCCGCAAATGTGCAGCCGAGTTCCTCTCGAAGTCCTCAACCCTCAACATCCTCATCAACAATGCTGGTGTCATGATCCCACCTGAAGGCCGAACGGCAGATGGCTTCGAGACTCAATTTGGAACGAATCATCTCGCCCATTTCCTTCTCTTCCAGCTGCTGAAAGATACACTTATCGCATCTGCCTCGGCAGAGATGTGCTCCCGCGTTATCATGGTATCGTCTAGCGGCCATCGCGCCAGCGAGGTCCAATTTGATGACTACAATTTCGAAAAGGGATATGATGCCTGGAAGGGTTATGGTCAGAGCAAGACGGCTATGATCTGGGCTGCGAATGAGATTGATGCACGGTATGGGGCCAGTGGGCTGCATGCGTACAGTTTGCATCCTGGTAGTATTGCTAGTGGACTTCAGAAGTATGTTCCGGGTGAACTTGCTAAGAATTGGTCATCTATACCTGGTCTTGTGGAGGCGGGGAAGTCGCCTGAACAGGGTGCTGCTACTACGGTTTGGGCGGCGACTGCGAAGGATTTGGAGGGGAAGGGTGGCAAGTTTCTTGAAAATTGTCAAGTTATCGGGCCGTTGAAGGAGGGGGATGGGTTGCTTGTCCCGGGCTATGCGGCGTGGGTTTATGATGAGGTGAAGGCGAAGAGACTTTATGAGCTTTCGCTTGAGTTGGTTAAGGTTTGATTATAAGTCGCAGGGGTATATCTGACGAGTTTGTGATTGGATTCTGACATTAAACGACTCATACACAATTACATGCTCAGCTTCCAAGATTGAATATTCTGAGTTGTATCTAATTGCTTGTGGTAAAAGAAAAGAGAATTTTTGATCTTTGCCATCTTTGCGATAATAAGACTTGCTGATATCTTTGTCTTTCACTACTTTATATCAAAAGAAGGTTTCTTCCATGGAGATCGAATAAGGTGAAGCTCTATTTTCTGCCAAAGAGCCGGGAGAAGATATTGCGTCTACCATGCTGGTCAAGTCTGGAAACTGGCTCGGAAGTTTCTGCGGCTGAGATTTGGTCATCTTTGGTTCCAGTCGGCGCTTTGAGGAACTTGGAAGATGAAGACCCATCCTCCTTACACCAGTCGTTGAGGAGAGACTTGTAACATATAGTATGTGGATGGTCAGGGCCTAGTTTCCGATCGCAAAGTGGAACGCATTTAGCCAGCAACAGCAAAGCGGCTTTGCGTTGGCCGGATACGCGAAATGTGTAAGCGAGGTTGACCATACTCGTCAGCGTGAAAGGGTGGTTCGTGCCGAGCTTCGTCTTGCTAGTCTCTATAACCTGCACAAACAATTGTTCTGCCTCTTCAAACCGGCCCTGATTCAAATATGTCATCGCTAGGTTGCCCATACTCGTCAGCGTATCAGGGTGGCCAGCGCCGAGTTTCGTCTTGCGAGCCTCCATAACCTGCACTCCGAGCTCCTCTGCCTCTTTCAGTCGGCCTTGGTTCGACATCGTCAACGCCAGATTGCCCATAACCGTTAGCGTTTCAGGATGGTCGGCGCCGAGCTTCGTCTTAAGAGCCTCTAAAGCCTGTACCTCAAGCTGCTCTGCCTCTTCCCACCGGCACTGATTCATATATGTCGATGCCAAATTGCCCATACTCGCCAGCGTGTGAGGATGGTTAGTGCCGAGCTTCGTTTTGAAAGTCTCCATAACCTGTAGCTCGACCTTCTCCGCCTCTTCCCACCGGCCCTGGTTCCTATACGTCGATGCTAGGTTGGCCATACTCGTCAGCGTGTCAGGGTGGTCGGCGCCGAGTTTTGTCTTGCGAGTCTCCATAACTTGCTCCTCGAGCTGCTCCGCCTCATTCCACCGGCCCTGGTTCCAGAGCGTCGACGCTAAATTGCCCATACTCGTCAACGTGTCAGGATGGTCGGCACCGAGCTTCGTCTTAAGGGTCTCTATAGCCTGTACGTCAAGCTGTTCCGCCTCTTCCCACCGGCCCTGTTTGCTATATATCGACGCCAATTTGCTCATAGACACCAGCGTGCCAGGATGGTCCGCGCCGAGCTTTATTTTGCTCGCCTCCATAACCTGCACCTCGAGCTGCTCTGCCTCTTCCCACCGGCCCTGGTTCGAGAACGTCAACGCCAGATTGCCCATGACCGCTAGCGTGTCAAAATGGTCGGCCCCGAGATTCGTCTTGAGAGCCTCTAAAGCCTGTACCTGGAGCTGCTCTGCCTCCTCCCACCGGCCCTGTTTCCTATATGTCGACGCCAGACTGGCCATACTAGTTAGCGTGTCAGGATGGTCGGCGCCGAGTTTTGTCTGGCGAGTCTCCATAACCTGCACGCTAAGCTGCTCCGCCTCCTCCCACCGGCCCTGCTTCCAGAACGCCAACGCCATATTTGCCATACTCGTCAACGTGTCAGGATGGTCAGCACCAAGCCTCGTCTTGCGAGTCTCCATGACCTGCACCTCGAGCTGCTCCGCCTCGTCCCACCGCCCGCCTGACCCATGAGCGCCCGCTAACATCTCAGAGCTCTCTAGGGACTTGTCACTCTCCAAGCCAAACATTAATACCCTTTCCGTCCGCGATATAGATGCCATTTCTATTGACTCGGCAATATTCCCGCTTGCCTGGGCATACGATGCCCCATTATAAAGCAGCGTAGCCCATCTATCTAGTGAGTCTTGGGATCCTGGTCGTTGTGATATGGCTGATTTCACATGTGGGAAGAGCGATTGGCAACGTGCCCAATGTCCATATTCACCCGATGGAAATTCTTGCCATAGGATCATGATAAATTGCTCCTTCCATCGCTCTAGCTGTTGAGCACTTTTCAGCCACACACGCACAGTCAGTTGCACCAGCCGATGCATTGTGAATACTGTACTATCCTTGTTGACCGATATGAATGAAAAGTCTCTTAACGTTGAAATATCAACCTCAAATTCATGATCCGTGTTTAATGCAGACGAACTGTTCGTATTGTTACCGTTACTATATTCCGACGCAATCTCCTCTGAGCTTGAATGGTCAGTTTTTGATTTGCGTTGAACTCGGAGAAGATCCTGTGAGACTCCGTGTCGGTCAAAAAAGCTCATGAGTGAGAGCAAGTCGGCGGCGGACGGTCGTGTTCGCCGAATATAGTTGAAGGATATTTGCCATGTAACCAGAATCGAATTTCTTGCCTCCCAATCTCGGTAGAGATGACCAGCCTCATAGTCAAGAAGCTTTATTGCTTCGCGATCACTCTTCTGAAGCAATTCTAGGTACTGTGCTACCGAACAGCGAGGCGCTCGATGTGTGATATAACCAGCCGCCTGTATGATCGCTAGTGGCATGAAATCTAGTTCTTCCACTAGCTTTGAAATGTCAGGGGCTACTGCTGGTAGTCCGACCTTTCGTTGGAGAAGTTCTAGCGCCTCGGGCTTTTCCATTGGATGGACTTGAATGACGTCTTGGTGATCGACCAATCTTAAAGCTACTTCTCGGTTCCGACTTGTGATGAGTATTGACCCATTGGAACTTCGGGGGAGAAATTCTAATAGCGGCTTTGTCGACAGGTTGGATTGGCTGGTCTCTAGACCCTGCTGACCTGTTGCCGGCTGGCGAAGGAACCCATCATCATCAACATTATCAAGAATCAGTAACCAACTTCTTTTGGCGTCCTGGAGCCAGCTTTCAACTAGCTGGAATATATTCACTGTGGGATCCTTACGCCCGAAAATTTTGGCTTGCTCGGCGATATCCCGGAAACTTTGCTCAAACCGAGCCGCGTTACTTGCGTGGATCCAAAGAACCCACGTCGATGGTGATTGGGATCGAACTCGGTAGGAGAATTCGATACTAAGTTGTGATTTCCTGCCGACTGTCAGCACCAACCCACTCACTAGCCTCCTTGCACTCACCCCACACCGCCGATGCCTACAAGCGCTACCCTAGAACTAGGGGCTGAAGTCTTCTTATGTATCTCATCGAGCAGGGTGTCGCGACTGACAAAGTCTGGGTCGCGGCGAAACGGGACGGTCGATAGAGGGGCGGGTGGGGTCTCCAGTCGCTCTAGATTAACGGTGAGTAGTCAATTTCAGATTGGTAAGGGTATTGTGAAACCTACCCGGCGGAAGATGGATCGATCCATTATTTATTCCCACCTGCATACCCCAATTTTCGTCACCGAACGAAATAGATGCCATGGCTGCACTCCAAAAGCCACTTTAGTTTCTGGAATAGAGTGAAGTTCCCCAGCCGGAGCTCTCAATCTGACTATCAGGTGACTTGCTGGGCGCTAAGATGTGTTCGGTGTACAATTCTATCTTTAGAACAAGGTTTGCACGCTATTTCACCAAGCGAAACGATGAAGCGGATACGATTTAGCCTACAGTAAGCCGTTTCACCATTGTCTTGTGGGTGCGAGTAGGATTTGAATTGATGAAGGATATGAAGATACCAGGTGCCTTGTCAGGCTAATTAAATGACTAGGCCTAATATTTCTTAGTAAACAGGGAGGCTCCAAGCATTCAAATCCCAGTGCCAAGTATCAATCGAAGCCTGATCATAGACACATTCGAACTTGGTGCCCTTATTTGTCCACAAAGGACGAAGAGGCCAGGCACAAAGCTCCCAGCTCTTACCCTCCTCCGAGCCCTGCAGAACAGTAGCAGGCAGAGTGGACGGGGTGACATCCTTCTCAACCCAGTTGATGAGCACCTGGAGGGTAGTCTGCGGGAAAGGACCGTTCGTCTGATCGGTGCTGGGGGAGCAGTGGCCAGCACCAGGAATCAGGTACAAGCGGTACCACTCATTGAGCTTGGCAGCGCTGGCGGTGTAGGATAGATCGGGATACATGACACTGCGGACAGATTCCCAGTAGCGCACGGATGACGCGGCAGGAACACTGAAGTCGGACTCTCCGTGGACGTGGAGAATCTTACCTCCGGCACCATGGTAGGTTGAGAGATCGGGCCAGGTGGTCTGCAGAACACTATCGTATCGTTGCCATCCTTCGTAGATCCAGGTCTTCAGCGTATCCTCAGTGACACCATCAAGAGACATTGATTCGCTGTCAATCAGGTCTAGGTAACGGTCAACCCAGTCTGCACCGATGCCGCTGACGCTCAGCTCCCAGGAATCGGTGGTGGAGTTGTAAGTAGTTCCGGCGTCAGACCAGGTTGCGGATGGTTGGTAAGAAAGATAGACTTGCTTGCCGTTGCTGTCCTTCATACCACCGATAATGGCCTTGGCCACTGCTACGCCCTTGGCGGAAACCTTGCCACTCTGAGCGGGTGTGGTAGCTCTCTTTCCATAGCTGCCAGAGCCAGTTGTAGCGGCGCAGTAGTATTCCTCTCCAATAGTCTTGTCAAGATCGTAGTGAATCTTGCAAAGATCCGTGCGAGAAACAACGCCATCGGTGACTCCATCCAGTGGATCACAGGCAGCGATGGTCAAGTTGAGAATCTTGGTCAGCTCACAGGGAGGAGGGTAGTAATCCTCGTTTTTCATAGCCATGTCAGACCAGAGGTGCTGGACTTGTTGGAAAGCGTATCGGAAAGCGGGAGCACCGACAACAGCGCCATCCCAGTCGTCGTAACGCTGGATTTGACTCCAACCTTCGCGGCCACCTTCCGAGCAGGCCTGATAGTAGGCATACAGCTTCTTGCTATCGGCCATCTTGAAAAAATTGCGAGTGAACTGCTTTCCAATCACCGACATCTCGTGGTGAGCCTTGTATCCAAACATGTACAAAGCCTCGTAGTCGATAGTTCCGTTGGCTGCGAGGAAAACATCATCTTCATCCAGGTCAAAGCTTCCAAATCCACCGTCCGTGGCTCCCGCAACGGCGCCGTACATGACTCCACCGGGCAAGGATGAATTGCCACTGTTGATGGCCATACCACCACCACCAGTAGAGAGGTAGCGATTCTGGAATTTGTCAGGGGCGGGGAGCCAGAACATCAACAGAACCTGGTCATCGTCAATGCCATCGTGCGAATAAGCAAGCTGGACACCACAGTAGTCGAAAGTAGCTGCGCCAAAGAAGTCTCCACTGGAGGAAGAATAGTTCTTCGTGGCACTGACCACAACGGATGAAGAGTCGATAGTGATTCCAGTCAGAACATCCAAGGGAAGGGCGGCCTGCACATAGGCAGTTGTGCATACATCATCAAGGGTTGCAGCATGGACAATGGCTGCCGAAGCTGCAACACCCCACACCCAAGCTGAGGAAACCATCCTCAGAGGATTGAATTCAATGGGGAATAGAGAAAGAGAGAGGTGATTGAAAGAACAGGTAGATGGCCAGCTGTTGATCTAATGTATACATCAAGGGGTCGGACAAGTTTCTTATATAGGCAAGGATTTGCGCACGGAACTTGTTTAAAATCCGTATACTCAAAAATGCAAATTGTAATCTCCACCAGGACATGCTCCATCTCATCACCTGGTCATTCAAATTGATCAACTATCGGCACAAGTTTCATGGAACATTCACAGCAGGCGTCGAGCGCTCAGATGGAAATTCCGGTTTAGGCTTACGGGCTGCAGCTAATAAAGGTCTTAGTACCTCTTAGTGTAGTGGCGTCAGCCACTTGGATAATTCTTTTTCCCGCATCTCATCAAGTGCGGAGGTTTCAACCCTTCTGTCCGGGGTTGAAGCTTGATCTGTTTCCAGCCTCAACCAAAATAAGCGTGTGGGATGAGGGGAAAATGGCAGTAAGAGCTTCAAATTGGGCCGTTTTTTGAGCAATCAAGTACTGAAGTGAGGAAGAAGCTATACATCAGAGATTCCTGGGTTTTAGACTCATGAACCTCTTTGATTGTATTAGCATAGGAGTCGCAAGTTCCAAGTTTACCGGCAATGACGAAGGCCCCCTCTTCCCCATGGGGAAGAATAAGATTTTGTGGGATACTCAGGGACCCCCACAATTGTGGGACTAACTGGGGGCACCTTGTATATACGGAGATAAAAAACCGGCTTTAACCCCCACATAATATCGGCGGATAATCGGAATGAGATACCCCAAATGGATTCATGTTTTGTTTATTATGTCTTATCTCCTCCATTTTCCTCGCTTCTTTCTCTACCCCACCAAAGGTTCCACGGGCTGAGCAACAATGGGTCCAGTTTTACGCAAGCTCCTCATGAGCCTGGCCATTGCGGAAGCCAGTGCTTTAGGCATTTCTGTTCAACATAGCCAATCCCAATCCACCGTTACGCCACGCTCGGCTATATTATACCATAATAATGGGAACTGGACCGTTAGTGCTTCCACCTACCAATGCCACCAATGCCCAAGTAAAACGAAGGTTGACTCGTACAGGCCCATGCCGAAAATCCAAGCGCTGTATTATTTCTCGATCCTGTCTCGAAAACAGAAGCTGAGTCAGTATGCGCTAAGAATGGCGAGAGTTTGATCAAGGAATCGGATCTTGACAAGTGGGTTTACTTGCTTTCTGGATTTCAGTCAGAGACCTATACTGAACTTAATGCCGTCGAAGGTTCAAGCTTTCTTTACAATATCAAAGCTACATCGGTTCCATATCATCGGAGAACTTCTGGACACATTCCTCTTCTAGCGAGAAGGGAGATCGTCAATTTATCTGCACCAACACTGCGCCTCTAGTTGACGCGGTCGAGACACCTTTCTACGAATTTCCGAAGGTGAATGTTTCTAGCAATGGAACCACGTATATGGGTGTTCGTGACCATATGACATACCGTTTTCTCGGGATTCCATATATGCTCCAGCCAGTCGGTGATCTCCGTCTTGCATATCCTATCCAGTGGTATACGAACGAGACCGATTATGTTATGAATGCCACGACCTGTAAGGAACCCAGCATCGGTTTTTGAAAAGAGACGCGCTAATAGCTTCGATAACCAGATGGCCCAAGCTGCCCCGCGGACTATGGCTACTTCGATGGCAATTCATATGGTCTCAACCCTTGGGGCAACTCCGAGGCATGGTGAGTAGTATCTCGTATGTTGAATGGTAAGAGCTGATGATCGAGAACAGTCTTCTGATGAATATTTTCACACCATTCCTGCCAGGGACCGAGAACCCCAAGAGTGAATTGCTCAAGCCTGTCATGTTTTGGCTGCACGGTGGAGGAGGCACTGCTACCGATCCCACTTCTGACGGTGCCAGTTTGACTTCTCGCTCCGATGTGATTCTTGTCAGCATTAATTGGCGTGGTGGCAACTTTGGTACGCTGACACTTGTCCTCAATTTCATGATATCATCTAATTTTCTTATTTATAGGAGATATCTCTTTCAATGATGGTTATGTTGACGGCAATTACGGTATTGCAGATATCGTTTCCGGATTACAATGGGTCCGGGATCACATCAAAGCATTCGGTGGTGATCCTGACAGAGTCACTGTATTTGGTCAAAGTGCAGGAGGAGAGAGCGTCATGAACATGGTTAGATCGCCCAAGGCGGCTGGTCTCTTCCATGCCGCGATTCTCCACAGCGCTGCTCTTGGGCCTGTCCTCACTCAAGAGGAGGTCGTCAATGTGACAGGTATTTTTCTTATCCCTCTCTCCCTATACTCATAATCTGACATTCTTTAGTCCCCGCGGTAGCAGCTGTGTGTGGAGATGTGATCGGTGCCGAGCGTCTTTCTTGCCTGCGAGGTCTGAGCCTTGACGAATTTATGAACAATATCACCTTCAGTGTCGGCTCTGGATACGACAATTACGACGAGGGTGCTATAATAGATGGCATTTGGATTGCCAACCAATCTGTTGCTGCTGCTCGAAATGGTCAGCTGAACAGAATTCATTTCATGTCTGGGTCAATGCCCGAGGAGGGTGAATCGTGAGTGCAACCTGATATACTAAAATTGGTAGCGAGGTCTAACATAGCCAAGCCTATTGGGCACGACTATCTTACAGAATGCTACCGACTTTAACGCGACGCTCTACTCTCTAGCTGGATCCCAATATCCTGAAGACTGGCCCGCACTAGTCGAGAAGTCAGGCCAGTGGAACAATGGCTCCAACCCAATTAACGCTTGTGAGTCTGTACCATGTCATCACCTTACACCTCTAACATCATTACAGACAATAGCACAATCAATGCCTTCACTACAGTCCATCTGACTTGTCCTGGTCAACAATTCATCAAAGCCGCTTACGAAGCGAAGTCCTTCAAGTCCTAGTAAGTTCCCATCTCCGCACGCTGAAAACTCGACTAACGTCAATGGTAGCTACTACTATAACAACCTACGCGCCTATGCTCTGTCATATTACGATCCATATGGCACCTGCACCTTCCCTGTCGGAGAACCGGACACACTGTACTACCGTTGCCACTCCGGAGATCTTTACGAGATTTTCGGCTCCTACTACATCTTCGATCAGCCAATTCGTACACCTGCTGATATCGGTCACACCAACTTACAGCAGGACATGTGGGGTGCCTTTGCTCGCACGGGAAACCCCAATCCGCCTAAGGAGTACCTGAAGGTACGGGGGTATGAGGACTCTTTGGCTGTCTTCGAGAAGTTCTCGTGGCATGGATACGATGGGCATTCCGCTATGAATATTGATTATCCTAATCCATCCAACGGTGAGATGCCTTGGGCTGAGAAGTGTAAGGTCGTGGAAGAGCTTTATCATCTTCCTTGAACAGTGATTCGAATACTTAGCAGAATATGTACGGTTGCTTTGAGTCACCTCCTGTGCTGCGGATAGGATAACTGCGCATCGACCTTTTCTGTTGAAGTCCAAAGATACTCAAGCCAATTAGTTCTTCCTCAAAGCTCTAGCCTTTCTATCCATCAATCTACTGCCCAAGTATCCAGGTCATTCCCACAAAGATTTCGTCCGTAAATAATAATCTTCTTGGAGCGAAATGAAACCCAGCTCGGTATATTGATCCCCCTTTGTTTAGCCTACATAAATTAACTTTTTTCCGAGGTCGGTGGAGACCCTGCAGATCCATTTCTCTTATATATATGTGAGTCTACCCTCGATCTTTCTTAACATCTCTATAGTATTAAGCGGTTTGACATGACAGACTGTGAAGGATTTTTGTGAACGCGTCTTGCAGAGAAATTGAAGCCTTTCTAATGAGCCCACAACTGAGAATTTTTGTGCTGAATAAGATGCATGTACCCCCTGCTTCGTTGCTACTGTAGCACTAGAATATTGTTTCCCTGCCGATCTTTCTCCACCCCAGCTCCCCCATGCACTGAAGTATGATCGGATAAATTGCGGGGTAATGTCGGAATTGACATGATTTGTACAGATGCATTTGTCAAGCTTTCCAGCCACTGGAGTTATACTTTCAAATTCATCACGTAGTTGCCCTCCGGTCTCAATATGGACATTCCTTATTACCCGCCAATGCCAAGGGTCCTGCAACGCCACTACAGGGATCGGCATCTTGTACCTCTTCGTCGGTGATGCACGATTGTTCCGAAGTTGCAGATCCAGTGAAACATTCCCCGCACTTGGGATTGTATATATTCATTAAGTGCAAGGGACCAACCACAATGGTCGATCAATTGTTTTTATAGTCGTTCTATTTTTCACATTGACCATGTTGACCTCTTTGACTTTAGCTGTGCTAGCAGCTGTTCTCCCCGTGGATGCTCTTGTGAGAAAGGATGGCGTGGTAGGTTCAAATTGCTTCATATCCTTCAAGAATCATGCTGGGGCTGACCTCGTCGATGTTAGGGGAGGCTACCTGCTTTAGGCTGGAACTCCTGGAATGCCTTTGGATGCGATGTCAACGCCAGTGCTATCCTCACAGCAGCAAATGACATTGTGTCGCTTGGGCTTAAGGATCTTGGGTATGAATATGTCAACAGTAAGTTAACCCAAAGGGGATGCACGCGTGTTCGCAACTGACTCGTTTTGACTAGTTGACGACTGCTGGTCCGTCGAGGGAGTGCGCAATACCACAACTCAGCGAATTATTCCGAACCCCACCACATTCCCCGATGGTATCTCCGGTGTTGCCGCGCAAGTTCATGCCCTGGGATTGAAGATTGGTATTTACAGCAGTACGTCTTTCATTACATTGCTCACGCCGAGAAACAGAGCTAAGCATGCGCCTAGGTGCGGGTGAGACCACCTGCGCGGGATATCCGGCCAGTCTAGGATACGAGAAAGTCGATGCAGAGGCGTTTTCAGACTGGGGAATTGACTGTATGATGCAACAACTCCATCTGAAATTGTTCTCATACTGACGAGACAGACTTGAAATACGACAACTGCGGCGTTCCAAGTAACTGGACCGACGAGTATAATGCCTGTGTGCCAGACGGTGATATTGGGACTAATCCCAACGGCACCTGTCCTGACCTTACAGATCCTGCCCCTCCGGAGTACGACTGGGCTAAGTCTAACACATCAATAAGATATGATCGTATGCGTGATGCGCTTCTTGCGCAGAGCCGGACGATCTTGTTCTCCCTGTGTGATTGGGGCAATGCTGCAGTTAACACATGGGGGAAGGAGACTGGGAACTCCTGGCGCATGTCGGGGGACATTACAGGTAAGATAATATTCCTTCTATCAATTTAGTCATATATATACCTGGGAAGGTAATTATATATTCAGAGCTAATTGTTTCCCAGCCGAGTGGTCTCGTATTGCCCAAATCGCCAACGAGAACAGCTTCCTAATGAACTACGTTGAATTTTGGGGTCATCCTGATCCAGACATGCTTGAGGTCGGAAACGGCAATCTCACGGTGGAAGAGAACCGAGCTCATTTTGCGCTGTGGGCGATCATGAAGTCTCCTTTGATCATCGGCACAACGGTATGCTCCTCATAACTCCAATTTTCCAAGCGCCCGGGTGATACTAACATAGCATCCAGCTCAACAAGCTCAGTGCCGATAATTTGGCCACCATCAAGAACAAATACCTACTCGACTTCCACCAAGATCCCGTCTACGGCCGTTCTGCTTATCCCTACAAGTGGGGATACAACCCTGACTGGACTTTTGATCCAGAGCACCCTGCCGAGTATTGGTCTGGTCCTTCGTCGACCATGAAGGGAACACTGGTTCTCATGCTTAATACAGAGGACTCAACTGCTACTCGTACCGCGGTTTGGAATGAGATCCCGGAGTTGATGGGTCATGACTCGTACCGGGTTACTGATGCTTGGTCGGGTAAGGACTTGGGTTGTGTTCATAAGAAGCATAGTGTTTCTCTGAAGAGCCACGATGTGTCTGTTCTGTTGGTCAAGGGCAAATGCTAGTGTCACTTAATCTTACCTAATGGCCTCTTCATCATTATTGACATTTCGAACATTCCTTGGTCAACTGCGACGCACCAACTCGCGGTCAAATTGTGGGGCCTTGGCGGAAGATTTGTAGTGATTAACGTTCTATAATCAATTTGAAATCTGATCTCTATACCAAAACTCTAGTGCTATCTAGTCTAAAAAGTCTAAACTAATGTAACTCCCGTGTAGCTTCCGTCATTACGCAACAACTCCGTCTTAAGCCCATCTTTCATTGAGACCGAGTACAAACTTCCTCCGAGGTCTGCAACAATAACAGCGTTGTTCTTCTTGTTCAGCTTCAGTCCGATCGGCTCATTGAAGTGGCGCGCCAAGATAGTTTTCTGAATGTCCACAGTTTTCCCACCAACATAGGCATGATAAACTGCACATCCAGTAGGGTGCTCGCCACGGTCTGTCCAGTAGAGTGTCTGAGTCTCCTGGTCGAGTTCCAGATCAATCGGCTCCGGAAGACCTTCCATCAAACATCTGATGTCTGTTCTGTTCTCTGCCGTCTCTCCTGCCGGAATGTCGATACCCGCGCAGAAGATACGGCCGCGTGATGCTTTGCTAGGCCCCTTCTGAGTCCAATAAATCAAACCACGCTCAGCATCGACGGCAATTCCAACACACCATGATGCCATAGTATCTTCCAGTGCGCTGTCGGGTTTCGCATGTCGCTGGACTAGAATCTCGTGGTTTTTGCCATCATAGCCACAACGGTGAACACCTAGACCTTCGCGGTCACAGAAGTACACTTGCTTCCGTGCCTCACAGGTCACAAGCTGCTTTGGTGTGTGGACCTTTCCGGTATGTACAAGACACTTTTGGTCACTACCGTCTATATTGGCAGACCAGACTGATCCGTCGCAGGCGGCTGTGCTGTGACCCATGTTTGTCCAGAATATCCGTTGGGTGGACTCAGATACATCTATGCCGTCAGGCAAATTCTGTCTATCAATGATGGGTGTGACTTTGCGGGTGGTTTGGTTGAATCGCAAGACCTTGCCATTTGTGTTAGACTTTGACACTTCGGACACATTGTCACCAAGGCCAACGTCAAGAAGATAGATGGCCTTCTCGGTGGACTGGTTGGTCTCGGGAGCAGATTTTGCTGGCGGATACAATCCACCTTTATCACTCTTGTTGCCGAGACGTCCTTGATCGAGATATTCTTTCTTCAACCAATCAACCGTAGGCTCGCGCTCAAGGCCACGTTCTTTGATATAGTTCTCCTCAATAAAGGCAACGGTATCCAATCCAACTTGGTCCATCAGTTGACAGGGCAACAGCCCATCCTTGAACATATATCCCCACAGAAAGTCAATTTCTGCAGGATCGCTGACGCCGTCGGAGAGGATGTGGAGAATTTCGCGCTTGATTGCGGCCCATAGGCGATTGAAAATGAACCTATACCACAAAGGAATCGTCAGTCTGGAATCGAAATATAAAAAAAGAAAAAGCGAAAAAGGAACAGAAAAAGAAAAACAAAGCAAAAAAAGGGAAAGGACATACCCTGTTGATTCTCGTCGAGCTATCACAGGTAAAGTGCGACACTCCTCTAGTATACCCTTCAGATGAGTGAGCACATCCCAATCCGTCTGCCCACAGGTCATCAACTCCACAGTCAGAACATCAGGAGGCATGAAAAAGTGGATATTGAGCACCCGGTGCTGACGAGCAGCAGAAACCTTGGTCACCATCAAGCTGGACTTGAACGACGAGCTGTTCGACCCGATGATACAGTCCGCTGGTGATTTAGCATCGACCTCGGCAAAGGTTTCGATCTTCAGATCAAGCTTCTCAGGAACAGCTTCGATAACGAGCCACGCATTGGAGACGGCCGGCCCGATGTCGGCGAATGTCTTGCAGTCGCCAAAGGAAGGTTTGGCTTCAACTCCATTGACGTGTTCGTCGTCTCCCTTTCCTTTGTTGACTCGAGGAAGAAGTGAGTATTCCTCCTTGTGTGTCTCGATGTATTCAATTGCGGCGTTGAGGGCTTCCGCTGACGGATCACGAATGTGAACATTGTAGCCAGCTGCTACAAAGATGCATCCGATGCGGCGGCCAAGGACACCAGCACCTAGGACAACGACAGGCCGGTCGGTTCTGGGGGTGACCATCTTGGATTCGTGTGGTATGTAGAGTTCAAGGAAGGAATCGTGATATTGTGGGTAACTGAAACAAACAACAGGTAGACCGAGGAGAAATGATCCAGGTTTATATACCGTTTCAGGTCATTTACTTCTTATCCAGCGTACCGTGGAAATGACCCATGAGGTAGAAACATCCTGGTTCATCATCGGGATCCCGGCATCCATGATAAAACCGAACCCCGATTTTAGTACAATAATGTTCTGGAATAAAGGATCGACAAACCTAGAAACGGATATGGTATCCTAATTATGACGTATCAGGCTACCTGTCGAATTTCTCGGCTCTAACGGATAAGCCCCTCCGAGAGGTCGCAGCACATCTAGCAGTCATAGCAAAATCTCCAAGTTCTGGAAAACTACATTCTCCTTTATGCATTTCAAAGCCAATGCTAGGCTTCATGCTTATTTTCCGAAAGCTTCTAATCTAGCCATTGCTACAAGCTGTAAATTCATGTCTTTCTTGAAATGGAATATTTAGGCCCACAGCGGAAGGATTGGATACTGCCCATAACGAACATGGGGAAACACGTATATGTAACTCCCGGGTTAAGTTTGTCGTGGCTCAGGAATCCAGCTCTTATTTCGAGGAATTGCCAATCTCCTGCGAGCATAATTGATGGGGATCCACAGCCGTCGGGATCTGTACGGCTCAGCTCCATCCTCGGACTCGGTACGGAGACGGTTCGGATTCAGTTCGGAGACTTTGGATCCGAGTTCGGGTGTGGGAACCTGGAACTTTAAGATCGGCATAGTCTCAATAACAGAAATTGGTATGATGAGGCAATTGATTTATGCAGATGTTCCAGGGATAAGATACAATATGTCTTTAGTTATGGATTTAGTGCCGGTTTTCCCATACATGCATGTGGAGCGCGAAGGTGATCCTCGGGAGAAAAGGAAACAAGAAAGGGGGACTACGAACAGTAGCATAAAGAAGTGGCAATGGCCTCGAGGCGCAAAGGATGTAGCTTTGAGGGTGGAAGAGAAATTGGGAGTCTCATCATGGCTAAAGAGCGGAAGGGAAAGGGCAAACACACAGGGAGAAGCGTGAGTAGCATCATGGAGAAGAAGGGTACATTTGAAACATGCAGGGAAGTGTGAATAGCATCAAATAGCGAAATACGTGATAGATTCTCCATGGCCTGTTCAATTCCGAGGTTTCTCAATTCAGCACACCATGTTGCTGGAGATTACTTCGTGTCAGATACTTGACAACTTTGGAAGATAGATACACTAGCTTTGAAGACAAAACTGCAAGTCTAAATCTATGTTCATTAACACTGCAGCAGCCGTATAATCTATCGAAGCATATTAAAACAAGAAAACCTGGTCCGTAGCCTTCGATAAAGCACCCGGTTCCTTCCACCCAAGTCCGGCAAGGACCTTCTTCATAGCATTGATCATAGGCGGCGGCCCACAAAGCAGCACCTTACTGCTCTGGTCCGCAGGTGCCAGATACTTCTGAATCAAACCTTGAGAAACGAATCCCCGATAACCCTTCCATCCCTCTGCAGCTTGTGAAAGAACATACTGAACCTGGAACTTTTTCGGATACTTCTTCGCAAAGGCATTCAGTTCCTGTCGCAGCAAAATATCTTCTTCGGTGTTGTTTGCATAAAGCAAACTGACTTGCGTGGAGTCGGTCTCGTCATCACAGATTGCTCGGATGAGCTGGTACATGGGTGTGATTCCAGTACCACCTGCGATCATGCCAATGTGCTTCGCATAGGAGGCGGTGTATTGCATTGCACCCTTAGGGCCCCGAATCTCAATCATGTCCCCGATGTTCATGCTCTCCAAATGCTTTGTCATTTTGCCTTGTGGGTAGACTTTCACCAGGAGCTCGATGAAGCCTAGGTCTGTGTTGTTCGAAACCGGTGTGTAAGAGCGTGAGACACTCTCGCCATCAATTGTGGCACGAAGAGCGATGTGCTGGCCGGTCGGCAGGCCTAGGATATCGTCTTTGCGGGGGAGGCCGAAGACGAAGCGGTAGACGTTGGGCGAGACCGTATCTTTGCGGATGAGTGGGAAGTTCCTCCAGGTGCGTGGCTCGAGAGGTGCAGAGTGCTGTAGCTTTTGGAGGGCCTTGCCCTTGGCTGATGATTGGAGTCGTTTACGGGGGATGATTTGGTCCGTTCTTGTTGTGCGGCGAGGAGAATGGTGGGTGAATTCTTGCTGGACATCCAGCTTAGTGGAAATCCACATTGTCAATCCGACTGTCAATGACAGCTGCCCTATGCTGGCGATGCCGAACCCAGACCAGAATTGGCCACCCGGGCTTGTACGACTGGAGAGGGTTGCCAGGGCGCGGTGAGATAGCTGTTGTAGCGGCTGAAGCAATGGTCCCCATCCTTGGCGATAGCCAGTCACGGCCACCGCTCCCAAAACGCTGGTGAGGCCGAGCTTGATGGCAGCGCGAATCAAAGCACCCAGTCGGTCTGATGATTGCCTTTTGACTGACACGACAGCTTTTTGAGCAACTTGCTCAAAGTTTGGACGATAAATCTCCACAATATCGGCATGCTCCTGGGCTTATGTTAGCTTGAGGTACACTGGGCTGATCACATCTCAAGTCATGGCATACTTCTGATGGCAAATCTCCAACATAATACCTCGACAGTTCGTCTCGTGCCTCATCCGAATGACCAGTCGCTTCAAAAACCTCGGTGGCATCGGTGCCAGCGACTTCGATCAGAATGGCGCTGCCACCAGGGTGGTCTTCGATGTATTTAGTGATGTCATAGATCTTGTTGTGCAATACAATCCAAAGATCATCTGCCTTGTTGTGCTTCTGCACTTCTTCAAGGGTAAACATGGTAAAGTTTAGCTTGGTTTGATTCGAAGGCTGTCCCAACACTTTGGGAGGTCGTGGGAATATATAGAATCAATGCAAATACATCAACTTCAACTGGGCCATGTCGGAGTCGTTCGGAAGCCAAATCCACTGCATTCCCGGCCCAAAACCCACAGAGCCTCGAGTGGCAGAGAACTGAAACTAAAGAACAAAAACAAGAGAAACATCCAACCAGCTTCGTCGCAATGAATGCTCTGGTGTGGGACCCACTTGCCGCACCTCGTGCGAAGTTCGCCCGAGCCTCGGAAGCATGGTGCATTACTCGCCTCATTGCAGGAGTGGGTTCGACAAACTCCACAGTCTCTGGATGTTCATATAACTTTGCATAAATCAAGCAATGGCAAAGTCGCAATGGATGTGCTGCGGATACTTAAGGGCAGTATGCCCAACAAGCAAAGATCTGTAGAGTCAGGATTCAGCCAGCCAACATGCCTATTCCGCTTGAATCATCGCAAATCTTCACTCCCTTCTTCTACTTGGTTGGAGATGATCTCTCAACGACACAATCTGTTGACCTTGATGCCAGGTGGAAGCTAGAGGATGCTAAGCGTGCCGTGGGAGCAGTGTTTCACGTGGTGCAAGCACTAGGTACAGATTCATTCAAAGAAAGTTGTGAACATTCCATCGCTGACTTCTTTCAGGTCTCACCTTCCACAATAGTAACGAAGACCAGGAAATTACCACGTTGGAGCAGTTGGCCAAGACACCATCCTCACTCGATTCACCTATCGGCCTCCGCGTCGACGGCAACGCAGTCCAATACCCCCAGGGTCCTGAAGGCCTACCACTAGTAGGCAGCTTCTACGAGATCTTCCCTGACCACCTCGGAAACCACTACCGCCTGTTCCGCAAGTACGGCCACGTCATTAAGACGACCAATATGGGTAAGACAGTCTACCTCACCGACAGCCCTGAGGTGGCAGCGGTAGCATTTTCGGAATCCGTATACATGACGAAGAAGATCAATGAGAACCATCCGCTCTGGGGTGTAAAAGACAACACAGCCATCTTCATCGGGGACACAGAAACGGAAAACTGGCGACTTGCACACAAATTCCTCCCACCAGCGATGGGTCCCAAGGCTGTGCGTCATTACACCCCGTTGATGCAGGATTGCGTTCGCCAGTCGTTCGCTGTCTTCGATGAGCTTGATTCTCGCGACCAGTCCTGGAATGCCTATCAGTACATGGTGAAGCTAGCATCGCAGACCGTTGGCAAATTCTCTCTAGGCACTGACTTCGAACATTTCAAAGATGTCGATACACCGTTGCATCCGATTGTCATGAATATCTCAAGTATTCTCTCGCTCAACAAGAAAATTACTGCTAGAGGTGAATGGTATCGCCATCTTCCGTTTGGTGATCCAGCGCGCCTGAAGACAGTTCAACACACTATCTACACCCTTTTGCAAGAGCAAATTGACCGAGTCAAGGGCTCTGGTATCGATGGAATGCCTATGGCTGATGCAGCCGTCAACGCTTCTTGTGTCGCCGACTACCTTCTGAACTCCGTCGATGAAAGTGGAAACAAATTCCCTGAGGGGCTCGTCTTGGCCAACATGCTTATCGTCACTGGAGCCGGATTCACTACCACCTCCGCTCTGATGTCCTGGCTCCTGTATTGTCTCGTCAACTACGAGGGCACCCAAGATCGCCTATACGAGGAGCTGTGTGAGCGGGGCATTGCCAGTTCAAACAAACCTGTTGAATGGACTCCCGAGCTTGCGCACAGTCTTCAGTACCTCGATTGTTTCGTGAAAGAAACACAGCGTCTACATAACGCCTCCTTCCAGCCTGGCCGCACAACCAAGACCGACGTCATCTTACCAGGTGGCTATCGTCTGCCTCCTGATAGCGTCCTCGTTCCAGCTCTATATGCCATTCATACTAACCCGGAGATCTGGCGCGATCCCTTCCGCTTTGATGCTGATCGTTGGTCTGGAGAGGAGACTAAGAACATGCATCGTTGCGCTTATGCTCCATTTGGGACTGGGCCGCGTGGTTGCATTGGGTTTAACTTTGCGTTGTTGGAGGTTAAGATTCTTCTATCGGAACTTGTCTCGAGATACGAGTTCTTCAGGGAAGGGTTGGAGGCTGTTGAGTATGATCCGGAGTTCCAGTTAATTCGGCCTTTGAACTTTTATGTTCGAGCCAAGAGAAGATCTCCCGCCACTGTATAGAGGGAGGATTTTCTTTTAACAATCTAGATATAGAAGTAGATCAGTTACTGTCATAAATCATTATGCTCACAACTCCACTGTGTAATCCAACCAAACTCTTTGACAATTATGTAACTCTCTGGAAATTACAACGAAAGCCTCTACACATGGAGGTCGTGAATTGTGGCATGTCAACCATTTGGGGTACAGTCAATACCCGGCAGCTCTTCTCCAGGCATAATCTAGCCACTGAAACGAGATTTTAGTCCCTCGCTTGATTACGGCACTCTGATGGGCTAGGTCCTAGTTGGCAGTAATACATCTGCCTCAATACTGCCTAGTAGTTCGCATTCCCTCGCAGACTCTCCGCCAGCCAGATGCCACTCCACCTTCAGGCCGTAATCTTGCCTTTTTTATGAGTAGATCCCATCGGGTTCTGCCATACGTCGGGATCAAGTCGACTCGGGGGACATGATGGGCTTGTGTTGAGCGGGCAGTATATTAGCAGATGAAAACCTTTGGGATCGGCAGCATTGTTCCCCAAGGACTGCTTAACAGTGTGGGTAAATTGCGTACGTAGAAATTGCTCTACCTTGATGAAGCGATCGAAGACCTGCAAGCGTGCTCGCAGGGAGAAGACTTAGCCGCAACGGGATGCCTCGTCTATAATCGTCAGAGAGTGAAACTACCAAGGTATCTGCCGTTGAATTACTATGGGTGGAGCATAGTATGAAATGAGAAGTTCCAAGTACAGGGGACTCTACTTAAAGGTGCCAGATCCACATGGTCGTATATCAAACAAAAGCATGTCAGCGTGGGATTCTTTAACTAACAAATTCCTTTAATGCCCGCAAAGCCCTCGAATAAGGCCCGTAATGCCTCAGATTAGTATCGCTATCCACCCAAGAAGATAAGCTCTCCTCACTCTCCAAAATAGTAACAAACTTTCTAATAAGCAGCTCCGAATCCAAAGAAAACATGCCCAGACCCTGCAACGTAAAAGCACAACTCACGGCATTGTGCACAAATGCCCACGACCGACAAACTGTTGACGAGAGCTGATGAACCTCCATAAAAGCATGAACCGCGTCTGAAGCACGCATTGCACACTCCCTTTTTAAAGCTTCAGTATCCATGTTCGGTTCAGGGCTTGAAGTATCCAGCGCTAATCGAAGAAGCCTCATAAGAACATATGAAAAGTGAATCCGGAGCGCCAGTCGCTCAAGGTGCTGCTGTGGGGTCCGGCAGCGGGCCTTGTTGCGCAGGAATGGTGCAGCGAAGTCATCGTCTAGGATTCTTTCTACGCGGTGCTTGTAGCCCATTATCGACCCAAGTGATTCGACACCTTCGTCTTTCCGCGACCGCCCGAGCATTATTTGACATAGTGTCATGACACAGTCTGGGAATGAGTGATTGCCCGGTTCGTTGGTAGAAGGGTCGTAGGGGATTTCTTCGCCTGACTTTATTGTACTTGGGGGTCTGTCGTAGGTGAAGGAGAGAAATGTGTCTTGCCAGAGGAGTACCCACCTATTTTGTTATTGAGACGGAGAGACGGGTAAGCGGATTGTTACAGGGAGCCAAAACATACCAGAGTCGCTTTCTTTGAAATTGTTGGGTTGCATTCGATGAGTCTGATTGTATTGTATCTTCGTGAAGTCCAATACTCTGCGCGAGACGCATTGTCGCACCTGCAACCTATAAGCATGTTGATTTATTGCCTCTAGTGTCTGGTAAATACCTAGCAAGATCCAAGCACTATTTGTGTCCAAATTGTTGCGGATACAGTGGCCTATCAATGCCATAGCCTGGATTTGATCCATGTTGGTATTATTGAAGAAGTTTGAAATTCGAAGACACTGGAAAGCTGAGCAGACTGCAATGCCGGACATTTTAGCGCAATTTTTTTTGCTTTCCAAAGGATGAGGTTGAAGGTTGGAGGAACTGACTGAAAACCTTGGACTGTAGGTCTCTTTTTTTGATAGGGTCATTTGAAAACTGAACTCCACATGCTAGGACGGCGAACAAAAGTGCGAGCCATGAGGTATCTGTATTATCGAGCTTTGATAATTGATTGGTCTGACGAAGGTCTGCTCGGTAGTCAAGAAATTTCCAGAGCGAGGAATTGAATTGCTCTAGAGTTACTAGGGCTTGGTAGTAGGGATAGACTGTCGTTTGATAAATTTGAAAATACCTGCCACCATTGATCTTGCATTAATACTTGTCAAAGGGTTTCTTTTAGATGAAATAAGTTGAAGAATTTGAATCGGTACGTACCGAACAATATCAGAGTCGTCAGGCAAAGTCCAACATATCTCTGCAGCGCCGGCATCCGGTCCCCACATACTCGTGAAAGGATACGTCCGAGGCGCAATTTGATCCAAGAATAAGTCATCAGAGAGAACTCCATCACCAGGTGCGTTTCGGCATCCCAATGCTGCCGGTGGGTCAGAATTGCTTCCTAAGAAGATGGTCGCCCCTGTGGCGTCTTCGACGAAAGCCTTTCCCGGCGATCTAGGAACCAAATTTCTATTCAAGTGCGGGTTCAGCCGTAAAGTTGATGATTGACTGTGATTGGATTTGATATCGATTCTTTTACTAGAGTTTGCACGGGTTTGTTGAAGATCGGCTTTCAGGGAAGAAATTTGTTCTTCTATATTTTCCAATCGTTTGATCATGAGATCGATGCCAGCTGTGTGGTCTGGAATAGGCTCATTTTCATGTTCACTATGATCGAGTACAGGTACGGCACTATATAACAGACGAATAAGCTTGACGTTGACGGTAATGGGTCGTGTGACATACTTCCTGCTATGTTCTCTCTGCAACCTGGCACCATCGGCCTCCCCACCTGGGTCCCCGGTCAGGGAACGAGTCTCGCGAGATCTAGAATCACCAAATGGAGCTGGTTCTGTGCGTGATTTATCACCTGAGTCGCTGGGAGGCACGCAACAAAGCTCAGGGTGCCCTCTTGAGACACAACTCTCGCAGGGCAGGTCACCGCTGCATTTCACCTTTCTATGTCGACAAGGGAAACAAGATTTGATACCACGGACACGACGTTTGCGTTTTAGAAGTTCGCTCACACGTGCTGTATCGTATGGATATGAACTAGAGCTCGGGTCATCCATTTGAACAATGCTTGGTTTTGATGATATAGATAGTCCCTTACGGCCGAACTTGCTGCGATTGAGCTCCGTGAGATGCCGAGGGCAGTATTATGTAACCATGGCTTAGTCAGTTTTTCCCACTGCCAAGTCAGGTGTTGCAGAGTAAGCCTTTGTTAAAAGATCTCATGAAAATACTTTGGACTTGAGTATCCACCTCCTTTGATTCTTCGATTCACTCTCTGTTGGCTTTCTTAATATAGTTCTCTATGTGCTGCCATTTCAAGTACCGAATTATGTTGGGGGCCTTAGTTAGAATAAGCTCGATCTTTGTTGGTTAATTATATCCGCTTGGCAATACAAAACAAGCTCTCATGCCAAGAGACTAGAAAGCCCATATATTCAGAACCTTGTCTGTCTTCTGCGGCTACAAAGACCTGGAATACCTATAGATACTAGACATGTCCCTCCTAAGCACCGCCCGCATACGTCAAGCAAAACATTTCAAATCATGGATCCAAGCACCCTATGGTTCCTCCATCACCGCGCAAACATCGTGAGCGCATTAGATGGATTCAGGGCAAATATATGGTATCATGAAAGAAAATTCTACCGGGAGATAGCAACGAGTCTAGAACCCGCCACAATTAATATTGCCCTAATTCTTACATGCGACGGTATCAGCTCGAAGGTATCCCGCTGTGTCCGTGAACGAATCTCACGTATCAGCACATGTTTGGATAGTCTTCGAGAAATCATGATTCTCTACCCTGATCAAGAACCTGAGGAAGTAACGGAAGTGTTGTTCATGATTGCTAGGCACGTAGGACGAATCAGACTTGTGGGGGTCTCTGATCCATATGCTGAGGCGATGGATAAGCAGTTACAAGAGCTGAATGTGTATGAAGCTAAGTGGCTGCGGAAGAATTTGCGGGCCTTGAATTTCCGTGATGCGCGTTGTGTTTGTTCTTATTGCAAACGATAAGCGTTCGGATGTCGAGCATATCCGACGTGCTTAAGCGAAGGGACATAAGAAAAAGAACTGTTTTCCTCGGTCGGCACTACCGTATGCTTGATTGTGAAGTGAAACTGCCTATCACTTGCGACCGGACAGATCGAGAAATGTTTTTTGTCGGTCGAAGTAACAAGTGGGTCCAGCCCCAGCGTTTAACCCGGCATTAGTGCGCTCCACAAATTCTACTAGATATTATTGGCTATGTTTCAGGTACGACGGTCTCAAACCTGAATCTGGAGCGCATCTGGACCCTTAAAAGCAGGAACAAATCGTGATGAGAGTGTCATTGTTGCATCTAGGCTCGGGTGGCGGTTACTGGGCGAGCTTAGCCATCATATCGATTCCACATTGGATACGAAGAACCGACCTGTCTACAGTATGTAGTGCGCGACCGGCTACAGTATTGATAGGCTTGAGGCGGTTGTTTCACCCAGATAGCTTCCAATCAAACCCGGCATGACCGCCTCGTGGCTGTACCTGTCAACCGGAAGCGGCTCATCAATCCGCAACCCAATCAAATGTATTTAGTTTTCTAAACCGTTCGTTCTTTGTATCCACTCTCACAATCATGGTTAGGCAACCTTTATCGACTAAATTTCCTAAATCTCACATGGCATACAAGCAAACATACGTAGATCCCTGTCAATCATATCCAATCCTGTCATCCACAGAAAGGTCCCCGCTTTCGTAGCCTCGCCATCCAAGGGTCTCATAAAGGGTCCGCATTAGCTCATGGACCCGCAATCTCACTGCTTCCGGTCCCAACCCATTTCCCCTCTACGTCAATCGCAACCCCGATTCCATTTCTCTTTCATCAACCTCTTAATCATGCCCGGACCATGAGCTGGCTGAGTGTATTCCCTCGCCAACCCCGTGAGCCCGGATCAACCGGTAGCTCAAGGGTATTTCTTTACCTCGCTCTGGCGGTCATTTCCCTACTACTCTCTTATCAGCTGGTTCTGAATCACGATTCGTTGGGTTCCATCGCCTCTTGGAAAGTCGGATCAGACGCTACGGGCCCTTATGATCCGGATGCCGATTATGATGGGGACGGATGGGCTGCTGCGGCTATGAATGGATCGCATTCTAAATCTACTGCTGTGCAACAATCGGTGCCGACTCCGTATACTTCGAGACCGGTATCGACACCCGCACACGAACCCGCGCCTCTTTCCACGCCGACCGCGGTCCCAGTTGAGAAGGAGCTTGTTATCGCTGCTATGAGTAAAAGTGATATGTCCTGGGTAGAGGAAAATGTTCCTTCGGACTGGGTCTTTAATATCTATCGGGCTGATGTGCCGGAGGGGCAAGCTGAGTTGACGGTTCCGGATAATAAAGGGAATGAGGCGATGGTCTATCTTACGTGCGTATCACATATCATCACTGCCCAATAACCTTCGAACCTTGAGCTAACAATACTTATCTAGACACATAATCGACCGATACGACACCCTCCCCGACGTAAACGTCTTCTTACACGGCGGCCGTTATCAATGGCACAATGATAACCCACTATATGGTACCAACCCCGCTCAACAGAACACTTCCATACTCCCCATTCTAATCATTTACAGACTCCGTCGTCTCAATAAAAGACCTTCAATTAAATCACGTCCGCAACGCCGGCTACGTAAATCTTCGCTGCACATGGGCAATCGGCTGCCCAGCCGAACTCGAACCCGCCCGCTATCTTCGCGACCGACCCGATGATCCGGGACACCCCACGGCCGTACAATTCCCCGATAGCTTCATGGCACTGTTCCCCGGAGAGCCAGTGCCCGAGGTAATCGGTGTACCGTGTTGCAGTCAGTTTGCGGTCTCGCGGGAGGCGATTCGTGCACGGGGCAAAGAGGAGTATGTGCGCATGCGGGAGTGGTTACTTACGTCACCGCTTGATGCTGGTACTAGTGGAAGGATATTTGAGTATTTATGGCATAGTATGTGGATCCTGGTTTGCTGATGTATATTGTGTAACGAATGCTAATATGTGCTGCAGTTATGTTTGGAAAGACTGCGCAGTTTTGTCTTGATGCTGCGGAGTGTTATTGTAACACTTATGGGTACTGTAATATGACTGAAACTGATTTGCGAAACCAGTGGGTTTGGAAGGGAATGACCCTTCCACCAGGATGGCCTGAACAAGGATGGCCGGAGGATCAGGCGTGATAAGCCCTGAAGTCGACAGAAAAGCTCGAATCTGTAAGATATTGGTCAAGATCTATTCCAGTCGGCGCTGATCCAGATGATGTACAAATTTGAAATATGCATTGCATATGCGTCATTAATTCATAATTACCATCTCTCATATGATTTTGATTTCCATAATCACCGCCACAAGTCCTGCCGGCTTGATCGCTTGTACCCACTACTACTCATTGGTCGCTCACCATCTTCCGGCACAGCTAGAAATCCGCCAAAGCCATTTCCGACCAGTACGCTCTTTCGCGAATCTCCACCCCAGGACCGGCTCAATTGGGCCTCCTGGAAACTCACCGGGCGCGTCGTGGTCCCGCTACGGCCCAGCGCAGAATCCGGTTCGTAGGGCGTAAAGTTCCATTCGAGCTCATCCAGGCCTTTACTGTATACATTCAAAGGCTGGGAGAGTCCGCCCGTCATCTGAGGGCCATTTTCGCCACCGCCGAATAGTCGAGGTGGGGGAGCCAAAAGCAGGGTATCGGGGAATTGTGCATCGCGAACGTATAAATCGCGGAGGGCTGGGAGGCAGCGCGACATGAGACATGAAATCAAGTATGTATAGTAAGAGCTGGCAGTGGGAGGGAGTCCGTGGGTCTCTGTCTGTGAGGTGATTTCGTAGTGCAGGAGTTGGAGTGATCGTGATGCTAACGGAGGGATCTTCTCGGCGGGGAAGGATCGGGATACTTCCTGGATGATAGAAAGGCTGCGGAGATGTGGAGCTGCCTGTAGAACTTGGTACAGAGTCGATGGAAGTACACCAGTGCATGCGAGTGTCAATCCTTGTAGTGCAATGCGATTAGTTGCAGATGAGAAGAATGCGACCAGTCCATCCGCTGTTAGTTGTGGGGTATCCCGAATCGTGAGCTGTTCGAGGGCGGGAAAGGGAGGCAAAGTAGAATTTACTACAAATGCCGAGTCGTCGAGCCAGGGAAGATCATCCAATGTTAAGTCCTTGAGCTTTGGGAAAGCTGCCAAGCTGTTTCGAAGGATTCCAGCTTCAATATGCAAGCCCGATAGCTCCAGTTTCTCAAGGTTGACCCAGCGTGGTGCTTCGGGTAGACGTGCAAAACTCCCTTCTGCACCATGTTTATAACTCATCCGCCGAAGATCGGGACAGGAGGCCATCAACTCTTGTTTCAGTGTCACACACGAGCCCTCGTCACTGAACAGCCCAGTCGGGAGATCGACATAACGAAGGTGAGGAAGTACCGAAATTGTCCGAGCAATGGTGGCTTTGTTGGCCTCGCGAGTCATATACGGCATTCGGAGAGACAAGGTCAATTTCCCCAGGTGTCGCGATTCACGAACAGAGCGCATAAACAACTCGAGACGGACCTGCGGAGCATCGATGGGATCGCCATTTCGGTCGAAAAAGGAGCGGCGTTTTCGTTTGGCAGCTAGTTGAACCTCAAGCTCGCAGTAATGCACAGGATCAATCCGAACATTCGTATATCTATCGAATACCAAATTAGCCATTTGAACAAAGAGATATGGTGGGCGACATACAAGAGCGCGTGTGCTTCGGAGAACCAGCGCCTGCAGACCGTCGTGCAGTTTGCGAGGTCTCGCATGTCACAGAGCATGCAGCCATCTGTCATGGAATCCTCCGAGGTATCATAGGAGTCGTCCAATGCATGGGGGCAAACAAAGCTGAAGATGCGAACCAGCACAGCGCGGGGAAGCTTCCTAGTCGCATCGCGACCGGTAGAGTGGGGCGGCGTTGGCGGCTCGGTCGCAGGGGTCACACTGCGTCGACTACGCCGAGGACTGGCCTTGAGTTTGTCGAAAAGGCCCATCTTGTGTAGATGAGCGATGGAGGAGAGAGGGGGAGATAGGAGAGATGGGGAAAAAGATCGGGCTTTGAACATGAAAGCCGCAAATTAATGCAGGGCCCGCTGTTGAGCAGGGATGAAACGCCCAATGAACGCCCCGCGCTTTGTCTCGCCAATGTTTCGGCAACGGTCAACATGTCACTTAATTTGTATATGATATTAAACATAAACAATTGGGTGGGCCCAGTCAGGTACGCATTTATTGCAACATGATAGGTTACTCCAGAGCGGTTCCCACTGGTGGAACCGGATACCAGGTCGATCTGGATCTTTTTGCCAAACCTGCCTGAAGCTTGGATCCCACATCAATGACATCACCGACGAACGTGCAAAAAAAGCGAGACGAATGGGACTCATGTGTTAATATAAGGGGGCAAATTAACGAATCATAGAGTGAGAATGGAGAAAAGATTGAAGTAGACCAAAAGAAGGAGGAACAGCGAGTTTGCTGTCGAGTCACGTACCTTTTTTACACCTCCGGCATAAACAACATCATAGTTGACCTTAAAAAGTTCCATCCTTGGCAACTGACATCATGGAGCAGTCGCCACACAAGAGAGTACAAAATTAAAGTCATCTCCTCAATTCTAACTAAGCTAGGAACACCAGAAAAATCTCCATCATGACTGAAATGGGCGTTGATACCACCGAGATTCCGCTGCCTTCGCCAGCTCTCACCAATGTCTACCCCGAGAATACACTAGACGGCGAAGATTGGAAGCATCGTCCACCATATCACATCCAAAGTCACGATGAATTCGGACCTATCAAGTGGACGGCCTCGTGCAAATGTGGAAGAATTACCTACGCTTTGAACCGCGAGCGACCGTTGAACGCCAAGTTCTGCCATTGTCGAGGATGCCAGGTCATGCACGGCGCGCCTATGCAATGGGCAGCGATTTTCCATAAAAAGGATGTCTCGTTCGCAAAGGGCTCTAGTGGCCTGTCATTCTTCTCGTCATCTCTCAATTCTCAAAAATACGACATGCCCACGAAAGTTTCGTGCAGCTTTTGCCATACCCTCATTATGGATGAGGGACGTAACACCTGTTTGTTGTATCCGCAGTTAATCCAGTTTGAGGGTACGGCAGATGAGCGGCGGAAACAGTTGGAGCTTTTTAAGCCAACGTATGTATTTGCAGTGCACATTCCTGAAATCGCTTGCTAATGATCTTAGGTGTCATATCTTCTATAAACAGCGAATGTTTGACATGCCCGACGGATTACCCAAATGGTCTGAGATGGATGGGAAAAGTCAGCTGCTCGATGACTCTGGCAACCCATCCCAGTGAATGCATACGACGTGACAGAAAAACGGTATCACGCGAAGGAATTGCATATTTTGACCCTGAAAATATAGCTCATGGCGATCTTCACATTTTGTTGCATATTTTATAGATCAATCGAACACGCACGTTGACTACATTACACTTGGATTCGAGGATCGTGTTTCGTATCCACCACACGCTGACTGGGCTAATGCAAATAACTAAAGCTGAGATTAGATCAGATGAGCTTCAAGTCTTGGCAAATGCGTTCCCGAGCTTCCATTTGCCAATTCTACTCCGAAAGGGATGAGTCCGCCCCGTCGGCCGCTCCGTGCTCATGCGCCACTCCTTCACGGCGCGATGTGACCCTCAGCTCATCATCTCCTAAACAGGAAACACGTCCACTTTAGCTCCGCTGGGCATTCTCCATCTGCCTCGGGGGTCTTCAAGGAGGTCAGCTTTAAAAGCAACCCCTCCGCTGCGATATAATGGCTCCCTAACACTGTGGATCACCTTTTGACCAAGTGGGTAGTTTAAGCAATGTGGCTTAAGTCTTGGGCCTGCATGGCCATATTGGCCGGCCCTGTCGCAGCCGTCACGCAGATCACCGATGATGATATGACCTCGCTCCTCAACGCCGGCGGCGCAGACCTAGCCAACCTCTATGCACCCCTGTGGTTCTTCGCTCAAGCCGAGAATCAGCCCCCTTGCTATCCAACCTGGGCCTTTGGCGGGTCTCCAGACACAGCTGACACTTACGACGCCGCCCACAAGACCCCCGCCGCAGCCCAATGCCAGTACCCTAATGTAGGATGCAACTGCCGTAATCCTGGTGTTGACGCTGGGAACCCAGGGCCCGCGTTCCCAGTCTACTACACGTTTAAGCAGTGCAACGAGACCGAAGTGCGCGTTGTCTACAACCTCTTCTATGAAAAGGATGGCGCGACATTTGGTGTGATTCAAACTGGTCACGACTAGTAAGAGTATAATGCCGCGGTATCCATCAAGTCAATCTAACCTTTGTAGTGATTGGGAACGTGTGGTCATCATTCACTCGCGCGACGACTATGATATGTGGGCGCCTTCGCGTGCGCTACTGTCCGCTCATAGCGGTTATCATAACTTGGCATGGGGTGATATTCAAAATACTTTGACGACCGATCAGATCAATGCTGGTGATGCTAAGGATCCGAATGGTGTGCAAGGTGAAGATCATCCTAAGGTTTATGTGGCTTGGTCAAAACATCCTAACTTTGATACACGTAACACGGGGTTCACCGATCCTATCAGCCAGTCCTTGGATGATGCTTATCGTAGTGATGATTGGTGGCACTATGTTGACCCTCAGAACTATGTGTGTATGATTTCTTTAGTATGAAGTCACTTGCTAATGAGTAGTAGATCCGTTCCGACAACAGTACCGTGGCCGGTCAAGCTCTGGGATCTGCTGACTGGGGAAGTGCTACCAGTAACCCACCCCTGGTGCAAGCCGGTATTTGTGATGCATCTTAGATAGTCAAGACTGTAATGTGATGATAACATCAATATATGTTCCTGGTCACTCGTCTCGCTTGCTTGGGGTGGTGCCGATTCGTGTCAACCGAGGCCTCACATCAGCGTGGGTATCTTCTCGAGGTTCCTTGAACAGGAGGGCTATTTGTACGTGCAAAAAAGTTTGTGCAAGAGAAGTAGTGCCGAGGTGGAGGATCGTATGGTCCAACAGACACATGTTCATCATGATAATTTGGAGTGGGATAATTTGGAAGCCGAAAGGAGTTGAGAGAGCGACACAGGTCGTCGAGAGTAAGTCTTCTTGGGATGGTGATTATGACATTTCGATTCCACTCGGTGGCTTTGATGATATATTCAATTGGAAATGGTTGGTCTATTTCCGATTGAATATCGTGAGGGGGTCGCTGGGCCATTTCCAGCTCCCTTTCTAAATCAGCGGCATACTGAGTCAAAACGATTTCTCTCCAGGTTCGGTTGAGATTTCGGCGCGGTGGCATAGTGAAAAGCGAGACCTTGAGACTAGACACGCGTTAATTTGCTTGTAATTTTCTGTGTCTTGACAATCCAACCTTGATGATGAATGAGATATGTTGGAGGAAGGATGAAAGCACCGGGACTTGAGATATGGCGTGTATTGACTATCGTGAGGGAGAAGAGGAACAGAAAGGGCGAGAAGTAGCTGTTTGATTATATACCCAGGTTAGTTGCGTATCTACAAGCGAAAGACTGTTTACCGGCCTGACTTTCGGCGTGAATTTAGCAACAAAACAGAGGGTTTTTATTGCAACGCCCCGCAACGTCTCGAACTAATATTTACTCCTCTACCCTTTGGTCTCCTTCCTTTCCATTCACAAGTAACAATCTCTATGTCAAGATTGATGAGATCAAAATGGTAGTATTGGACCGATAAACCAGTATCATCCTCGACTAGTAGTTACGGGTCTCCGACAGCAGGTTGCAATTTCACCCTTTTATTCGGTACGATATTTGCTAATTGCATTCTGGCCATTCCAACTGTGCCTTGGTTTTCGATTGAGTAGTACTTCGCTGGCGCGCACGAATAATAAAGCAAGACTACAAGTAGCGATTCTTGGACTACCTACCTCCCTTCAAATTTCTTGAGAACAACTGAAGGTGTTAGATCCGCGATCTCTCGTCAGGGAATTTTTCCTTTCGTCCTACATCTTTGCTTATAAATAGGACTGAAGAAAGACGTAATCAATTTGATGATGTATCAGGATACCCCTAAATCATACTTCGAGAAGCGCGATAAGTACCTAAACGCGTAATAATGGAGACTAACGGTTGTTAAACCCCTGACACTCCCTGCGCACGCAAAAGTTGCGGTCAATGGATATTGTCTGACGGTCCCTAGTGGGAATCCTTGGCTCATGTAGTAGGTTTAAGTTCAACCGTATAAAGCATATGCATCATGCAAGCAAGGGGAATCTTTGATTGGCTGCGATACCAAGGATTAGTTGTGCAGCAAGGTCAAAGAGTATCGGTGAAAAGCATAAAGACTTGACGTCAGAAGTCGATTATCGCTTTATTTACAACATCTTTCCCTGAGCTGAATTTATTTTACACAGCGAATAGTTCGTGGTTACTCATGTTCGACGAGGGACGGATATTGCAACTCCGCCACAAAGCCAAGACTTGTCCCCCCTTGCGGCGAAAAAGTTTTGCAACTCATCCCACGCAATACTCGCAACACAACTAAACCTATGTGCGCGAATTTGAGTCTGCTCATCGAAGCTCCTGAGCATGGGGCCTACGGTCTCCCCGGGGCGTGCCTACAGTGCCCTTGAAGAAAAACTGGGAACAGCAGAATCTGCCGGCGACACGCGTTACAGTTTCTTCAACTCCAATCTCGACACCGTGACCCACGCCAACGATTTCTCGCAATTGCAATCAACCTGTGAACCCTTCAAGGACTTCAGGGAGACAGGTGTCCATAATGAATTATGGTGGCTCCATGTTGCGTCGCCATCCGACGACGATATTGAATTTTTATCGCGGATGTTCGGGCTCCACCCTCTAACCACCGAAGATATCAAGGTCCGCGAACTCCGAGAGAAGGTCGAGCTCTTCGGATCTTATTACTTTGTATCTGTTCTTCCACCGCGGCAACTTGGACTCACAAATGTTCCTAACTCCTCGGCGGCCAATTTCTACGGCATTGTGTTTCCCGAGGGAATTCTCAGCATCACGTTCGGCGACGGCCAAGACCCCGCCCGCGTCTGGAAACGGATAAAGGATCATCAGAGCGATTTTTCGCCGACAAGTGATTGGATCTGCTATGCGCTCATGTACGTTTTCTTATCTTGCGCAGAAAATAGGATTTCACTAACCATTCCAGTGACGATATCGTGGATGGCTTTGCTCCGCTCATCGACCGTGTCCAAACCGGTGTCGAAATGATGGAAGATGGTCTCTCTATTACGCGCCCCGATGAAATTGGCTTAGCTCTTCAGAATATCTCCAAGTGTCGCAAGGAGGTTACCCAGATCCGCCGACTGCTGCACGATAAAACCGATCTTATTCGTTGTTTCGCCCGGCACTGCGGTTACTCAGGGGCCACAGCTGCGGAGATCACGATTTATCTTCGCGATATTCAGGATCACGTCTTGACAATGATGTCTAACCTGACCAGTGCCGAGCAGATGCTCTCGCGGTCGCAATCTAAATATCTGGGCCGACTTGAATTTGACTCGACGTGCATGCGTAATAGCCTCGCGAGTACACTGAGTCGGGTGACGATCATCGGTACGATTATCGTCACAATGCAGGTTATATCTGGTTCTTTTGGTATGAATATAAATGTACCTGGACAGTATGTGGAGGGGAATGTTAAGTGGTGGCTTAGCATTCTAGCATTCATCTTGGGATTTTCTGTGCTGTTTATAGCATTCGCGAAAAGGGCGCGAATCATCTAGCGAATCGATCTCTAAATATTTCATGGCCTCGACGTTGGAAAATGTTCAAATATAACATGAATAAAATGTCACAGGGCTGACTCAAAGATATGTTTGTATGTATACTGATTAAGTGGCCAAGTCACGGCGTGTTTTAATGGATGGTAGCCTTTGTAAAAGCCCCATTGAAATATACCAAAATCCAAAGCCAAGCAACAATTATCCCAAAGCAATAGTAACCAAATTTCATAAGATTAAGATGCATTGTTGCTAAGACATGAAATCGCATTTGCTAAGTGTTTTGGGGTGACTCGCTCGCTTGTGAAATACGTTATAAGTTGCGAAGATGTGATGACGAGTCGGGCAGGACAGAGGGTGGTGGAGCCCGGTGGTCCGGATCAATAACTTAGAATAAATGCAATGCAGGGTAATGTATATCACCACGCAAGACGAGATGTCAGGACTAGTGCCATCTATTGATATGTCTAGTTAGGTATAGGGCGTGAATGTCCCGACCCTTCGTGCGCAACTAATCAAAGCTCGGCGGCTCTATCATAGGCGAGAAATCATTGATTGCTAGAATTAGACCAAAGTTCACCGGGAACTGATTGTTATTGTTAGCCTTGTGGTGTCAGATATCGGATATATCTGCTGTGTGTGGATTAGTCGGATTTCGTCCACCCCTTTCCGTTCCGGACTATATTCTTCCTTCTTAACCGGGGAATTGCTGATCTTCTGTACGAGATATCAATTGGTGGATTGTGCAATGTGACATATCAACTCTGTGTGATTCTACCCAATCCGTGATATTCGATGACTCCGAAATATGTGATTATATCCTGCAAAAACCTGTACAAAAACAGCTGGTTTTTTAGCCAAATAGTTCGAGTCACATGCCGATTTAATTCTATTTCTATAGTCGTTCGATCTCCTAAGAAGACCACCTCTGTAAGTATCTTGGACTCGATTGCCTCGCAAGGTCTATCAAGGTTTACACTGTTCCGCAATAATATATTTCACCTTCATCAGGACACGCACTGGCTACCACAGTGCTCCAGTAACTATCCGACAATAGGAATAAGCAAAAATGGGAGAGAAGAGGGGTAAACAATGTGATTGTGACAAAAGTGCGCATTTCAGATGGGAAAAGCGGCAAAAGCGGGGCCATCCAAGCAAACAGGGCGCCAAACCCGAAATTCTGCCATATATGCGTGACATAGCTGGAAGTTGACTGTCTTGAAAAGTGTCAAAAGAAGTTATAGAAATGTGTTTCTGATACATAGTACCTAGTGTATCTTCTTAAACTGAATACAACTATTCGGCCGAAAAACTGGGCCTCTAAATACGTACTTTTCGTATCTTTGCAAGAGATGCATGAGAACGGCACGGAAGCAGGGAACAACAATAGTCCGTGGAAGAGGGGACGTAAAGTCAGGTTTCTGCACTTAAAAAGCATCCCAAAGATAGCTAGGCAGTGGTGCGGAACGATTATAATGTTAAGGTGATGACTTTAAAAGGTGAACTAGATGCTAATATCAGCACTTAGCTACGGAATTGGCCCTTGGGCTGCCTGTTCTAGTGAAATTCCTCCAAGAAGATCAGTTTACTGATTAATATGACTGTGCTTTTAGTTGTGGAGACATAAGTATTGGCTATCATGGCAACTTGTAATTGGTTGATGTTTATAAATATCATGGCGGCAAGGCAACGTCACATGTGTACAACACACACAAACTGTGGCCAAGCGCGTCTGTAGAGATAATATTTCTCCTGCATCTGAGCCAGATCAATTTATGTCGGTCCAAACTGACTGTCTCTTCCATGACCAAATACCTACCAGGGCCTTTATGAACACTCAATATCATCAAATCCGCCGTCACCGAATTGGACCGGGGCCAGACTTACTCACGTCCCAATTTAACCGCCCTCAAGTCTCGCTCTCACTGATCTACCCTCCCTACTACCCGTTTTCCTCTGGAATGCCGCACTAGCAAGCCTTATCACAATACTCACTGGAGACAACGAAGTATTTGCGTCAAACTAAAATGCGTCTACTAAACACGCAATCGGAAACGGGCGACTTTACAATTCAAGAATTCACGGATTATGAAATACCGCTATACGCTATTTTATCACATACCTGGTCAGAGGGGGAAGTTAGTTATCAGGAAATCAACAAGGCCAGCGCAAAGCAGAAGAGCGGATACGAGAAAATCACGCAGTGCTGCCTCGTAGCCAAGTCACATGGCTATGAGTACACTTGGATTGATACTTGTTGCATTGATAAGACAAGCAGTGCCGAACTGTCGGAGGCAATTAACTCCATGTACCTTTGGTACCAAAACGCCGAGGTGTGCTACACGTATCTTGCGGATGTACAATCCAAAGACGATATCCTTAAGAGCAAGTGGTTTACTAGGGGCTGGACCCTTCAAGAGCTGATTGCTCCATCAAGAGTTATTTTCCTCAACAAGGAATGGGAGATACTAGGAGATAAGGCAGATCTTCTAGATAAGATATTCAAATGCACAGGTATCCCTATTGGTATCCTATCGGGAGAAGAAGACCTTGAAACATCTAGCGTCGCTCAGAGAATGTCATGGGCTGCAAAAAGACAGACTTCTAGGGTAGAGGACCGCGCCTACTCTCTAATGGGTATATTCAGCGTCAACATGCCACTGATTTACGGGGAAGGAGAAACCGCCTTTATTAGACTTCAAGAGGAGATTATGCGAATCTCGCATGATAATAGTCTCTTCGCATGGTCGTCTCCCGATGACCGCGGCGGACTTCTTGCCACCTCCCCAACCGCGTTCGCCCACTGCCACAACATTGTCCGATCCAATTCATTTAGTGCTCTTGGCAGCTCTTTCACTATGAGTAATAGAGGGGTTCATTTAGACCTACCGTTTATTGGAATAGGACGCAATGGCCTCGGGCTCGCAATCCTTGACTGCAAAGAGAAAAGTGGGGGAGACAGGTTGATCGCCATCTATTTAAGAGACTCTTTTTTGACCATGAGACAATTCAAGAGGGTTCAAAGTGAGAGCATTGAACAACTTGATCTCCAAAGGTTTATACCATCTCAATACCCTATGAGAAGTATTTGTGTCCAAGCTGGTCGCCCAACGCGTGCAAGAAAGCCAAATGCCGTGAGACTAGATAGCGTCTGTCCAGAACAGATCTGCCTTGATGACAGAATATCACGATTAGTCAAGAATCCAGCCGCAGCACTATCAAAAGCCGCGAAGACAGGGCAAGGGGACCTTATATGGTTGCTATTGACACGAAGTGACGCTGGCATAGAAATGATCGACCAGCATGGGCGGACACCTTTGTTAGGGGCTGCAGAGGACGGGCAGGAGGTCAGTGTCAAGCTGCTTCTTGATAGAGGCGCCATACTCGAGACAAAGGAGAACTTCGGCCAGACACCACTATCACAGGCTGCGGCGAATGGGCATATCCATATTGTCAAGCTGCTTCTTGATAGAGGTGCCACAATCGAGACACAGAATAATCACGGCCAGACACCGCTGTTACGGGCCGCAGGAAACGGGCATAGTGATATTGTCAAGCTACTCCTTGATCGAGGCGCTATAGTGGAGACACAGGACAACTTCGGGCAGACACCACTATCAATAGCCGCGGAAAATGGGTATAAGGATATTATTAAGCTGCTTCTTGGTATAGGCGCCACATTCAAGACACAGAACAAGTCTAGCCAGACACCACTATCACAGGCCGCGGCGAACGGACATAAGGATATTGTCAAGCTGCTTCTTGATAGAGGCGCCACAGTCGAGACACAGGATAAGTCCGGTCAGACACCGCTATTACAGGCCGCGGCGAACGGACATAAAGATATTGTCAAGCTGCTTCTTGATAGAGGCGCCATAGTCGAGACGCAGGATAAATCCGGTCAGACACCGCTATTACAGGCCGCAGCGAATGGGCATATCCATATTGTCAAGCTGCTTCTTGATAGAGGCGCCACAGTCGAGACACAAGATAAATCCGGTCAGACACCGCTACTACAGGCGGCAGGGAACGGACATATCGATACTGTCATGCTGCTTCTTGATAGAGGCGCCACAGTCGAGATACAGGATAACTTCGGGCAGACCCCGCTATCACGGGCCATAGAGAGAGGACTTAAGAATATTGTCAATCTACTTCTATACAGAGGCGCTACAATCGAGACACGGAACACATACGGCCAGACACCGCTTTCCTACGCCGCAGAGAAAGGGTCTGATGATATTGTTAAGCTACTTCTTGATAGAGGTTCCACAGTCGAGACGCAGAACAAGTACGGCCGGACACCGCTATCACAGGCCGCGGCGAGCGGTCATATCCATATTGTCAAGCTACTTCTAGATAGAAGCGCTATAGTCGAGACACGGGATAAGTCCGGTCAGACACCGCTATTACAGGCCGCGGCGAACGGACATATAGATACTGTCAAGCTGCTTCTTAATAGAGGCGCCATGATCGAGACAGAAGACAACTATGGGCAGACACCGCTATCACGGGCCGCAGCGAATGGTCGTGAGGAGATCATCAAGCTACTACTTGAAAGAGGCGCCACGATCGACACACAGGACAAGTACGGCCAGACACCGCTTTCATACGCCGCAGAGAAAGGGTCTGACGATATTGTCAAGCTGCTTCTTGATGGAAGAGGTTCCACAGTCGAGACACAGGGTAAGTACGGCCAGACACCGCTATTACAGGTCGCGGAGAACGTGTCTTGTCAAGCTGCTTAAAGTGAAACAAATAAGTGAGATTACACATTGTTATGGGCTATACGATAAGAACCATTGTAATCTGTAATCAGACGCGTGCTTGTAGACGAAGGCCGATGAAAGAAGAGCGTAGTTGAACAGAATGCTGACTTCCTTATTTCGGATTTTGAGTCGAATGAAAGGGATCCTCTCGATGGAAGCGATGCGATAAACTGATAGGGGCTATAAGTATAGGTTATTCTCTGGTGAATACGGCATTAGATGTACAATTGTATAGTGAAGGAATGTTAGGGTAGCGGCAACGAGGTACTCTATATCAATGTGGCTTATTATGATCACATAACGTATCATATTATGACGCTATGTAGCGTTTGCGATGCGAGGTCCTAGCTAGTGCCTATTCGGAGCTTGAAGAGGATAGTCTTGGTATAAGGGAACAAATTGGGACTAAACGTGAAATCAAAACTTATGTATTCTGTATCAATTATTGGGTCCAGGTCTCTGATGTGTAGAGGGATGAATAGAATACTATACTTAAAAGCCTCACCACAGCTGCGGAATGTATTGCTGCTAACGTGATTCTTTAGCGAGCTGGCCACACTAAAACTATAGTGGAATCGATCAATTACGGCTTTATATTTTAGCATTCACAGCTTCTTTTAGATTCACTTTATAGACAGATATCCTTCATACTATCCAAAGCCTACCTCCAGGGTTTAATCAATGTCTATCAATGGAAGGTTTGTCTGTCGAATCTCGTACCGTCCGAGTCCATGCTAAACTGCTTTGGGTATGGGTAACATTAGTGAGAAGAGGGGTTATTTAATAGTCAGCCTCTCTATCACACACCACATCTGCTTGTTATTTCACCCCTCTAGACTATTTAGAACTTCAGAGCCTTGGTGAAAAGAAATCTGGTTCCGGCTCATATCTTCCTGCTACTACCATTCAAGTTCCGAGACAAGCATGTTCTCGACCGTCCGGGACAGAGGATTCCCAGCTGAGAACCCTTTATCGTCATATTGGCTCCAAACCCCCCATCAGCTGGCAACTTTTCGTTCATCGGACAAAGTGCCAGATCAATGCGACATAGCCATCATTGGCACTGGCCTAGCTGGCGTAGCCACAGCATATCACATTATTTCAGATCCAAACCTCAAAACCAAGCCGAATATTGTCCTACTCGAGGCTCGTCAAGCCTGTACAGGAGCGACTGGGCGCAACGGTAAGAGTTCACCAATCCCTTTCGGTTGTAATTGCTAATCGGCTATAAGGGGGTCATCTCAAATTGGCCCCTTGGATTGCGCGGCGGGTTGGGGCCAAACACGGGCCTAGTGCGGCGGCAGAGGTTATTGCGTATCAACTTGATCAACTCGCTGCTCTCAAAGAAGTGGTTGAGAAGGAAAAGATCGACTGTGAATTCAGTTTGACGCGCTCTTTCGATGTCTTTTTTGATGCAGATCATGCCCGGGACATGCAGGAGTTTGTGTCGACTCAGCAAGCGGAGGGGGCTCCATGGGCTCAGCATATGACATGGATTGACGCTTCCGAGTCGGAAAAGGTAAAGTTTCAACTGCTTGGGAGTCAAAATATTGGTTCTAACCTTCTATCCTCTCAGATCACTGGTATCAAGAACAGTAAAGGCGCAATAAGCGTGCCTGCTGCCTCTCTTTGGCCATACAAACTAGTCACAGCTTTGCTATCAAGAGTGATAGGATTTGGCGGCACACTCTTTACCGAAACTTATGTTACAGGAGTGGAAGAATTGTCCGGCCAAACAAGATTGACCACTTCAAGGGGAGTACTAAACGCTAAAAAGACCATATTTGCAACCAATGCCTATACCCCAGCTTTATTACCACAGTATAAGGGCGTTATTACCCCCTTTATAGGCCAGAACTCGCATCTGTCCCCTTCATCATCTTTCAAAGTGCCCAGGTTCCTTGACCACACCTATAATCTACACTTTGACAACAAGTATGCGGATTATCTGAACCCAAGGCCGGATAATACCATTATCCTTGGGGGTGCGAAGTGGACCTACGAAGATAAACTTGATCGGGCGAAATGGTGGAATTGCACTGATGATACAACATTAATCAACGATGCTGCCACAGAGCACTTCGACACTGTCATGGCGGATCATTTTCTTGGATGGGAGAATGCCGAGGCACATCATGACTTCGTCTGGACTGGGAGTAAGAGACCCTGGTTCCTTGATGCCTGACCTGTATATGCTGATATATGCCATTAGTCATGGGCGAGACCCCAGATGCTATGCCTCATGTGGGAATGGTTCCAGGCTCGAGAAACCAGTGGATCTTGGCTGGGTTCAATGGTTCTGGAATGACCATGATATTCACTACTGCAAAAGCCGTTTCCAAGATGATTTTGCATGAGGTTGTATATGAAGACACGGACCTACCACGCTTGTTCAAAACGACGGCTGAACGGTTGACGGTCAAGCACCCGGGCTTCTCGGGGTGATGCTTGTCAAGGCTGGGCCCGTGCCAATTTGAAGAAGAAATTAAAGAAAGAAAACACCAAATGAAAGCGATTATTTGTCTGATTTACCTGTGATAGAATCGTTATATGTATTGATATTTCATTTCTATGTTGTTTTTAATCTATTCCCAGGCCCGTCGAGTCACAATTCACCGTACAACATCATCTATGCCCTTCGCAACGTATTTAACATTGCTTTCGTTCACTTTGAATTTGGTCAGTAACTATTTTCGAACAACGGTTGCATGTGTGGACGATACTTACAGCCCGAGATCGAGATGCGGCCGGATTTGAGCATGTAAATATGATGCTTTGATCTGATTTTGAAGACTTGCTCTTCCGACAGTCCAACATAGGTGAACATTCCAATCTGAAATACATCAGTTATTGTAAAGCCAGCGGGAATCATAGTGACTATAGTGACTAACCTGTTTCAGAATATGGGTCCAATCGCCAGGAGTTTGCAGCCTAATAAGCTCATCGAACAGAGCTTGGCGCATCTGTCGAATTCTTTCACTCATCGTCACGAGATCCTCATACCACTTTTCCTTGAGAGCTTCACTCCCTAGAACAGTCCGCACAATCTCTGAGCCACCCCTTGGCGCCATAGAATATTCTCCCCGAACAAGGTGGCAAAGATTAGACAGAAGGTTCTGAGGAACCTCCTCACTGGCAGTAGAAGTGACAACATGCAAAGCCCCAACACGCTGTCCATAAAGTCCAAAATTCTTGGAGAAGGACTGTGCCACGCAGAATTCCAGTCGAGGATTATAGCTGAAGAAATGACGGATGGCCCACGCATCATGCTCCAGATTTCCGGATGCAAAGCCTTGATAGGCCAAATCAAAGAAAGGTATCAGGCCCTTCGCGTTGCATAGTTCAGCTAATAACTTCCACTGTTCTTTAGTTGGATCAGCACCTGTAGGGTTATGAGCGCAGGCATGAAGGATAACAACGTCATTTTTGTTGGCAGATGACAATGTCCGGAACGTTCCTTCGAAATCAAACGACTTGGTTGCGCTATCGTAGTAAGGATAGCTCTTTCGTTCAACACCAGCCAACTCCCAGATTGTATGATGATTTGCCCAAGTGGGATCAGGAACCCACACACATCCTGGTCGTATGTTTCGAGCTAGAAGCTCCGCGCCGAGTCTGTTTGCGCCTGTGCCCGAGACTGTCTGGATGGAAACGACACGGCTTTTGTGTTCTTCCGCTTGTGCTTGTTTTGTCTCATCAAAGCCAAATACAAGATTAGAAGCTAATCGGAGAAATTCTCTATCTCCTTGGATAGTGAGGTATTCGTGTCGGTTCACATCACTTGCTTGATGAAGTTGTTTTTCGGCTTCCTCAACGACTCGCAATGGCCATGGTGATCCGTCGGATGTACGGTAAACGCCGATACCCAGGTTAACTTTATCGGGATAGGTATCTTGGATGTAGGCGCCATTCACTGCGAATGGTTCGTCGGCAGGAGTTGGAGAAAGGCCTGAGAATAGCGAGTCTCTCACACCGTTCTCTTTAAAGGCTGATGGGTCTGATATGGAGCCCATGGTCACACGATTTGAAGTCTTATTTGCAGAATATTTGAGTTGAAATCGTGAGAAATTCTAAATGCCGAAAGTAATTTATAGCGATAGTTGGATCTGGCTGGGGCTTGTCCAAATAGCCGTTGATCTCAAGATATCCGGTGGTAGCCGTTTCGTTCCGGCCCACAATGATGGATGCCTTTTATAACCATTCCTGTTATTTGAAAAATGGACCTGTCTAATTAATTACCTCTTGGGTCTCTATTAATATTTGTGGGAGACTGAGCTACAGTTATCCTTTTCCATAGAAGGTCCTGATGATCGGTCCCCTATGATGGCTTTTAGTATAATGGCTTGTTTGAATAGTGGCCTCCTTCTAGAGATTACTCTACATATTTGGAAAATCTGAGGGTTGCGAGAGACATTAAAGTCTTCGGTATGACCCGCTCTTGCGCTTTTGCTGTCTTCCAATTTATTCGCCATAAAATTGCGAAGTGGAAGACAGTCTTTTTGCGTTTAGGGCGTGGTCTGCTGGATTGCAGTTTAGCTGGCGGCCCTACGGCTCCTTGAGAAGCCTTTGAAAAAAAAAGGATTGTGTAGATCCAGCCTGAAGAAAGATCTCGCATTCATAGCCGAACTTTATTTCAGCATTTCACCAGTCAATTCTCCCTGTATCTTTTTGAATGTGACGTGGGCCTGAGCCTATATTTGTGGCTTAAGGTTGTTATCATACAAAAACGAGCGCTTCCAGACTCTTGGCTTAAAGCTTATCTACGTCCACTCAACTTGGGATGAATAGCCGGGGGCATATGATCGAAGAAACTGCCGGAGTGATCTCACCAAGCATGGGGATAAAGTAGCAGCGGCGAATCAGGAGGGAGACTAAGACATGGACACCAAAAGCAAGGACATCACGGCTCATTAGAGATATACGTGCATAGCAATAAGATAATTCCATGGGTGCCACGGCGAATAGCCAATATTGATTTACGATTCTAGTGACTCACTGAAACCTTCCAATTCACTCCGAGGTACATAAAAGTCCACAGGGCATGAAAAATCAAAGTGTCGCAAAGTCCAAAGATTGTTAGAGTGACTGCTCTTTTCAAGATATACTTGTATAGCACTCAGATAATGACCCATCCAATCAGAAAATAGCTTGTTGAATCTAAACCTCGTTGGTGGAGCTTGGCGGTCATAGCAGGTATGGTCATGCACATGTGAAGGGCGTTAAACGTAAGAGTTTGTCGGCGCATGCAAGACGTATATGGGAGAGTAGATCTGGGCTTCGGGCTTTCCAAGAAGGTGCCATTGAATTAAAACTTATCATGCTAATTCAAATCAACTTCTACGGCAGGGTACCCGACTTCCTAATCGACTGCGTCAATACAGCTTCAGCATTATGTAGTTAGAGTACACTCTGTTCGGACTTAACCCACTGCAAGTATGTACAAATACTTGCCTCGTGGGTCTACGCTCTGGGCTTAAGGAATCTTGTGGTGATGATCTACTGCGTTCAATCAGCCAGCAGAAGGCTCTTTCTCAATTGTCGTTGTAGTACACTGATGGGATAACTCATAACTGCTCCCCAATACCGAATCTGGCTTGCAAAGGGGGGTGATTGTAGGTACAGAGAAGAATTCTTATAGGTAGCATTGCACCCCGAGGCCTTGTCACTTAGGATCCAATTTTAGTCGGGCTCCTAGCGTCAATATATATTGCAGTACTGTATACAGTACGGCATAGAAAGGACTAAGTGTGGAACATTCAAAAACCTCTGTCAATCTTCCAAATCAAGCTATAATCAATACTATCCATGAATCTTCTACCGGAAATGAACTAATTTCGCGCATAGAGTAATGTGTCCCAAATCCATGAGGTCGGTGAAACTACTACCTCAGTGCAGTGACATCAGACCCCACCAACCAAAACCATCTTATTCCGCTCCCCGCCCAAGCTCCAACCTTCAACCTTCCACAATCACCACCAAAATGTCCTGGACACAGAAAACCTTCACACTACCCACCCGCAGTCGCGGCTCCTACCTCATTACCGATCATGTCTTGTCCCAAGTCCCCGAGATCCACGACTACAAAGTCGGCATGCTAAACCTGTTCGTGCAGCACACGAGCTGTGCGCTTTCGCTGAACGAGAACTGGGATGATGATGTTCGCGCTGATATGAGTGATGCGCTTGATCGCATTGCGCCTATGGATCGGAAGGGTGAACTTTATCGCCATTCTGCTGAGGGGGAGGATGATATGCCGGTGTGTATACCCCGCGGCTATGATTTATATGCACCTGAGCAGTAAAGATAGAGGGCTTAGCGAGGTTGATGTGATCGATGTGCTAATGTGCGATGCATTCTAGGCTCATATTAAATCTGCTCTTATTGGTGCTTCGGTGAATATTCCTATTTCCAATGGACGTTTGGCGACCGGAACCTGGCAGGGAATTTGGTATCTTGAATTCCGGACAAGTCGCCATTCGCGTAAGGTTGTTGCGACTATTCAGGGTCAGAAGTCGTGAATCAATGTTCGGGAGCGTCTATAGTGGAGGGGTTTTCCAAGGCTGTAACTGAAGATACAACTTGTCCTGTCATCACAAGTACTCATGACCCATTGCGAGTCCAAGGGTATAGACAAAATCCATCTCGAACCCATGGGGATTGCTGATACAACTCGACGCATTCCAAGCTCGCATTTGGGCGAACGGCAGATCCATTGATCTATATTTCTGTACACGGCCTCAGGCCCAAACGAAAAATGAAAATAGTGTAACACACGCACAACAAAGTAATCAACGCCGACAAAAGGAATCGGATGCTAGTCGTCTACCGCTGCTCCAGACCGCCGGTAGCAGGGGCAACGCGCTGGGTTTCGTTCACCTCGGCAATATCACCGGTGGGCTCGAGGGGGTAGCTGGTGGCGGGCAGAGACTTGAGGTAGGCTTTGTGCTTTTCTTGGGCCTACGATTAATAAGTTAGCGGTGGCTCGGTGCGGGTTTTCTTTTTTTCATTTGTCACGTACGAAGGGAAGGCCGCAGTATCCGCAAGTCGCAATCTCGGGCTTGTCGGTGTTGATGAAGACCTTGGGGTGGCCAAGAGGACCACCGCCACCGTCACAGCTGACAACCTTGGACTTGGTCCACCGGACGGGTTGCTTGTGAATGAGCTCAATAGCAGCAAGGGGCCGGGGCTAGGTTAATGGTTAGTTTCTGGTTCTCGGACTTTGAAGGAACCGGCCCAATGGGTTCAATTCCATTTGGCAGCAGGTCTGCATACCTGAGTCTCCATGATAGTCTGCTCGAAGCGAGGTCCGGTCATGGCCTTCTCGCGAGGCTGCTGGCTAGACGCCCAAGTGGTAGCGCGGTTCGGGGCCTGGACGCTGCGGATCTGCTCGCCAACGGCGGGGTGCTCGCGGAAATCGTGGGCCCGCATCTCGATCAATTCGGCAATGGGAGCGGCATTTCCATCGGGAGCATTGGTAGCGGAGACATTGGGCTTGGGAGCTGGCGGGGAGGGGTCATTGGGTTGCATGCGGTTCTCGTGCAGACGGGGAACGGTCGAAGAGTAGGTGCGAGCGGCGAAGCGCGGGGCCGAAGAGGCCAGGGATGTGAGGCGGCGACTGCAGGACATCATGCTGGGCAGATTGGGTCCTGAGGACGGAGTGGAGTGGGAGTAGATTAGGATGGGATTGCTCGAAGCCGGAGGTTGCAAACTGAATAGTGTAATCCGTGAGGTGTGGTTGGTGGAGTTTCACCGCCTGCCTTAGAAAGTAATCCCAGACTGAGACTGGAGCTCGCGGTTTTTCTGCCGCCACATTTTATTCTGCGACTTTCAACACCGCATCTCACTTTATAATCTTACAAGCTCGTCACCAGCAGCTCGTGCTGGTCTCTTGCTCCAAGTTATGCCAGCCTCTAGTGGAACGGCTGGAAAGCCAGAGAAGAGCAACATGTCTTCTCGCTTACTTACTATGAAGGTATGCATCATCACTTTACAAGTTATCGACATAGCTAAGTACATACAGTTCATGCAACGCGCTGCAGCAACTGCTGCTTCGAAGGAAGCGCAGTCCCCGTCATCAGATGAGAACCCACACACCCCCAAGCGCCAACGCAAATCAATGGAGCACCAAAGCCCTTCGACCCCGCAGGCCGATCTTGATGCTATCGCCGCCGCAATCGCCGCCGAGGAGCAAAAACGACAAGAGGTTATTGCGCGGCAGGCTGCGGAGGCCGGTGAAACTCACTGGGTGCTGGATGTACCCACTGCGAATTCCCCTGCTCCTCAGTCCCAGTCCTTCGTTATGGCGACCGAATCTCTAGATGCTGACGATGACCTATCCTCTGGAGGTCGTCGGGGATTCGGCAATTTCAAACGAAAAGTGGTCAGTTCATTATTCTGCATTGTATTTCCGTCATTGCTAATATTTTCCAGCCTGCACAAACTGAAGAAGAGAAAATCGCTGAACAACTCGAGCAGTTGTCGCCTGATGATCCTCGCCGTGCTCAAGCTGTGAAAGCCATGGCTGAGTTAAAGAAGGCTAAGGCTCAAGAAGCTAGAGCCCCTAGACTGTCTGAAATCACTAGCATTTCAGGCGCTGGTGGTCGGCCCCAACTAATGGGAGCACCCTCATCATCAAAGAAGAAGAAGAAGCGCAAGAGCGACTATTAAAACATCTAACCAGATGTTTCTTTCTTCTCTTGGATCTTTAAAAAATCAGATATCCTCGGTGTTGGCTGGCATTGGCGTTTTGCATACTCTCGGCGTTTGGGCATGAAAACCATGGGCATTAGTTCCCGAGACTCTCAGTACGAGTCGAAACGAACATATAGATCTTGAATAGCTATTCCTTAGCAAGCGAAAGAACTATACATATCTATCAGGCTAAAGAGCAGCCATTCCGCACCAGTCTAGTATATTATGTAGTGACACAGAACGCCGTATAAAAGCTATATCCGAATCAATTCAACGTCCATGGATACCATCTATAACTTCGCCTTCTCCTCATTCTTCTTCCTCTCCCACCCCTTCTGCGTCGCAAAATTCACAGCCAAATTCCAAACCGCAACACCAACACCCACAGGCGGCGCAACAAGCAAAGCCCAAGCCCACCACTTCGGACTCGAAGCCGCAACACTAGCCATAGCATTTTTGACTTCGCGCTCCAATTCTGACTTATCGGCATCATTCCAAACAACAACACCCCTCGCACCCTCCGTCCCCCGGAACTCCGCTTGAGCCGCCTTCAACCTCACATCACCCTGACTGCGCACACGGTTCTCCGCATCCTCCGCTGTAAGATGCGCATCCCGCGCACGTAGACGCGCCATCTGTACAGCAGGGTCATGAACACCAACGACAATGACCGTTCCGCAGATAAGATCCATCCCGCTTTCGAATAAGAGGGGGACATCAAGGACGACGGCCCATTGGCCGCGGATGTAGTGGTAAACGAGGGCTTTGTATATCTCCCATCGTACGGCGGGATGGATAATTCCGTTAAGGACATGGCGGTCGCGTTTGCGTTCTTCTGTTGAGCCGAAGACGCGGCGGCCCAGCGCTGGCCGGTTTAATGGTTGGCCATGGGGTGTGTTTGTTGCGGGATCTTCGAGGAGGAGGTCTGGTGTGTTTGGGCCAAAGTAGTTTACTATTGCTTTGTAGCCTGCTGTGCCTGGTTCGACTACCTTGCGGGCGAGGATGTCGGCGTCGATTATGGGGAGGTTGTAGGGGGCTGTTGAGAGGAGTGTTGAAACTGTTGATTTGCCTGTGGCTATTGAGCCGGTGAGGCCGATTATGAGCATTTTGTCGGGTGTGAGGACAAAATGAGCTGAGGGGGTGGTTGTTGAGAGGAGAAAGGTTGGATGCTGATTGCGGGGAGATCCACTACCTCGGTCCGCAAGTTTACGGATTCGGCCTATGATATTAAACTTTGGAATTGAAGGGAATTGAAACAGCTAGTTGACACGCTAATATTCAGTCGATGACGTGGTGCTTATTTGCTTATTCCACCCGCTATATACTTCATGTCCTCTCCAAGTAGCTTATGTTCCTAGAAGCGAAATACCTTCACGTCCTTCATGTAACAGATCATCATCCAACAGCATCCTCAGGCAAGCGCACTATGCTAGGTTCCAGTGCTTGCGGACGTTTGGTTTCTGTCGAGGCACCAGGTATAAAAAGCCAATTCTGCCGACTCTGTCGGGATACCGCAATCTGCAGCTGCAACATTCCGGTCTTAAACTGATTTCCAATGCCGCATGCTGTACGACATATGCAACAAAAGCCAAAAATGCTACTCATGTCTCAGGAAGTCCATAAGTCGGATCCTGTTCTTGACCTTTCCATCCAAGGAAAGGCCAACCCTTTGGTAGCGAAGAGAAGGGCGGCAGCACATAGCGATTATCGCATACGGCATCATTAGGACAATTAAGGTTGCACAGTCCGAAGACATTGCAATAGCAATCACCAGCCGCGGGGCAATGAACAGGTGGTTTGCCGAAGATCACTGTAGAAAATAGATATAAGCGTAAGAATAAAACGCATGGATGAGCGAAAGAACTTACTGTGCCATGAGTACTCCATGATCCGACCACTCAAATCATCTCCTAGACTTGTGTTCGAAAGCCAGACTCGGAATCGCTCATAATCGCTCTTCGGCCTTGCGAGGACTGTATCACGGGTAACGCCGAACTGCGCGCAGCAGGACACACCCACCTCGTTGGGTATGGGCTCACCCGGGAAGAGCTCCGAGAATCCAGTCCTAAAGTACTCGCCCGCATGGACATCGTCACGGTGTGTATCGGTCAACGGGTGGATTTCCACGGGACAACCGAGCGTCCAAACGCAGCGCAGATTGACGTATCCCATCTTCTGTAGATAGGGAACCTGGAAATTACGGAGCATGGGGACTCCGTCGTAGTATGGATCATCATTGTGCCATTGGTAGCGCAACGAGTGGATGAATAGCATGATGTCAGGGAGGTTCTCGTAATTGTCGATGATGTACCTGGGTATTGAGAGTGAGTTAGCATCTACATTTGCAAAAAGCTAGATTGCAATTTGCGCACGTCAAGTATACCATCGACTCCCGTCCCTTATTTTTAGCCACTGTCAACGGGGCCTTCTTGTCGTCTACCACGTAGATGCTCCGCGACCAGTCCGGGAAGTACTCAGCCAGCCAGGCCGTGTCGTCACTCTTCATACTGGCCACGACCATATCCTTGCGTTTTCGAATTGCCGGACGAGCCTGCTCGTCTATGGAGTCGATCTTGGGTTTGGGGGTGGGACGCTGCGCATAGCTCGGTCGGTCATTGTTGACAGCTTTGGTAGGAGACTCGGGGCCTGCAAAGAAGAGGAAGTATAGTGCGAGGACGATGCCGATTGTGATTAAAATAGCTTTGATGCGATTGCGACGGCGCGGACTCTGGGGTCCGCTAGGGGCGAACAACATGGTTGTGTTGAGGTTCAAGCATCTCAGATGCGCATTGTGTGAGTATTAAGGGTGAAAGCTGAAAACGGAATCCGGAGTTGTGTAGCCTAATCCGTATCTGCCTAGTGAGGCCTCCCGATATCTCATATATTTGAAAGACAGAGCAAGACTGGGAATACGAAGCAGAAAAAAAGAATAATAATGAATACGATTATCGATATCCACTCAACTGAAACGTGTTGACGCTAGTTACGCCACAAGCTCCAGCCACAACTCGGCCGATCGGTGGGTCAACGGTAACATGCAATCCATGTACACAACACTAATTAACCCAATATCTAAACAACTAGGGAGTCGAGGACTTGTCCTGATCTTCCTTTTTAATCACATGCGGTAATCGCCATAAAGTACCACTTGTGAGCAGAGATGCTCTCCTCTGCTTCTCCCGCATTACCACCATCGGAGTTCACACCCACAACTTCCTCGATATCATCATCAGTCACGGTAACTTCATCGGCACTGGTAATCCAATATTCTGGACTAGCATGGGCATAGCCAAGAAGCTCTGGGGGGAGGCGGGGAACAATGTCGTCTGTGTGGGTAGTCCGCCAGAGACTACCTTGTGCGGTCATATACTCAGCCAAAGCATCGTTGCCTACACGAGGTTGGCCGTAAGTGTACTAGAAATGATTAGTTGCGACAGCCCCAGAGATGAGATCAATCAACTTACCAAGTCCAATGAATATCCGGCATTGCGAAGTGCTGTTCCTGCCAGGGCAGCAAGCGCAGCACCCAGACTATGGCCTGTCACCACAAGCTGAAAATCCGAGTATGTGCTTAGCGCAGACTCGAGCTCGGCTATCACATCATCCGCAACGGATTCCCAGGCCTTCCAGAAGCCACTGTGCACATCACATCCAGTGCAAAGTCCACTGTCATCGTCGAAGACGAAGTCCAGATTAGCAATCCAGTTGCTGATATCTGTGCTGCCTCGGAAAGACAGCACAATAAGCTCATTGGTCTCGTCTACTGCGATGAATCCGGCAGAGTCTCCATAATCGTTTGTGCTGCAGGTTATCAGTACTACTGTCTAAAATCAAGGTTTCCATTTCACTTACTCGTCAAATTCGTATAAAGTCGTAGTCGTCGACGCCTGCACTGTAGGGCAGTTATCGGCCGAGCAAGTAATCGAATCGCCTGTGCTGGTGGAATCGACATTGTTCGAACAGTATGCGGCGGCGGAGTACTGAGCAAACAGATAGAGATTATCGTACGTAGTAGAATCCACATCTATCTATAATATGAGTACTATGTCGTACTGTAAACAAACCATGTAGTTCCTATACTTACCTCGATTAGTGAACAAGTTAGCCGGCATAGCAACAGCCAGTGTTGCAGCCGCACTAACAGCCCACAGACGTGCAAGAGACATCATCGTGGACCGGATAATCAATACCCAAAGGACGTCAAGACCAAAGGACTAGAGCCGGAACCAGAGGGCGAAGAAAAAACCACAAGGCGCCTGACCCTCTTCTCACCTGTCCCCATGGATCCTTATATACCGAATGCAGGAACCAACCGCCCCCATCCACACACACATATCGCCGAGAAACATGCAACTCAAACCACGGGATCATGCGGGCATACGAATCCTTGAGCGGGGTCGCGGAGAACCAACGGACTCCTTCGAATCCACTGTTCAAATTAGGCTCGTCGCCCGTTCCTGAAGATATTCGCCATAGTATTGGCATGTGGGAGGCGCTTTTCGATTGATCGACATTCTTGCAGTTCTTCATGCGGTAAGCAGTCAGCATCGTCCCGCCCCCAATACATGCGGGGATTCAAAGCCACGTTTGTGTTTTGTTGGCTGATCTGTTTCTTTTTATGTACTTCGTAGAGGGGCTGAAGGACTCTCGTTCCTTTGAAAATTTCGTACTAGTAAAATTCGAGTGGATCCCTTCATATACAAATTTCTCCGGTTGCCCGTTGTTCCATGGTCAGTCCACTGTTCCTGAGAGGATCATCACGGTTCCCACCCCGCTTTGGGGTAAAATCCGAGATCAGCACGGGATCATCTGCATGTTCTAGTTGATTGGCCTACTGGGGTTATAGACGAATGGAAGTTCAAGGAAGCTCTTAGCGTGGAGGGGTATTTGTATACAACGGCGCTTTAACTCTGCCCGAGCGAACTTTATACCAGAAACAGTATTCAACTCCGTAGGCCCGTGGGCTATACATCCAGTGAAAGCATCAACGTGAAGAAACAAGCGAGATCAAAAATTTGTGTCAGTACATAGTATTCAAGGGCTGGTCATGGTTGGAACATTAGAGTGAACTTTCTAAGCCTTGGCCCTACTGCGCGGCCCCCCGCCCCAATCTCCGTAAACCCGTCCATCGGCGCGACGAGTACGAAAGTATGAGGGAATTGATCGGTAAGGCGTAACGGAGCCACATTATCATTTCATCCACAAGTTTATTGCGCGGGATCAAATGTCGCCATGTTCGGCTTCTCCTCCCCAATATCCGTCATACCCGTATCCTGGCCGTCATCACCCCCAGCGAGTACCTTGGTACGAGGGATTTGGTGCTCCGGGAGGGGCGTACCCGGAGTCACAGCGACAACGTTATCGTTTTCATCCACGAACTCAAAGTTGTAGCGCGAGAGCAAATGCGGGATAGCCGAGAGCTGGGGGCCATATCGGGCGGTGTTGTCGTACAATTCGAACAGAGGCACCGCTAGCAGCTTCATGTTCTTGGGAACAGACAGGACTTCTGGATATTTGAGACGACAATGGTAAGTGGAAGAATGTGAATGGAAGATCTAGGTACAACTGACTCTTCTTCGGGAGCTGAATGAAATACAACTTCTTGCACTCTTTCGGCCGTGTGACATGGCCCGGTAGGAACGGGTACATGAATGTTTCAAAGTTTGGTCGCCACCATTGGGCAAGAGTGTCGCCAATTTCCCAGTCCTCATTAACTCCTTCGCCGGAGAATTGGGATCCCACTGGAGCTAGGCGCTCGTTCAACCGTTTCTTGAACCCGTTGATTTCCTCGTCCTCGTGGGGGAGATAATCACCTGGCCTGGGAGAAGTTAGCGGGCGGGGACATTTATTTTTGTCTTGGATCATCTTACAGCTTGAAAAAGGCATTGGCGATCTGCAGCATCAACACATGAGGGTGATTGTGTTCATGGCACACGAGAATGCCCTCGCAGGTCCGTCGCATTCCATGTAGGTCATAATGTTCTTCCAGACGCTTCAGGCGAGCCAGCACCGAGGGGTCCTCCTCAGGCTGTGTCTCCTTGGTTCCGAACGTATAGTTTGACAGGGGGTAGAGCCGAATTGTTTCGGGCTGCTGAGCGGAGAAATCTTTGGGGAGGATCGGACTGTAAGATGGGGATCAATGTTAGCGGTCAAGGGCTTCCTGAAGCTTTTGGGTTAAGTTTCTTGACTGACGGGCGGCTGCTTTGAATAGCAGTAGCTGTAGTGCTCGCCATGATGGAGGAGTGGTGTTTCGGAGATGTGAAAGGGCGCGCGAAGCTCTACGTTGTTGCGCCGATCTGTTATCGCTATCGGGGTTTGCCTTATTGCCTGGGGTACTTGACCGCCTACTTGAACTACACCGTCTAGACGTATTGGCAACAGCATATGAAATAATGAGATATTGATGAATTCTATGACATGAGTGAATCTTAGGTTCATTTAGTGGCGCTATCAAAAAATGCTCTTCAAAGTTCATGCCCTTCCACGACTCCACAATCCTCTTCCCATATGACTTTATGCGCCCCAAACACCAACTCCTACTTACAGCTTGGCATCAAAGTCCTCAAAGACGGTAAGGTCCGAGACAGGCACAGGTCCAGTGCTGACAGGCAAGCTGGCCTTGAAGACGGGAACATCGCTGATCACAGTGGCTTCCTGCTTAGGAGCCGGTGTGCCGTTGGTCTTGCCGTTGACCTCGGGCTCCAAGCCCAACTGCTTCAATTCAATATCAATGTCGCGCTCCAGCTTTGTGATCAACGGGCTCATTTGCTCTTTAGACAGGCCAAGCTCGGTGACCAAGAAAGTCTTAACAATGTAGACGATCTGTGTGTAGTCGACCAGGGTCATGTCGAGCTGTTCGAACGCGGTGGCCAATCGGACGCTGTCGACAGCGAAACCAGCTTGGGTCAGCTGCTTGTGGACCATCTCAATGACACGAACACGCTTGTCGCCGATGCTGCTGGCATCTGGAACAGCAGTTACGCTCTGCGCATTCAAATGGATGGCCAACTTGGACCGAGTGGTCGATTCAGGGTCGATGTACTGGCGGTAGAAGGCAAGCAGATCAGACTTGGTCAGATTCCGCACATTGGCGGCATCGGTCTCATGCTGGAGAAAATCGAAGTACTCGGAGCCAACGTGAGACCAGTAGCGGCCAGTCTCGGAGCCCAAGTTCTTAAGCTTCTCCAGACGCTTGTTGATGACACTACGCTTGTGGCCTTCGAACTCCTCATCCGGCATGTTCTCAAGCGTCGGGCCGAACTCGCGCAGGAACGACTCGATGCGGGTCTCCAGGTACTGGGCAGTGCGCTCACTCTGGATGATCACACGGTAACCCATGGTGGTAGCGTTGTAGCGGGAACCACTCCATACCACGTAGCCGAGCTGCTCCTTACTACGCAGTTGGTCGAAAGCAGGCTCATCTGTAAGCTGAGAGAAAAGCTGCAACTTCGATCGCAAAACATCATCAGAGAAAAGTCCAATGTACAGGTAGTACTCGATGCAGTGGTTCACATTCGCCGGATCCTTCAGCTCGCGAGGGTAGACAAGGTTGCTGCCCGGTGCCATAACCATGTTGCGGCGCAAGTACCACTGCGATCGAGGCAGGGCGCGGCCCTTGAGAATCTTTTCAACAGAATCTGTCATGCGCAGCGCATCCTCCTTGTATAGGTTGCCGTGCGCGAGGGCTTCAATGTGTGTTTGCGCCAAGAGCTGGGGGAAGAAGTTGGTAACGTCCTCTGCTTGAATGTGCTCCAGTTCCTCAATGTATTGCTCATTGAGCCAACTGCGCTCGGACAGCAGGTACCGAGTGTAGTCACCAACCTGATAGTAAGGCTGCTGGTACTCAGCGTTGCGGAACGCCCGAGTCAGGCGCTCCTTGATAATTTTAAAACGGTCTTCGTTGACAACGAGATCGCGCATAGTCATGAGAACCTTATCCAATAAAACTGACATCTTGTCATTGTAGCCACCCACGGAGATATCCAGGCCTAGGATATTTGCTGCAAGGTGGTAGTCCAATCCAGCAAGCTCAGCATCGTATGAGTACTCATCTAAAGAGTCCTGCACCAACTCGCAATAGAGCTTCGTCTTGATCAGATTAGCAGGGGTCGCCCACACCAGCGGATTGCGCAGAGTGATATAGACTGTCGCCTTAGGAACCCAGAAACGGTCATCCTTTTTGAACCAAAGACGCACACGATCATCGTGGCGGATCAATTTAGGTGTCTTGGTTGGCTCTGCAACTTCCTTCTTCTCCACTGACAAACGAGTTGGCACAAACTCGTTCTTGTGAGGCATGTGCACAGTGGAGGTACGAGTCGCCTCAGTGGACTCCAGGGCCTTCTGGATGCCAGCTAAGAAGTCTGTAGGGATCTTCTCCACCTTGTACTCAGTACCGTACCACTTCTCCTTCTGGTCCCAATCACCGGGGTACTCTTGAGACACAATGATGAGTCGGAAGTTATCGGCACGTAGGTATGACATGGCCTTTTTGATCAATGCCGAGTCGAATCGACGCAGAAGCGAGCCGCTGAGAAGCCACTCACGTGGCAGTTGCTTCTGCATGACACTGCTCAAACGACTCGTGAAGCGACTAGCTGGGGTCTTCTGCTTGAATCGGAAGTCCACCTCTGCCAGGTTCTTCATTTCATCGAAGATCCACTGCTCTGGCTCACGCTCCTTGATCATGGCGATGTACTCAAATATAACCTTGGCAACCTCCTGGTGCAGCTTCAGACCCTCAGGAGTCAGTCGAACAGAAATTGTGAAGAAGGCAGATCCCGGGCAAATGGGCATGGCACCTGCAGAAAGGCCATTGGCCCAGCCCTTAGCTTTGAGGTAGGAAAGGACACTGCCTGGTCCCTCATGACCGATAAGGTGGCTAATGTACCGACTGGGTTGAGTGTCATTCATGTTCTCCTCATCCAAGAATGGGAAGTACATGTCCATGGAACGCGAATCCATGACAGGCTTAGCAAAGACCTGAGTACACATGTCAGCCTCGGAAAAGGGCTGCACATCGTCCCAACGGTTCTGGGTCAAGCTTTTGTTCTCGACGTCAGAGAAAAGCTCGGAAACCCATTGTTCCAAAGTGTCCAAGCTCTCCCGGCCCAAAACTACCAACTTAGCCCGATTGGCCGAATAGTGCTTTTCGTAGAATCGAATGAACTCGCTCCGGACTTCCAAACCGCGCTTCTGCGGGTCCTCCTTAAGAGTCTGCAAGTTGCCGGTGGAGAAATGGTGGTAAGGATGCTTCGGGTTTGATAGAGATTTGTTCAGCTGCATCAACCGCCACAAATCACTCTGCAGGTTCTTCTTGTTCTCAGAATCCACCGCCCGCAGCTCGCGATCTAATGTTGACTCGAGGAAGAGAGGAGCAACAAAAAATTGAGCGAATCGATCCAAGGCCCCATAGAAGGGAGACTTGCCATTCACATCCCCGCTGGAGGTGGATGCACTCTCACTTGCTGTGCCGTTTGTCCCATTAGTCGAGTCGGTAGGGGTGTTCTGTCCGGTCGATTTCGGCTCACTTGACTCGCCGGTGGCGGCGATCTCGAAAAAGTAGTTTGTTTCGGTCGCGGCGGTGTATGCGTTGGATGAACCGGAGTGGGCGGCAAGGTATTGGTTGTATTCATTCTCCTTGGGGTACTAGATCCACACAAAAAGCACCTCGGTCAGCACTACCTCCGCACGAGCAGGCTGGATAAGTGCCGCGGTAAAAAGTGAGGTAAGTCAATCCACATACTTTCTTTGTACCCATAAATAAGAGATGCTCTACAGCATGTGCCATTCCTGGCATGTCATCTTCATCGGAGAAGTTGCCCACATTGACGTTGACAGCGGCGCTCGCCTTATCTGTATCAGGGTCGTGCACGAGGAAAGCCTCCAGCTGATTTGGCAGACGAATGACGCGATAGGAGCGATCATCTAACTCTGGCTTCTCCAGACATTCTGTAATGCGCTCAATTTGAGACATGGTAGAAGGATGAGGAACGGTAAGGTAGGAGGAAAAGGAAAACGAGCGGGTCCAGCGATAGAGGGAAAATGAAAAAGGACTAGGGTGCGCCACGGGGTTGAAGGACACCGGGGTTCGAGAATATGGTTGGGCAGTTGGATTGCAACTCAGACTTCTGTATCTTAACCACGATACTGCAGTAGGGAAGGACCTTGGGGGCATCAAGGGTTAAACGCCCGGGAAGTGATCGGCTTTTTGAATCAATTCCACAACACTCAATGCACTTGATTGTATTGATGACAGCACAAATACGATTAAAGTATTCAAAGAAATCAAGGTGACGAGAGCAGAGTCTCTGATTGCAAAGACAACCGGAGGGGAACTTGGTCCCGCAATTCGATAATATGGGTCCTTGGGCGGTGTGATTGTTCAGAGATACTGCCTCGGCGGCTATCAAGGCGGTGAATATGATAAACCAGCCAATGAGTGGCGTCATCTCGCCAAATCCTGTTCAAAGGTCTATTGGCTGCGGCCTATAGAAAATGGCAATATACCCGCCCAGGGATCATGCGGGGCTTAAAACAAAGTACAGTACATAGAAGCGAAAGGAGCGAATTGCATGCATACGTGGTCATAAAACATTAATTACACTAAAATATTGCTTAGACAACCAATCCCCACGTTCCATGGCGTGAGGCTCTTCCACCTTCCCCGCAAAATATACTGCTAGTCCTGGCACTGCCCCAGCCACCAACACCAACATTTCCAAGAACAGACAGCAGTCCACGGTTGCCTAAGTACAATTTGATCTAGCACTTGGTTGAGCACAGAGTCAAAGTGATGCTCGAGGTCGACGTGCAGTCATGAGTCTGGCTACCACTGGGCGAAACACCATTCGGCCAGCAGATATCAGGGCAAGTAGCAACTGAAGGGTCAACCGCCATCCCCTTGCCAGAGAATGGGTCTCCGAACACATCCGACAGGTCATACCAGATTTGGCTACCATCCAAGGTGTAGGCAAAGTTGGTCTGGGGACTGCCGTCATACAGGCCGTTCGCGGTTTTGGTGATCTTGATCGCGATGCCGCCAGAAACAGGGTCGTGGCGCAAAACCTCGGTATACTTCTTGCCCGCGGCGATGGTCTGCTTAGGACCAACGGCACTTCCGACGGACCACAGGTAGACGGGGTAGGGGCAGTTGTTCTTGACGACGGCGTTGCCGACGGCGCTGGCGAGAGGAGCCAGGAGGGCCACGGAGGCGACGATCGCAGTAGAGAAATGCATTCTTCAGTTGTACAAGAATTGATTGGAGATCAAAGTGATAGATAGTGGTATTCAGATCTTGATGATGATGCTGTAACTATTCATCCTTTTGCCTGGGGTTCGAGGCTGCTTTTATAGTTTTCTTCCAGCACACCAGCATGGCACAAACAACCTGATCGCCCTCTTTCCAAGGAATTTCTAGTCATTCGTCGGGTATTAGCGTCGTTGAACACACTGAGACTCACATCGACTTCAGATCGAGCAATCCGGTCCTTAGTTCCGAGACATTGTGCTGGACCAAGAAGAAACCAGGATAATAATTTCCTACCGAGCCCAGCCATACAGGGCCAGCACAGCGATGGTTAGTATAGCATATTTCCCCGCATCAGAAGTTGTCAAGATGACGCGGGGAACAATTCTGTTCATGGTGAAGACAAGCGACCAGTAGTGCGAGGTCATAGATGCATTGTGTCTCAGAGTCCCCCAACCCGATTCTCGTATAGCATTCTCGCTTGGACCAGAAACCTTCGGAATTCGAGCGCTCGTCAATAGCAATGATTCATGATGCCAAGGGTGGAGCCGAGCAGAGCTCGTACGGACCCTGAATGCCTTGGCACGCCCAACTCTGGGGTAAGGTCTAAGACAGTTACATCCCAGGGACGACGTGCAGATCGGAGGCTAGGGCTGATAAAATCCGAACACTATTCACCGCTACAAAGTTAAGGTCAGGTTATGGTTGGCTGTGTCTCACCTGCCGTATACTGAACGAGCTAATGGGGCATAGACCCCACACACGGCCACTTAGTCGAAGGGCTTGTTGGTACCCTGTGATATGAAAGCGAACTGTGTTTGTAATAGAGTTCTTTTCCAGGAGCGAAGCAGTGTGTACCCATAGAACCACGGAATATTCTGATAGAACATCACAAGTATTGGGCACAAACACGATTAGAAAGTTTAAAGCTAGCCTGAGCCTAATAAGCCTATACTAATGCATCGTATCCACCATGGCTCATGTCATGCGATGCAACGCCACGCTATTTTTATGCTGCGGGGTATCTTCCACACGAACTACGGTCTGATTATGAGCAAATTGGATGAAAAGATTAATTCATTAGAATCAGATGAAAAAAATGCTAAAAGATGAGGAAGGACTCAGGATGTCAGTCAGGCCCTTCTGATCTACTCATCCAGGCCGCCCTTGAGCAGGACACCCCGTGACCAGAACATCCTACCACCTCAACTGAATATGACTAACAAGGCTAAAAATAATCTGCCCCATTCCTCGCGGTGATTAGGGGAGTTCTGCTTCTGTCGAAGGGGAATAAAGATGTCAATCGGTGCTTGTAATAGATGAAAACTGGGTAACTGTGTATGTAGAACGCCACACCCGCTGTAGTTTGAACGGACATGATCTAACCCTTCATTTCAGAGTCTTCATCTTCTGATTCAGACTGAACCTTGATATGATCACGGATCCAATCAAAGGTCTCCTCTTTGTGCTCGGCGAGCATATCAGAGATGGTGGCTTGGGGAGACTTGCGGAGATTTCCATAGCGCTTGGATGGTTTGTGCTCCCAGACTCCGTGTTGGTGAGAAACAAAGACCAGCGAGTTCTGGATAGTGTGAGCTTTAAAAACTAGATCCTCCTGGGCGGGATTAATCTGCTTACCTCACGATACCACTTGGACATCCAGGTCTGTGTAGCCGACGCAACCGCACGGACAGGATGATCCGAGACGAATGAGATCACACCATTAACGTTTTGGTAAAGGTTGTCTGCTGTAATTAGTGAGACAGTTCATACATTAGCTGGTTTCAACATACCTCGGTTGATGAGGAGGGAGGTAACACCATAGAAGGCGGTACCGATTCCCATAAAGAAGACGTCCGTAGCATTACTTGGGCTGTCATGCGCATTAGCATCCAATTCTACACGTCTCAGAGAGACACTCTTACTCGATGTAGTTGTCCCACAGGTAAGCCGCCAGCTCCTCGGTTGCGTGGGGTCTGTTCACATCCTCGTCCTCGAATTTGCCAGTAGTCTAGAGTTCGGTTAGAATAATGCGTTGGACATTGCAATGGCAGCACGAGAAAAGAAAGATGTGACCTACCTTATCTCGGCTGATGTGCATGGGGACGTTGACATCGATCACCGCCCAACCTTTCTCCACGGCCAATGCGACATATTCCTTTTGGACATCGGTATGCTTCTAAATGTTAGCATTATTCTTTTTAAATTAGCCTGTAAGCACAGGCAACTTACAATCCAACAATTATGAGCCTCAAGCTTGTTGGTCAGAGGGTGGGTAGCTCCCATAATTTCGGGCCTATATGAGTTAGGCGTGCAATATCTCAGGTACCCACAAAGTACTTACGGATCGTGGAAAATAACTAGAAGGGGAACCCCTTGGTTGTAGTTCGGGCTAGTTCAAATATGTCAAAAAGAATCATGGACATGACTTAGCTACAATTGCTTACCTTGCCAAAACCTGATGGTTGAACGATTTCGAAATGGCCGTCCGGTAAATCCAGAGTTCTGTCAGTTTGCAACTCTCATAAAGCTGCTTCGCCTGGAGCTCTCGAATGGAGTCTTGTAGGGTTATAAGCCTTATGTAACTGCGAACATTTATGGGTTCAGTCTTACCATGTAGTCGATCGGTCAAAACAAGCCCATCGTGCTTGGCGATGGGCCTGGGGGTCATAGAACGCCAGTAGTGGGACTGGATTCGCATGACCTCGGTAACGGTTTTGATCGCTCCTTCGCTAGGTGTGCTCTTTATAAGGCGTTCCGGAGGATCACCCATGAGAGTTTTGGTGACTGAGAGTGCCGACTTGGCAATGGACTCAAGGTTGTATCCGCCCTAGTTCGTCCCAAAAGTCAGTAGGGCTACCTTTTACTCCGACATGATGACATACCTCCAGGCACACTGCGATTTTGCCTCTGGCAAGGCTCATGAGCATGTGCGTCATTTGAGCATAGCAAGCGGGGGTCACAAAACAACCACCCAGTATATCTCCCGCGGCAGCGTCGAATCCGGCGGCGACTACGATTGGTAAGAAGCATTTCAAAACATCGGACAAAAGGCATCTTACCGATGACTAAGTCGGGGTCAAATTCTCGTGCAATGGGCATCACAACTTGTTGGAAAGCATGCATGTAATCGCCATCACCCATTCCTTGCGACCCCCAGGGAATATTAATATTTCTATAAGTATAGTAAGTGATTTGGATTCCAAATGGATAAAAGCGTGGCAGAACACTGGCGAGCTTACTTTCCGACCCCAGGTCCTTCACCACACATTTCCATATCACCATAGTGACCGCCAGGGTAGAACGCGCCACCCTGATGAACATGGATGGAAATGTAGAGGATGTTAGGATCATCATAAAACGCTTTTTGAATCCCGTTGCCTTGAGATTTGTTAGCGATTATTCCTTTCCAGTGATACAGCTACTTCAACAGACCATGATGCACATCCCTGAATTACAGATGGGTCAGCGGATTACTTAAGAGCAAGGATTACAATATGCTTACCAGTCAAGGATCATAATCTTCCGGCAACTTTCTCCCAATGTGTTTTGACAGACACGCGCCGCGACTGAGACGTTATTAAATAAGCAGAAACCCATAGCTTTGTCGTGCTCTGCATGGTGACCAGGCGGACGAATAACTGCGATCGCGTTTTTGACATCATGTCTAGCGACCGCCAAACATGTCTCAATTGCACCACCCGCCGATAAGCGCGCTGCCTCGAAGGTTAATTGATTGAAATAAATCGAGTCTCGTTGTTGCTCCAAGAGCACGAGATCTTCATCGGACATATCTAGATCAGGTTTAGTCACCCGGACTCGAGATCTCATCTATTGTCTCAAGACATACCCTTGGTGCCCTGTACAAATTCATAGTGCTCCCCTGTGTGAACAGTGGATATCTGTTCCCGGGTCGCACGACGAGGCATGATTCGCTTCAAGGTCTGATGGACGAGTGGTCGAGCCGAGATTTCATCATCAACCAAACCAGCCTGGCAAAGCGCTTTGTAAATGTAGTAAATGCGCCGTGGATCCTCTGGGTGAATGTCAGATGTTGGGCGAATCTCACAATGATAACGCATCTCAGAATCGTAACAAAGACCGCTTGGCATGGACGCCACTGGAAGACCAGCAGCAGCAGAACTGACACTGGCCGCCATCTCGTCGTCGGACCAATCAGACTTGGACCCAACCAAGCTGTCGGTCCGGAAAACCGAGTTCTCTGCCGAATTGCTTTCGGAGGAGTTGGGTTTGATGAACTGATCTGGGGGAGTGATGCCAGTAGAAGCCGGCTGGTCTCGCAAAGAAGCGGGATCAGGCGCAGAAGATGGAGACTTGGGGGGTGCTTGGGGAATCACTGAAGGAGCAAGAACTGGGTCTTCTCTTCTGTGTGGGTTAAGGGAAACAGTTGTTTGTGTAAGGGAAGCATGTGGCGGTAAAGCGGAGACATTTCGCGGGTCCGACATGACGGTATCTTCATCACCGTCCATCATGCACGATATGGCGGTACGCCACGGGCAAGCGACTCGGGAATACAATAGAACAAATGGCTCTATCCAACGGCTATCTGGTGCGTCTAGGCTTTCATGACAATGAAGACGATCAATGCCTCTTATTCAATGCAACCACTTGCGCGAAGATGATTAACCGGTTCACAAAACAGCAAAATGGCATAAATGATCCAAATATATGGCCAAGTTATGATCTGAATCCCTGCCAGGATTCCAATCTTTGATTGCTTTGGTACGGTTGGTATCAAAGACGTATAGAGCGTCGGCCTTTGTATTCCTGTGCCAGACAGATGGCCAGGGTGCAGTTGATGTTCTATTCCGGAGTTAGTATGATCTCCGGTTCATTGATAGTTCTGAACTTAGGATTCTTGTGAATTTACTATTTAAACGTTGTTCGTCTCGAGACGCGACTGTAACGCAGGGTGGATGGAAGATCAGTGGATGCGCATGTTGGATCCCTTTTAGGCCATTCGCACATACTGCCGGACCTTATATGTTCTACCGCTTCCACACACCGCTTACTGAAATTAGGTTAATGCGTCTCTGAGCGGCCGGGCCGCCGGGTTTAGTCGCTGACTGATCGACTCCACTTGCAGCCAAATCCCTACTCCATGGCAACCTTTAGTGTTTTGCATATACATAGTAACGACAGTTCCAATGTGCCTAGGTCATATTCTAACTTTTACGTATGCTTACTCCTGGGGATCATTTGCCTAGATGATTGAGCTTTGCATGGTCATTATTATCTTGAATTAACTGCTGAAAATAGAGTTGTGCCGGTTGAATATACATATCTTGTCCGAGATTGTAATTGATTAATGTTCGATAATTGATGTTTTCAACAGGTAAGTGGTATCTGGCATTATGTAGAAAATGTCATGGTTCAATCTTGGAATTGGCCCAAGGACAGGTGAAGACTAGGTACCTAGCAGCCAGAGCTGCAGAGCGCAAGTCATCTAATAGGAGACGTGCCCGCTGTTCCGAACTTTTAGTCCACGGGCTCCGCCGGGTCTTATTAGCCAGGATATGGTATACTATAATCAGTTATCTAGACATCTAGGCCTCATCATACTAGTTGACTTAGGTAGACAAGAAGCACAATTGCATTAACAAGGTTTTATAAAACTTGGACAGTAACTTCCAAGGATGCAAGCACATCATGCATCCCAGCAGCACTAAGGGACCCAGGTGGATCATGCCATGTTCCAAGGTCGAAATGGACCCATTCAATTTTTTACGTATCAGCTAGTTTGTCCTGTCTCCACACTTGGGCATGTCTACGTGTCCGCAACATTGGAGCATGAAATTAGGTACATGACACACAGAAGGAACCATGAGATTATGTACCTGCACAAGTAAAGTACTCTTGGAACTGCCCAAAGATATTCATGAACATAAAAAGAATTGTATTTGTTTCATTAAAATGACGTTATCTGATGGTTTTTTCCGTCCTCAGAATAGCAACCCATCCAACTCAAGCCACATCGCAGATGCAGGCCATGGTTACGACAGACATGCCACCTCAAAGAAGACTCCTGATCCCAGGTCGTTCAGTAAATATTTACTGGGAGTCGACCTTGGCGATGTAGGAGATGAGGTCAACAACACGGTGGGAGTAACCCCACTCGTTGTCGTACCAGGAGACGAGCTTGATGAAGTTGGAGTTCAGAGCAATACCGGCCTTGGCATCGAAGATGGAAGAGTTGTCATCACCGTTAAGGTCAGTGGAGACAATGTCATCCTCAGTGTATCCGAGGATGCCCTTGAGCTCGTTCTCGGAAGCAGCCTTGACAACGGCCTTGATCTCGTCGTAGGTGGCAGCCTTCTCAATGCGGCAGGTAAGGTCGACAACGGAGACGTTGGCGGTAGGGACACGCATGGACATACCGGTCAGCTTGCCGTTAAGGGCAGGGATGACCTTGCCGACAGCCTTGGCGGCACCGGTGGAGGAGGGGATGATGTTCTGGGCCGCAGTACGGCCACCACGCCAGTCCTTAGCGGAGGGACCGTCAACGGTCTTCTGGGTGGCGGTGTAGGAGTGGATGGTGGTCATGAGACCCTCAACGAGACCGAACTTGTCGTTGATGACCTTGGCGAGGGGAGCCAGGCAGTTGGTGGTGCAAGAGGCGTTGGAGAGGACGTTGATATCCTTGGTGTACTCAGTGTTGTTGACACCCATGACGAACATGGGGGCGTCACCGGAGGGGGCGGAGATGACGACCTTCTTGGCACCACCCTTCAAGTGAAGAGAGGCCTTCTCGGTGGTGGTGAAAACACCGGTGGACTCAACAACGTAGTCGGCACCGGACTTGCCCCAGGGAATGGAGGCGGGGTCACGCTCAGCGTAGAAGCGGATCTTCTTGCCGTTGACGATCAGGCCCTCGGTGCCATCGACCTCGATGGTACCCTTGAACTGACCGTGGGTGCTGTCGTAACGCAGCATGTAGGCCTAGATAATCCGATGTTAGTAAAGGGATGCGGGGCAGGGATAGAGGGAGCTATCTTGAGCCACCTCCATGGAGATGTACGTACAGCGTAGTGGACCTCAATGAAGGGGTCGTTGACGGCGACAACGTCGACAGTGCCAGCGTTGATGCTGTGGGATCAATTAGAATGAAGTTCTGTACAGAGCGGGGTTCACAAGAGTCACTTACGCATTGCGCAGGACAATGCGGCCAATACGACCGAAACCGTTGATACCGACCTAAAATGGATTATGAGTTGATGAACGGAAAGGATGTGGTGGAGGTCATTGGCGATAACGGATCGCGTACCTGGGGGACCATGTTTGCGGTAAATGTGATACTGGAGCTTTGTTAGCTTGGAGTGGGATGGTGGGGTGGGGTGATTCAAGGGTATGGAAGATGGAGAGGAAAGAATAAAGCTCGAGGGATAGAGCTCGAAGGGAGACTAATTAAAAACGAACCTTTTTAAAAAGATGGAAGAATGGGGAATTGGATGGGGAAGAGAAAGAAGAAAGAAAGAAAAAAAGATGGGAGATGGGATCAAGAAGTAGTAAGGCACTGACGCAACAAGCGGCTCACCCCTCCTTCTACACCGAGCAACAAGACGGGGCTAACCAAGTCACCCCAGATCCATCGGAGGCAAGATGACTGATTTCCCGACTGTTACCGTTGGTCCAGTTCCCCAGCAACCCTTTCCGGTTTCATACACCGGGCAAAGCAGGAAGAGCTACGGTATTTCCAGGCTGCTTGCCCCTCGGTAGCTCCCGTGCATCCAATAAGCTTCGGTCTATCCTCGTCGGCCGGGTCCCCATTACCTGCCTCGGAGCGATCTCGAGAATGTTTTCCCAGACTATGTCGGGTAATAGGAGTCTATCACGATAATTCTACGTTTTGCCGTGGGCGCAAACCCGGGGCCCGAAAGGCTATGACGAAGGGGTACATGTGGGATGAGGGGCAGTTAGGGAAAAGTGGATGATGCCACGACTGAGGGGCAACTATGGCCAAGACCACACCACCTGGTTCTGTTTATACTCAGTAGGATCTATCATAAAATGGATATGAATAGCTCTGGAAACCAGTCAAATCAATTAGCTTGAAAATATTGATTTACCATAACTTCTTATTCGTGAACCATGCCGCATGCGGTTACCTGCCGGCTGTTTCCAGCGTCTCGGTGGACCGATTCAGTAGTCACATATATAAAGAAGTGGCCCGCGCCCTGAAAAGATTCACCGGGGGATCTACCATGTCCAATAGCAACGACCACGGGATCATGCAGATTTTTTATTCAAAACTATATGATCTGTAAGTTTATGCAATTTCGGTGTGCTGGATCTGACTCAACAAACACCATGTGGTGGCGGTATGGATTATAAATGTGAACTCTCCCCACGTCACAGGTGGTCCGACATATGCACGTCTTTATTACTACATTACTATGTCCCTTGTTACTAAGGGACCTAAGACTGACACTCAATGGTGGCAAGAGCTATGACATGATCCTGCGACTTCGATGATAATCAATGGCTATGACTGCGGTTGGGGCGCAACCTCGTGGAACACCGTGGAATCCGATGGACTGGCCACCTTAAATCACATCACAATTGACCACGTTGCCACGCAGATACCAGGGGCCAAATATAACCCAATACCGAGAAGAAAGTGCAACAAAGACAAGATTGAATATCTATACGAGACATGCCCGGGCTTTCGAAATTTCATGGATACGCTCTTATCTTCTACTACTCCCTTTACAGCGCCGAATCTACCTCGGGATAAACCAGCGGCTTAGCGCATACTTTAGTTAATCTCTAGAACCAGTTCACGAATTATACGGATGAAATTCATTCAAATTACTGTATTAGATAATAGTAATTTATCATGTCATCAAGCTCAATCCCTCTTAAATGCCATGGGAATCGGAGAATATAATACAATAAGAATAAAGTAAAGCAACATGGTCCTCAGTCTAAAGCAAATGCATTCCATGAGCGCGACTCAATCCTCGACATTAGATCGTATCTCCAATTACTCCTCCTTGACACCTCCCCGGTAGTTCTTCTCCGCATTCTCAATGGAGGCCTTGTCGCTCTTGGGCTGACCCTGGGACATGAAGCCACCACCGCTCTTGAAGGGGCGGGCCAGGTCACCGGTGGCGGGCTTGCCGAAAACGTGGATCTTGACCAGGTTGCTCTCAAAGGCGCCCTTGAGGGGGATAATGGACTGGATGAGGAGGGGGTTGGTGTACTTCATGTAGAAGTGCATGACGGCCATCATACCGACACCCATCAATTGAGTGCGGAACAGCTGGCGCACCTGACCCTTGTCGTAGTCCATGTTGGTGGTAGTGACGGGCTTGCCCTCCTCGCCGGTGCCCATGGGGGCGGGCTCAACGTACTTGAGCGTGGTCATATCTAATGAAGCAATCTTTGTTAGTCACTGATCTCCACAGTTGCACAGATAAGGATTTAGGGGCCACGCGACACCCCGAACATTGACATACCCTTCTTCGAACTGATCTTGGCCTGAGTGTATAGGTTGATGGCCAGAATGATCACGTTGGACAGAATGTACAGCCCGCGCACAGCCATGAGCACATCCGGGTTCTCAAAGGGAACCTTCTTGGCCAGCTGCATCATCACCAAGATGATGGCCAGGTTGGTACTGCGACAACCATCAGCATGCAAATCTTATCATCGTCATTTCGTCATACGCACATTTGAGGGGAAACCATTTTGACGGGTTGGGAGACGTGAAACCAGGGGGAAGCCGAAAAGGAGATGGGGGAGAGATAACAACAAAACTCGAACCTCTTCCGCAACGTTCGGCGAAAGTGGAAACCACGTATATTAAATGGAACGGATCATCTGTTCGTCCGGATCACGGGACCCCGCCCGCTCCGCGTCCATCTCGAAATGCACACTCCCAGCTGGACTTGCATCAGGGCGATGTCAATACGCACCTCAATGCGCCTAGGCTGACCATCATCACTACAGGAATCTGCTCTGTGAACGTACTGAACTTGAGTTTTCCATCTGGGGAAAAAAGCCAAGCAAGAACCAAGATGAGCTGATACAGTGTGGAGGCCCGCAAGCGGGCTTGTCTACTAAATGCCTATCCAACCATGATATGTATGTGGCTTTCAAACTAAGCCCATATCCTAAGATACGACTTATCTACGACCTTCATTATGATTCACAAAGAAATACACGTTCTTCGCGGGGCTCTATGATGTGTTGGTTGCTCTCGGTGTACGCCAAACAAGTGTGATGGAACGACTTGGACTGGCATCCTAATCCGGACTAGCGCCGGCCCGCGGTCGCAGTCTTTAGCGACCGGTCCCGGCTGCGACATTTCTGACTTCTCCATCCATCAACAACGCGCGTGCCTTCCATTTTTTGAATCGCCTCCCCATCCAACTTCGTCTCAGATCGCCTGCGACTTGCTTTCTACGCGCTCTACACATCTTTGCGACCCATATTATCCAAAATGCCTGGTGGAAAGGGAAAGTCGATCGGTGGAAAGGGTGGTTCCAAGGACTCTGCGGGGAAGGCCCAGAAGTCTCACAGCGCAAAGGCTGGTCTGCAGGTCAGTTGGTGGTCTATCTGCTTGGATGCCTATGCAGGTCACCATATGGAGGATGTGCGACCAAGAGGGGCTTCTAGCCGATGGGGCTCGATGTTCAAACGCGTCGATTGGGTTCCCCCTCACTGGCTATTGGGCTTCAGTCGTTGGGAGAGGGGTTGCTTGACCTTGTCCCTCGCGGTCGCATGTTTTCCCTATTGGTTATTGCGAGGCAGCCGCGTCACTTGGCCGTTAGACAAGCTAACATTGTTGTTTTTAGTTCCCCTGCGGTCGTGTTAAGCGTTTCTTGAAGAACAACACCCAAAACAAGATGCGTGTCGGTGCCAAGGGTATGTTCATTCCCCTATTGTTGTCAATAATCATCCATTGCATTACTGACTTTTTCCTCCTCCAGCCGCCGTCTACGTTACCGCTGTCCTGGAGTACCTGACTGCTGAAGTTTTGGAACTTGCTGGCAACGCCGCCAAGGATTTGAAGGTCAAGCGTATCACCCCTCGTCACCTGCAACTCGCCATCCGTGGTGACGAGGAGCTGGACACCCTCATCCGTGCCACCATCGCCTTTGGTGGTGTCTTGCCCCGCATCAACCGCGCTCTGCTCCTGAAGGTGGAGCAGAAGAAGAAGGGCAAGCCGGAGCTGTAAAGAACCAAAGTCCTGTGTGGAAGGCCACGCCTCCCCCTGACCGGGCAAAACTCGCTCCCCTCCTGAGGTCTTTTTAATGTTTCTTCGTTCACGGCGTGTGACTTTGTGTTGTCTATTCCCCGGTTTATTTTTTATTTCTATCTTTTTGTTTTGATCCATGATCTCGAGTTCACTGGGCGCTGTAATGGGAAAATGGGGGATATCCTGGTAGTGTGGGAAATTATTTTTTGATTCTATTCTTGAAGTCTGTACAGTAGTGTTGACGATACTCTTTGATCCTGATTACCAATTCTCTCAGAGAAACAAGAACCGGACATTCTTGAGTCCCACAATGCGCCGACCACCGGTATTTGGGTCAGATCTTGTATCACCTACAATAGTTTGAATTGGAATTTACATCAAATCCATCAATGTTTGTTAAGTAAGACATCGTGTTTTATCTTGTTGAGTATCGTGCTTGGGTCGAGGGGCACCCCCACGTACATTAGATGTTGTTTCTAGTCTAATCGCGACCTGCATGGGGCGATCGGCAGGGACATGCCGGGAGCCACATTAACCGTGGAAAATAATCATAATAAACAAAGACCCGCGGCCTTGGCACACCAACTTCTAGTATTTACATCATGCCATCATGCCATCGTCACACCATTGCTTCCAATGGTCATCGTAGGATATAGATCTCCATGAACTCACATCCTGATACTTTGATATCAAGTTTCGTTGATACAGTCGATGTACCAAGCTTTCAGTATCAGGACTAGGGAAGTTACTAATCACTAGAAACTTTGCAACGACAGGAGAGAGAAGATATTGATCTACAGCTGACTACATAATGCACAACATAAAACCAGAGAACCCATTGAAACAAAAATAAAAGGTACATTGATCGTGAAAATCCGAGTACAACGTAGAGAAAAGCCCCTAGACTGCAAGAGATACTAAACATGAAGAGAAAAAACCCTCAATCAAGATGGGAGAGATGTGAAAAAGATCAGCACCAGCCGGAAACCGAAATCTCCAGGCTGTTGAAACCATAATAACGTTGTACATCCAGCTACAAAAGTAGTCAGAAGTACCAGGTAACCAAAACCATCGATGTGCAAAGATGGAAGAATCTAATTCGACTGCCCGGAATATCATATATCAGGCACCCATCCAGATCAAGAGTCAAATCACGCGGAAGGAAAGAAAAGAGGCGTATAAAGGCCATCTCCGAGGCCAAGACAGTCAAAAGGGCTGACTTGAGGTAGTATTAGGAGATGAGGCCATAAAAGAAAGAAGAAAGAAGAAGGGCTAGAACAACATTAGATGCGAGTCGCCCATGTACAACACTAAACAGGCAAGAATATGCAGATGCTGATATTGTCGTTTCCTACCAGCGGCAGGGTCTTTTGGTCATTCTTCGTATGCGTCCCGTACCAAGCGGCGGGGTCATGATCCGCTGCAGCGTGGGAACACAAAACAAGCCATGGGATTTGCATGCAACGGCGCCCGCAAAACAGAATAATAAGGATAGAAAGAGCCAGAGTTTACTCGAAAAAAGAAAAAGAAAACAGGAGGACCCATGGCGAGTTTCAGGGGGAAAAGTTCACATATCGTTCCAACGGTGTGGGTGATTGCTGGGCTGCCCCAAATAATAAGTCTAAACTTGGCTGGATCAGCGAAACAAAGGATTTTTTCTGGTCTTTTTTTTTGGTTGTCATCTCGTCATCCCTCATCGAATCGTAAGCCGGTAATTTCGCAGAAGGCCTCGTGATACAAGTTCGTATTCGTCTCGGCAAAGCAGTCGGATGGCAAAAAACAGGGTGGGGGATCGCCATTTCGTAAAAGGATTACTCCACGATGATCTCGACGCCGGAGCTGGCGCGTAGCTCATCACTGCCGCGAGCCTGGTGCCCTTGGCGACGGAAACCGGGCTTCTCGGGGGTCGGTCCACGAGGCTGGCGAATCGGCATGCGCTCCTGCTGAGCGGTGTCAAATCCGACTCCCATTCCACGGTTGCTACCAATGGCGCCTGTTGTAGAGGGCTGGCTGTCCTGGTCCCAGGAGAACATACCACGCAATCGTCGGGGGCTCGAGTTCGGGCCTCCGATGCCCGTACCCAATGAAAGGCCACCCAGACCGTTGACCAACAGGTTATCGTCACGCTGCATGCCGAGAGACGAGCCGGAGGGCGCGGAGGTGAGAGTAGGGGTGTTGGAGGCACCGGTGGGGGTGCCATCGTACTGGAGGCGAGTGCCGTTAGACTGCAACGCGGCGGGGAAGCTAGCGGACGAAGGAACGGGGGAAGGGGTGTAGGAGCGCAAGTCGGCGAAGGACTTGGCGGCACGGAGGTTTTGGGTGTTGGCAAAGTTGCCGGGGGAGTCCAGCACACCGAGGAAACCCGATGTCTGTCCACGAAGGGTGTTAAAAGCCCCGGGACCGGCTTCGTTACGAGCCTCACTAAAATCAATGGTGGCGGCACGGTTCAGTCCGCGGCGAGAGCTGTCGGACTGTCCGGCGGGAGGAATAGGCTGCAACGGTGGGCTCACATTGGTGCCAGCAGCGACTTTCAGTACCTGGACCTGGCGTTGATCCCCACTCCCGCGGGAGGCATGGGCCAGCCCCATGTTATGAGCCAGGGTGTGAACCGTGCGTCGTTGGGAAGGAGTCAGGTTGGAGGGGAACAACACCGAATCGCGGGTGGTGTCTTCCTTGAACAAAAGGAGCTGAGAGTAGTATTGAAGAGTCTGGCCATCATTCAAGTCGACGTCTGCATGGTATCGAATGTCAGTTAGCAATCACATCAAGAAAAAAATTTTTCTTCCTCGATCCGAAATGATCTACGTACCCAATTTCTGGCCGTGGCTAGCACCACCACGCTGTGACACAGGTGAAGGCGAAGTAGCTGGAATGTGCGAGTTCAACGAAGTCATAGAACTCTGAGTGTGCAGTTGGGAAGGCATGGGACGGTGCTGCTCCTCCAGCTGACCGCGACGCTCTCGCTTTTCCCGTTCGATCCGCTCGCGTTCCTGCAGCGGCAGCATCTTCTTGTACTCGACCCGCAATTTCCGGCCCTGGAGTTCAAAGTGGTTCAGCACGTCGATCACGGTGGCGGTCTCCTCGGCGGACGTGAAGTTGGCAAAGGCCAGTCCACGGAACACCCCGTTATCAAAGTGGTAGTTGAAGGCGTAGGGCAAAGGCAGGTTCAACTCGGTCATCAGCTGCACCAACTGTTCCTTCTTCACGGCAAATGGGATGTTCTTGATGACGATCGCAGTCGGGATGAGTTCGTCATCGCCCTCGGATGAAGCCGATGCTTCCGGGCGCATCGCGCTGCTCTGGATGGGACCGGGGCCCAGGTTGGAGAAGGCATTAGGCATACCCGGTTGCTGATCAAGCCAAGTCTGTGATTTGCCATCTAATTAGTTCACCGCACATAGGGAGAGGCTGGATCAGACGAAAGAGAGAAAAAAAAATGAATGGCAAATTCCGTATCCACGTACCGTAGGCAACGCAGTGCGTCCCCGAGCGGCAGGCTTCAGGCTGGCGGAAGCCGACCGAATGCCACCAAGGGTTTGAGCGTTGGCAAAGCCATTTGGGTTCCAGGTCTGCGATCCGGACAGATCGTAAGAGTAGGAGTTGTTGTTTTGCATGGGTGGGTTTAACCGCTCCAACCTAGCAGACTCGTACCGAGCCATCTGATCTTCATACAGGTTTACAGGCATAGCACCATAAGCATCAAACTGGCGCGAAGGCTGGCGGTGCAGGGGTTGTTGATGCCGCTGGGAGCCAGGGGAACGCGCGGAAGGATCGTGATACATGTCCGGTTGTTGATAACTCATTTGGAAGATTCCTTGGCAAGGACCGGAGGAATGTGGGCACGTAAAATCCCTAAGGTCGAACAAAATACGCACGGAGCTATTCGGACATGGAGTGTGCGAGTCGGAAGAGAAGACACCACGGCAACGGGCGGTGTTCGGAGAAGAAAAATGCAAAATCGCTCACGGATGCAAAGTCGTGCACGTTATCATGAAAAGGGGGATGGTACTTTCCAAGGGTTTTAGGGGAAGCCGTCAATGCGTATAAGAATTTAATCAATGATTTTCTCGAAAGATCGACTTTTCCCCTTGTTGTGGGTGAAATTGGAAGGGAAGAGCGGGGGGAGAAAGGAAAAAAGGTTGGAAATTGGGACACGCAAGGCCGGATGTGGGAGTTGGTCCACTCTTGCCGCCAAGAACGGGGAGTAAGGAGTTTTTGCCTTTCGAACTTGCAGCGAACTGCAAGAAAATTCCAGAATTAGGGACAAGTCGTCAGTTGGGATCGATGTAGAAGAAGTCTCGAAATTCACAAGAGAGAGAGAAGATGGGTTTTGCGGCGTGCGGAAGTTATATAGGGAGAAAAAAACTACACTAAAGCTAAGACTAACACTAGAACTAATCAAATCATATGAACTAGAGAGATCTCCAGTCCCTGCAATTTTTTGCCCCTGGAAGTACCCGATGGATTATGGGGCTTAAACCAATAGGAGTGATTCTCGATATACCTTGACATGGGTTCAACTTCCGGATGTTAGAGAAGGTTTCCAGCATTCTCTATAGAAGGGTCTAGTTCTCTGTTTAGACCTACATAGTAATCTGCCTAACAGTATAAACATATGTAGACACCGACCTTACATTTCCATCCTAGGTCTCTTTTCCGATCCCTTAGTTCTTCCAGATCACCCCCTGATCAGTTAGAGCCGGCTCCTTCTCCGTCTTCCACTTCGCCGAATCAGAGTCCATGCTTCTCGAAGCTCCAGCGGTCGGCTCTCGCTGCCCGTCATTCCTTTCCGATTCCTCTACTCGGACCCATATGGCCAAGTGGATTATGTCTCCGCCTCAGTGGACATCACAATGCGTAGACCGCCAACGAGGCGCAAGAACAGATCGCCTGTTACAGGATGGAGTCCTTCCATGTCCACGTTTCACTGTTAAAAACTCGTGGGGATCTTGCACGAGTCTCTTGCAGCTGACATCTGATGGGTTCGCCCACTGCCTCGTGCTCCCGCGATACCTGCCCGACACTATACCTGATACAATATCTCGACCACCCCTGCAACTTCAGACCATGTCAGAAAGGGTGTCGAGTATATGGAGTACGCTTGATTGTCTATAATTGGCATGACTCCATTTCTATTTCCCTAGCTCCTTAGCTAAAGTGCCTCCTTTTAGTTCTATTCTCTCTATTTTCTGATTTTTTTTTTTTTTTTTAATCTCTCGTGTTGTCGAGTCAGGTATAGCGGATCATCTGCCACGAACTAACCTATAGTAGCGCGTACTCGTTCGCCACCTATTTTCTTGGAGTCTTGGACCTTCACTACATAGCCCCCTTTCTTTTCTTTTTCTAATCCTTACAAATATTTCTAAACGTCACCTTGCCATGTAATTCGGCTCCAGCGGGACGGCCCAGCGATTCCCCGGCACTTTTCCAAAGCTCTCCCTGATTGACGGCGCATGGAGCTATCTCACGCCAGGCCCACTTGGAGAAATTGAAACTTGCGCCTGGCTCCACGATCCGCGCATCCCCCGTTCTAGCGGCCTCGCGGAAGCTCCTGAGAAGCTAGAAACCCGCTAGAGGCGACTTAGAACCTTTTTGGTGGGCACGTCAGTGTCCGATGGTGTGCAGCGGGTGGAGTCGACTTGACCTGCTCCGGCGCTCCGGACTAGTGTCTAGCCTGACGATTGGGTCTCGGGATCTGGCGTCGTGAGGATGGGGAAGTGTACGGAGTAAAGGGGGGGAAAGCTCTCGGGGATCCTGTGAGCTCTTCCGAGACGCCCCTTTCTTTTGGTCCAGGGTGTTCTTGGCCAGATGGTTGGTTTACGTCCAAAGTACGGTGACTATGTACTTTCGTCCCGATGAGGATGATAGCTAGGGTTGAGCTTGAAGAGCTTCATGTCTCTGAGGTCACTGATCACTGATCTGCTTTTCTCTTTGCCACTCCCCTCTCGTGGTATATACTGTAGTCTTCTCCATGGATCCATTGATAAGCCTCTACCCCCTTTTTTTGTTCTGGAACGACGATCCCTTCTAGCTGCCACCGATATACGAGCGTCGGCCGACCATTCCTGAAATGATCCAAGGCTCCGCTCATAATAATTCCAGTTTTGTGTTACTATTATAGGACATCGATCAAATAATAGCTTCAAGGCTTGGTGGGTAAGGCCGGACAATTGTGGTGGGTCGAAGGTTCACGTCAGGAGAAAAGAAGGACGGCCAGGGGTAAAAGGCCCCGTGTTCGCCGAAGTGGAGAAGTTGGCGATAGTCAGTAGGCAACTAAGCTGTCTTGCGTTAATTTTCCAGAAAATTCGCCCGTTTGCTTGACGATCATCCTATGCATTGAATCCAAAGCTTTGGTCAAATCCTTCTAGAGTTTATGTGCCAGCCTTGTCTGTGTAGGTTTAGTGTTCCGATAATGTATTGGATTATCAGATCCTGGGCAGCGGCGTCGGTGGCTTGGTCGCCTTGTCAAGGTCGAGATCGAGGTCGAGGCTGAGGGTCGAGGCTGTAGAATGGACAAAGAGGCTTGTGGTTTCAGCCGCTGCATGGGTACCGGCCAATCGAGCTCAAGTCACGTTTTGCCGCAGGGAGTCGTCGGGTTCTGACTAATGACAAGTATGAAGTCGGGTTAGTAGAGGGAGCATCACCCAACAGGCTTCTGGCAAGAATACTTCCGCAGACGGCGGGATGTGGTCTGAGAACAACTTGGCTATGAGAGATAGGAAGCGAGTCGAGTGTTCAAATCTGCCAATTATTTATTTCTATTGGAAACTGCACTTTAAGCTTCATTAGCGTGAGTCGTCCAATAGGCCAGCCTCGTGGTGTAGATCAGCGCCATTATAGGCTCAATCAATAGGTCGCTTATGCATGGTCTACGTATACCAGCATGACTTAGTAGAGCACCATGCCATAGTAGTGACTAGTAAAGGCTTAGGAAAGCCACGGATCCCGGTCTGAAATCTTGTTACAATGCATCATGCATAGTGCATGATGTCAACTTGATGATCGCAAATCTCTATTCCATAGTAGACTTACCTTTGTGCCTGGGCGAAACAAAGTTTAGCCGATCGGACCAGAGCACGCGAACATCAGATTCCAGGCAGCTGTCAAGACAAACGTCTAATTCGCGGGGTCGCATCTCATCAATGCTTCACATCGATCGGTATTTACGTCTGGACCCCAAGATAGCCGAAGAAGGACCCAATACGGCAGATGGCCTACCAATAGCATGTCAGTTGTGACAGGAAAGAAGCCTGAAACGGCCCAGAAGAGTGACGCGCACGAATGGCTGACGAAGCTTGGCCCCACTCCACGTCGCAATGAGAATGGGGTCTAAAGACCCTGTACATATCCTTAAACTCCATTATTTTCAGGACATTATCATCTAGCTGACATACCGACTGTCGCAGGTATCGTCACAGTCTACCTCTGCACCTTTTTTCCCAATCCCGTGCAAGCCGAAATCATCGCAAAAGATTATGTGCGGCTGAGGCGTCGGGATGCAGACGTAGTATAGTGGGGCCGATCCAAAGTGCCTAGAAAAGCGGCGCACCCTTTAAAGTTCTCCGTCTCCCTCTTGGCTTTTCTAAAAGAACTCCAGTGTCGACATGAGGCTAACATTTCGCGTGGCCATCGCCGTCGCACTGGTCTTCACTATCTTCCTCGTGAAGAACCACCTCTCTTCAATTGACGAGCAATGGCAGACTGACCGCAGCGCAAGCCGCGTGCCGGTGCCGGATTTTATTCTCGACCGCGCGGGCACCCATATCGAGCTGGTCTCGGGCGACGACGTTACGGCTGCGGAAGAAACTACTTCTAGTTCCGTGGCTGTGTCGCGGGTTTCTTCAACATCGATTAGTACTTCAACGACCCAGAGATTTTTGGAACCAACTGGGCCGCCAGTTATACCGAAACAATTTGAACCGGAGACAATTCCCGTTGAGGTTCCTGGTTCGGAATTCTATGATGACCTATTCTCGGATGATTATCTAGATACGTTGGATTTGGAATTCGGTTCGAGGTATGGACATAATCAACCGCCGCCGAAGCCGAAAGCTACACCTAAACCGCCGGTGCCGAAGTTGACGGATCGCATTGTTGTGTTGGGGAGAATGTCTTGGGAAGATTCCGATTGGTTGGAAGAGGAACTACCAGAGTAAGCACTAAATTCGAATTGACCTCTATTTTGGCTTTGTGCGACAAAGCCTTTCAAGATCCTGCAACCTTCGGACCAAGACTAATATTTGCGATAACAGGTGGCCGAACGCAGTCTACGTCATCGACGACCCCGAATCCGAATACCATGTCGCCGAAAATAAAGGCAAAGAGAGTAACGTTTATCTCACATATATCATAGACCATTACGACAACCTACCTGAATACATGGTCTTCCTACATGCCCATCGCTGGGCCGAACACATCGAGTTCGATGAACAAGATAATTCCTTGACGGTGCAGCGACTACAACTTGATTACGTCCGTCGAGTCGGATATACCAACCTGCGATGTGACTGGAGTCCAGGATGCCCAGATGAAGTCTATCCATTCCGACAATTAGCAGGGCGCACAACGGAAATCGCCTTTGCGGGAGCTTGGATCAAAATCTTTAATAACACTGATATCCCCGAGGTGATTGGAACACCTTGTTGTGCGCAGTTCGCTGTCACGAGGGAACAAGTGCTTGCTCGGCCGCTGAGCGACTATGAGCACTATTATCGCTGGCTGATGGACACGCAACTCGATGATGAGACTAGTGGCCGTGTGTTTGAGTATCTGTGGCATATTATTTTCGGGCAGGATCCCGTATCGTGAGTTTTTCTTCTTGATTGGAATTACTGGTGGAGTAGCTGACGGTTTCTGTAGATGCCCTAGCAAAGCACAGTGCTATTCGGATGTTTATGATATGGAATATATTGAGCCGCTCATTCCTGACTACATCTCGGATAATCCGTTCAGGAACATGAAGAATGATGACGACTTCTTTGAAGGCTTTGACTTACCTGGAGAGCCAGTTGATGATGACTGGGATGAAGGCTTCGACTTGCCTGGAGAGTCACTTGACGAGAATGAGGAAGGGGATGAGGAGAGAGAAGATCAAGAGCAAGACGTCAAATTGGAAGATTCCAAAGAGAACGTCAAACAGGACGCCAATGAGGATGAAAACAAAGACTCAACTTTTGAGGACTTCGACTTCGACGGTCCCTGGGACGACTCAGAACCCGACGACCTACCAGTGGCCGATCTCCAAAAGGATACAAAAGTCGTGAGCCCGCCCGTTCACGGACTCACCTGAAGACGACATCTCATCCGCCACGGATACTATGCGATCTGTAAATATAATGTGACATTTTCTGTATTTAGACCATCCTGATGAACAAATATATATCTTTATGTACAAATGGCCATGTTATTTTTACATGGGTGCTGCCCAGGTGACAGGGCTTCCAAGGTTATCATGGCAAATCACGCCGCAGGGATGCTCTGAGTCTTCCTTTCAACCTATCTCTCCAGGTGGGCTTCGCTAAAGGGATCCCTTGAACAGCGACTGGGCCACTAGCCCCAGAATCTCCATTTGATGGCTGGATATCCGTTATTCGGGACTGTAATCTCCGCGAGTGAGATTCTCTCAAGTTTTCCCATCGACGTTGCCTCTCATTCTCACTCGTAATAGCTTTGTTCCGCTGCTCTTCTGGTAAAGTCATGATCTTGTCACGTATATGATCTCGTCTCGCGAGCTCGCGTTGAACCTTCTCATCTCCGAACGCGTCCGTAGAATTAACTGGTTGATTTCGTCAGAGCAGATTTCACTGGTAGCCCAAGCGAACAAAGACTTACTATCACTCAGATACTCCTCCTCTAGTGAACTTAAAGTCTCTACATATTGACCAATGAGGCGAATGTTGCAAAGTTGCAAACAGTCTTCCACACTTGCATCGATGAAGTGATCGGGGAACTCAGAAAACGCTTCGAACTCGAAGAGATAGTTGTTACTCAATACAACATCGACGCAGAGTGAATCGAGGACATAAAAGTCGCAATGAATTTCTTTTCCACCCACGCTCCATGGTACGTTTCGCACAACCCCCGAAGTTCGAGCTGTGCTTCCGTCTCCCATTTCAACCTCGAGGCGATTTTGCAAATCACGATTGATCTCCAAACCAAGATGTCGAGCATATTTCCTTGAGATCAGCATGATGTCTGAACCAGTGTCCGCCAATGCCGTAGTAAATTTCCCATTAAGGAATCCACATAATCGTTGGTTTTGGTTCCCCAAATATTGTAGCCGTAGTTTGGTTGGATTGGTGAGCAACTCAGATTTAATACGTTTTATGAATTTTGTTAACGTTTTGCTCATCCTTAAGAAGGTATTTCCTAAGATCAGGTCTTGGACGCATCCTGGGAGGATCCAGCATTTCAGAGTGTGTGATTCGCTCTCTCCTTGGAACTTCCATGGCACCTTTACCATCCCCGGAGATCGCACGCGTCTCTTGGTGGCTAGCTTTATAACCCGCTGTGTCCCATGAACGGGACTCAGACCGAAGTGTGATGCCAGAGATTCTGATATATAGCACGCATCGGCGCCAGTGTCTGGTAAAGCTTCGACCAAGGTTCCATTCACTGAACCCTTTACGAAATACCGTCTTCGGGCTGTGGATGGCTTTCGTATCCAATTGCACGAACAGTACCAGAGATTGCAGAGAACTTCAAGTAGCGGGCCCAGGACCGCCCTGGGGCACGTTGTCGGGTAAGGTCTGAACTCGGATTCATTAAATGCGGCCAGCGGATCATCCAGAGACGCCCCGCCGCATGTCGTCTGGTTGTTTTTTGAACTTGAATTCCTCAGGTGCTACTAGCGGGTCCAGGGAATCCAGGGAATTCATGTGAAATGTCGTCTGGTCAGAAATGTAGTAAAAATCATTCAATGCTGCCAACGGGCTCAAGCGATCCATGATTGATATCTACCTAATGAGCCTTCGTTGTTGATAGGGAGAAACGCCTGATTTGACCACTCTAGCCCTTTCAATAGCAGGTTGCGTGAGAGGGAAAGCCCGCAGAGTAGGTAGTCGTCCGTAGGACTTCGCTTGCGAAATGGGCGCGTAGTACTGTAGCAGCGTGAGGTCCAAACCAGAACTTGGACTAGGGTTATCCAGTTGATTTACCTGTAATGTCTTTGCTTAATCCTTCCAGGAGAGGTATAATATAAATATTTTTTCCAGTCGAAGTGTCGATCATGCGAACAGAAGGGGACCTTAAGGTAATATAGTGTCCACCCATCTAACAAGTTGAAGATTGAATATATTGTTGAGGGTGGGCCAAGAAATATCTGGAATATGAAAATCTTGCAAAACGACATGGGCTCTGTTTTTGAGCCATGTGTGTGATCATATAGAGTAGTGGGGATGCCAGCGAGGTTTCTACACCCTGCGCGTGCATATTCCATGCACTGCCACAGTCCCCGTCAGGCTTACTTAGTAGGCTCAGATTGGGCAGACATATTGAGATGCCTCACCGTATCCGGTGTGTCTATTCGCTCGATTGACAAATGATCCCTGTCATTTCGCCTGACGGTCGGCGGTGTTGAATACGTGGTCTTGATGGGCTCGCTGTCACTTTTCAGTCTCATGTGCGAAGACAATCATCTGTAATCCTGATTTAGCTTCAACGCAAACCAAGAGATTACGGCATTTCATTTAAAAGGTAATATTTCAGGCCGCGACAACAACTTCGCAAAAATCAAACGGTCCACCCAATATATTATACCTGCAGCGCTATGCAAAGGATAGCAAACCTTACTGATCATAATTCAGTACAGTCGAGCACCAGACTAGAAGGATTTTCTAATGTCGCAAGGTGGATAGCACTCGACCAGGACGGCGAGTCCCTTATATATCGCGAGTTCAGAGAGCTCGCAGCTCGGAATTTACTTTATTTGCAGTGCGAGCTGCTCGATATCGAGAGAAATTTCAAGGAAAGAGACAGAATCCACGCCAACAGCCGCGACATGGAACTGAAAGATGCGGCAAGAACCTGGGAAACCCTCCGGTCGCAGTATAGAATTGAAAATGAAGAAGCAAAAACACAAATGAATTTGATAACAGAGATGCGGGTTAAATTAAAGGAATACCGTAGGTCATATCTAGTCAAGGCCATCAATATTATATTTAAGCTAACTGAACGGAGTTCCGCAGACGAAGCCCTTCTATTACAAAAGAAGATCCTGGCATTGAAAAAGCCCCATAAACGTGCCCTTGATGCATACCGAAACTGATTCACCAAACCATATCCTGTGCTTGGTGGACTGGCCAAAACAGCCCTCGACGATTCGGATGATCTGGTGGTTCTAAATGAATTACCGGAGGCTGATTATTTGTCTACCCTTTTAAGACGACATTGGCCGGTGAAGGTAGGCGACTACCGTCTATTATCAACTGGACCACTAGTAACAGTCTGACAGGAAGAGTTTTCTCGAGACGGTCTTCACCGTATCGGACGATATAGAGATGAATCGATCTCCAATGCAGTCGCTATAATAAACATCCTGCTCGCAGCATTTCTTTTGGTTGGTTCAATTGTAGGTCTCTACTTCGCTACCAATGATGCTGTAAAGCTCGGTTTGATCGCGATATTCACTGCTACATTTGCCCTGAGTATTGGCTTAATGACGAATGCAGGCCGAGCGGAGATATTTGCCGCTACTGCTGCGTAAGTCATGCTCCATCATTTCCAAGGTTGCTTTGCTTCCATGGCCCGGATTTGCAGATCAAATAAACATATGAACATGGCTAACCTCAAGAAAAAGATATGCTGCTGTCCTTGTGGTCTTTGTGAGTGGTAATATTTCGAGCACACAAACGTAGAGGCCCGAGGGCCAAGAAGAACCAAATATATTTCGAAGGACGAAGAATTCAATACATGATCTTTATGAATCTCAACCACTATTCAATGTCATAGATTATCCCTTCCAGAATCATGACACCATACGAGTTTATTGATATTCGCCAGAATCTTTCAGTACCTGTTCTGACATTTTCTCGACTTCGCGTTTCGCCTCTTCCTGATCATTGACCTTCACACCCCGTTTAACCATGTCCTCAAGAATGGCATTTGTGAACACCAACATCAACTGTTTTGCTTGCTCAGGCGAGGAAGGTTTGCCTGTTAATCTGTATCAGCTTTATCTCTTGTCTTGATTTTGGAAGAAATTTCATACCTCGCTTATCGCAGACCTTTCCATATCCCAGCACCGCTTGGTATACAAGGTGCTTGGCAACCAATTTGGCATCAAGCTCAGTCTGGATATCTGAGTTCATCACTTCTGATGAGGCGGTTTCGTATTCGCCACCTTGGATGAACGCTGCTTGCAATGGTAAGACCGTGACATCAATGAGATGAAATGAGATTTACGTACTAGCGAGACTCATTCTTGCGATTGATCGTAGAGTTGGACTTGAACAAAGAATGAGATGTGAGCTATACTCCCGATGGAGGATTCTTCCAGGCTTGCCCCTCACCTCCCGAGTTCGGGTGTGTTCGGTAAGCATGTTAGCCAGTTGGCCGCCAAAGCGGAACACCAGTCAATGGAATGATTGACCTTGGCAACATGTCGAATGTATACCAACCTTTCCCAGGTAACGAACTCTGCCGTTTAAAGGAAGGTTGTCCAGTATCACTCGGTTTTTGCTTGGTGCAACTTAAGGCATCTCTTGACTGCAAATTACTTATAGGCTGGTATAATGAACCCAAAAGACCCTTTCTGCCTAGATACCATATTGGGGCCTATTTCTATGGGCTCATATGGTATCTTTAGTCTCATTCTCACTGAAAAGTGCCGTTAAACTCACTTCATCTTTCGAAGTAACTTGTATCACTCTAAAGGAGCTAAGGCACGTCTTGTGTTTCTATTGGATTCGATGGGGGCGAGCAATGAGATTTACGCACCAGGATATCTGAAGATGGAGGCTGCCGGTAATGAGGCTGACTACGATAATGCACGACTGATTGATCCTGAAGACACACTTAGTCTCCAACCACGTCTCTATCAGGCGCCAATGAGCAAAAATGATGTAAATCTTGATTTATTGGATTGCGAGGCACCAGTTGACCCGAATGACATCGATATGGGCGTCCAGAAACTTGGATCCCAAGTGGGCATGCATGGAAAATGGGAGACATATTTCTCCTTGACTGATTTCATGAAATATAGATAAATTGTTGCAAAGTTATAGAGAGTCGTTGAAAACACGTAAAAGCATAAAATCAAATGTCATGTAACCCAGATGGTCTCTTCTCATATTGATCTTGGAACTTCACTTTCAACAGAGCCAAGCAAGCAGGAATTATCGCTTAAAGCCAAGCTAACGGCAGCATGCCCATAAGACCAACCACGTACAAAGCTCCAGGTGCGCTAATACCAGCAGCCGCATCAGTCGTGGCAGTCGGAGAAGAAGCAGAGCCTCCAGAAGAGGTGGTAGAGGAGCCCTGAGAGCCACTTCCAGAGGCTGCACCTTCTGTAGTGGTGGCAGCCGATACAGCAGTTTCAGTACCGGTGGTCGAAGCACTCAAGGTAGTGGCAGCAGCAGCATTGTAAGTCGTCGTGCTGAAGGAGCAAGAGTGGACGATATCAAGAGCATCTAAGAGGTATGAGTACGGGTCTCAACTGTTTCAACTGTTACAATCAACATTTCTACTTACCGTTGTCATCGTCATCATCATCGTCATCGTCATCGTCGTCATCGTCATCATGGTCGTGGTCGTGATCATCATCATCGTTCCCATACTGGGTGATGCAAGCCGCACAGAGTGGAATCTGCGTCTTCGCCGGTGCCCAATTGCAAATGCATTGCAATTCGGCAGAGTCATTGTCATGCTGCGCATCACAACTCTCTGAGATGCCCACAACAGGACCACAGGCAGCCCAGCAGCGGTTGGGGACGTCGTCATGCTCCAATTTGGCCGCAATAGCGAGAGGGCCGGCAAGCACAAGGCCACAAAGTGCAAGAAGTTGCTGAGAACGCATAGTGTCTGATTGAAAAGAGACTGGGCTTACTATCTTGGCTCTTCTGTTTAGTGAGATGGTGTTCTGTCTTGTTGCTGAATTAATCGAAATTTACAAGAATACTGCACCTTTATATGTTGCCGCTGTCCAGTATAGATGCTCTTGTTTCTAAAAATGACATCCTAGTTGAACCCTGTCGATCAGAAGAGCTTGCCAATGAGTCTGCTATCCACTCACAGCAGCAGTTTCTCCTCCTCCATTCCTAAGTAGAAATTTGTATTGCCGAGCCCTGCAGGTTCTACAGATCTTCATCATCAACTATGAGAGCGATATCTATAGAAGGAGGTGATCTCCACCGCCCAGAAGGGAGGACCAATGTTCATTGAGGGAAAGGAGCTGCCTGTTCCAGAATGGCATCAGCCAAGACATATCTGGAGATGGTTCATTGATATATGCGGGGCCTTCAAGTAATGCGCTGTTGCATTCTGCAGCGTGTCCTTGCACTAGTGACTAGCCTGCAGTGGCTGTGTCAAGTCACAAATCTAGAATCTTAACGCTACCCAGATTTGATCTACTAACAGGCACCCGATCAACCCATCAGCACAATTTAAAGACCTACAAAGGACCCTTATGCCAAGCAACATGCCCAGAAACTATGCTGTCTAAGCCACGCTGCGGGGCTGCTAACTATCACTTGGCTTTGGCTCGCTAATCGAGGAGTTTTACTTTTATTTTAAAATCATACTGAGTGCCGCGACTTAGTTTGAAGATTCTTGGAATTTCTTGAAATTGAACTAGACTTTGGGGTCATCCTGAGAGATCATTCAGCCAAAATAGCCCTGGAGAAGGATGTGGGCCCTGCATATTGCCGAGAACCGAACCAATCTGCTCCACGATGAATGGCTATATAAATAGCAAAAGCACTTCCTAGGCTTCCACATTCTTAAGGGCATCACTAAGCTAGTGTCAATTCTATAGAGCGACCGATGTGTCCAATGTGGGCCCAACGTGTGCTCGTATTGGGGCTGAGTCCCCCGGCTAAATGGATCTTGCAGGGCTAGTGGTCTGTCGAATGAGATTCCTCTTTGTGGATCATAACAAAACAAAGCTTCATAAATTCTCAATTGGGTTCTACTCGGAATCTACACGTTTTCAATAATGACGAAGGCGTCACGTTATCAACAGCAACATTCCTTAGTAATAGTTGCGACCCCGCAATACCTTTCATGTTAATTATAGATGTGATCTATTTCCACCCACTATGGCTCGAGCGATGACCAAGATGTGGGAAAAATACTGCCTACGTCCCGTCCAGTACTCCACTCCGACTTTCATCCCTGTGTTCCTCTATGGGACTGCCTGGAAGAAAGATCGGACAGCCGATCTCGTCTACACCGCGGTCAACGCCGGCTTCCGCGGCATCGACACAGCAGCTCAACCGCGACACTACCAGGAGCCTTTAGTCGGCGATGGAATTCGCAGGGCCATTGCCGAGGGGGTGGTGCGACGAGAAGACGTCTATGTGAGTGGTGGCCCTTGATTCAATGTATTTCTGTCTATATTGATGCTGACTCGATGCAGGTGCAAACCAAATTCAGTCCGGTCTCCGCCCAAGACCCGGATAACATGCCGTATGATGCCAATGCATCTCTGACAGAGCAGGTCCATGCATCAATCAAGTCATCTTTGCACAATCTGCGACCATCTGCTGACGCGAGTAGCGTGGACGAAGCCTACATTGACACGGTGGTCGTCCATAGTCCGTTGCGGACTATTGAGCAGACCATCGAGGTATGGGAGGCTTTGGAGACCTATGTGCCCCATCGGATTCGCAACTTGGGAATATCCAACTGCCCTCTACCGGTGCTCCATGCTCTTTGTACCTCGCCTGTAGTCAAGGTGAAGCCTGCAGTTGTGCAAAATCGATTTTACGAGGATACTCTTTATGATGTTCCGCTCCGGTCATTTTGTCGCGAGAACGACATCATATATCAAAGCTTCTGGACTTTGACTGCAAATCCGGAGCTTTTACGATCGGAACCTGTGCAGAAACTTGCTGCTTACGTGGAAATCAGCCCTGCAGCTGCGCTGTACGCGCTGGTGATGGGACTCGGTAACATTACTATACTGAATGGCACCAAGAACGAGTCCCGCATGGCAGAGGACTTGGTTAGCCCGAAAAAGGTGGAAGAGTTTACACAGAACCAGCCAGCTAAGTGGCAGGCATTGCTAAAAGGGTTCCAGAAACTCGTTGGTGATGATGCCACAGGCTAGATTGTAAGCTAGGCAGATCTGGGATTGGAAGAAAACAGAAAATCGATATGCTTGGTACTGTACTCTGATAAGACAGAACAGCTATAGAGTAATTTACTCCTTTTGTTGGACATGGAAGTTTCTTCTTTTGATAGCCCGTGATGACTTAGCATGACCCACCAATCAGCTTTGACTCCGCTTTGGATTGACCTCATTGTCTAGCGAAAGATCGCAGCGCAAGATTTCTTGTCCTGCGCTCCTTTCCATCCTTCGCCCCGATCGCATTCGGATCACCGCTCATCCGTCACTGCTCTGACTGGAGCAGAGCGCTCTTCTTGCCCCCTTTGGTTGGTGCCTCAAATCGTCTTGAATGCCTATCTTTCACCCGCTGATTGTGGTCGCAAGGTAGGATTTAACTCAAATCGTCTTCGCCGTGCCTAGGTCTGCCTCGGTCTGACTACACGCAAGCACCGCATACGCTACATTCACTACCATTCATTCAATTCGCTCGGACGAATTTTGGGTTCCGCTGTCGACAGTCGGCCGGATTTTTGCCCGATTCACTCCACCCTCAGACCTTTGGCGTGACTCAATCGCCTGGGACGATATTCACGCCCAATCAATTGAATTTGGAGCTTGAATTGCCCTCGATACAATAAATTCGATATCTTCAGAGGCTGACCCGCTTTTCTCGACGCGTTGCTCTCCAGTCGAAAGATTTACCAGCGACCCCACTCCTCCTGCGATACGCTACCCATCAACAGGTTGGACCTATCGGTCCATCATGAGTTCTCAAGGCATGACGCGCAAGCGACCGGCCCCAGGTACGACTCCTACAGTACACCCACAGATGGGCGCGGTCCCCAACTATTCGTCCGCGAACCCGAATTCTCAGCTATCCAATGACCAATTCTTACAGTGGGGGCAAAACCCCGCTGTTAACGCCGTGAATACCTCCCCTTATGCCGATAACCCTGCATACCACCAAGGGAATATTAATGTCCAGGATGTGCCCGCTGCAGCAACAGCCAACAATAGCCAACTTGCTCGTCGCCAGCAGGCGAATCAGCTTGTTAGCCGCAACCGTGGGTACGAGCAGGCGCCTGTAGCCTATTCGGAACATAATCCGAGTGGGAATCCAGGAGAGTCGGGTGCATGGGGTGAAAGCCTCGAGGAGTTGTATGCGCGGGCCCAAGCCGCGAAGAGAGAGTCGCAAGCGAAGCGAAAACAGATCCCACCTTTCGTGCAAAAACTCAGCAGGTCAGTCGCAGAATCCGACAGTTCATTATTCGAATAAAGAGCTAATTTGTTCCCACAGTTTTCTTGATGAGTCCAAAAATACAGAGTTGATTCGATGGTCTGACGATGGGAATTCTTTCATCGTGCTAGACGAGGATGAGTTTGCGAGGACACTGATCCCCGAGCTTTTCAAACACAACAATTACGCATCATTTGTCCGACAATTGAACATGTATGGATTCCACAAGAAGGTTGGCCTTTCCGACAACTCGATGCGCGCCAGTGAGCGAAAAAACAAGAGTCCTAGTGAATACGCGAACCCCTACTTCAAACGTGGCCACCCGGATTTGCTCTGGTTGATCCAGAAACCGAAAAACACACCAGGTCACACTAGCAAGGGGAGCAAAGGTGGAACGCGGGTGAAGACAGAGGACGTGGATGAGAATGAGATAGAAGAATATGGGGAAGATGGCGTGCCTGCATCTCGTGAGAGCCGGCCAAGACCTCAACAGCTTTCCCTCCTCACAGAAACTCCCATGCCCTCAGATCAGTTGTCTGGAGTCTACCGAGAATTGCAAGCGATTCGTCAACAGCAACAGATCATCTCAAGTACCATAACCAGGCTACGGAAGGAGCATGAGCAGCTCTATGCACAGGCTGCCAATTTCCAGGAGCAACATACTCGGCACGAGAACTCAATCAACGCCATACTCACATTCCTTGCTACTGTCTATAACCGCAGTTTGCAAGGACAGGACACAAACCAAAATATCGCAAACTCTTTTGCTGGAGCCATTTCCGGGGACCAAGGAAACATTGTCGATGTGGGCGATGACTTTTCTTTGAGTTCCTTGGCTGGACTGACTAGCCCTACTGGACAAAGAACCATGAAGAAACAACCTCTGCTTTTGAAAGCCCCCCCTATCGTCGACGAGAACAACCGTGCCTCTACCATTCCCCCGGCGGTAACTGGATCCTATGAGACAAGATCCCGGGGCCATGCTCGCCAGCCAAGTGCTGGCAAGCCTGGTCATGTTGAGGAGGTTTTCGATCACAGCCCACGGCAGAGCAAATCTGAGCATCCGGGCCTAACAGGTGATGAAAATCCCCCTCAGCAGGACATCATGTCCGTCATCCAAAATTCCAATGCAAGGAGTGGCCTTGCGACGAACTTTTCCGATTTCCCCAATGTTTTATCGTCCCTCGAAACATCTGGCGGAAATGTGCCTCTTACTGCTCACCAGCGCGCCGATATGCTTCGTCTCATGGCCAATGAGACCAACACGGCAGACCCCACTGCCCCAGGTTCTTCAAACAACGCTCTTATGACTCCTACTCCACCACCCATGCCTCCGAACTATTCAGGCCGCCTCGCGAACACTCGACAAGAGATCGACAATCTAGTCAAGATGCAAGCCGAGCAGGATCGATCTGTCCAAAATCTCACCAACCTTCTTCAGCCATTGAGCCCAACTGGTGCCATACCAGGACTGGGACCAGATGGAAATGGAAACGTTCCACCTCCGCCACTCGACCTTGATACGATATTTAACAATGACTACTTTACCGATATTGGAGATACAGAACATGACAGGAAACTCGCTAATCTGGACCCCGCTGGGCAAACTACCGACTTGGGAGGGAACCCACACGAACATTTGAGCCATGGCCAAGACGAAGGAGACACCAACGATCTATTCGACTTCGGACACATTCCTGGTGATGGAGATCTCTTTGACGGCGGCCACGGGCCAGACCAGTACAGCTACGGTTTTGACGGCACTGGTTATGGTGGTGATACTGGATCTGGCAACATGGATTCAGGCCGAGTCATTGAGCAGTTGACTGATAGCGAAGCTACCAGTCCTGCAACAGCAGCGGAGACTCCCGGTGAATCTGCCGAACATGGAAGCAGTACGAAGCGGCGCAGAAAGGCGTGATGAAGTAGAGCAAGAGCCAAGGCTAAGGAAAAAGAATGGAAGATAGCGAGACTTGAAGGCGATATCCCGGTTTATCACGGATGGCGTTAAATTTGTTCATACGGGCTGGCAGTGCGTGGATTGGGGGATCAGGCTGGATTTTAAAATCCGATATTCATATGATCCATATCGCAACCGCACCCTAGAGTGGGCCCTTACTTGCTCCGGTAATCTACTCGATGACCCTTTGTATCTGGTTCTGCTTTTCTCTATGCGTAGATGCTCTTAACTTCTTCTCTAGACATATACTCTTGTAGTCTTGCCCCCACACTGACCCCATTCCACAACTCGGCATCACCTTTGTCTACCTTCTCCGGCATACCTATCTGCTCCAAAGCAAACGACGCAGCCACAGTCCCATAACAAGCTGCATGTACAGCGTCTCCAGTCTGAATATATCCCACACCATATCCACCCAAGAACGCATTCCCAGCTCCAGTCGGATCAATGACCGGAGAATCCTTCCCCCCCACAAAGCCAGAACCATAGAATGGTGGAAGCCATCGAGGAGAAATATCCCGCGCCTGAACAAGACAGCCATGCTCACCAGCTCGGACAACGACCACACCCGTTCCATCTGGACCAACCCCGCTATCCAAAAACTTGGATACCAGTTCCTCGATCCTGCTCTTGGAGAAAGCGGCTTCTGGTGCCTGTGGAAACAGCTTCGCTAGCTCAAGATGGTTAGGGCTGAGAATGTCCACGTATCGCGCTGCCTCAAGACAAGCCTGGAGATTATCCGGACTGCACGCCAGAGGAGAGGGTTCCCATATTACAAGCGGTCGATTTGATATACCAACTTCACGCCGCATCGCAAGCAGAGTCGAGACACGGGATATGATATCCCGTGGCGTTGCTAGGTAGTGATATACACTCGACGCCAGGATACGGGAACCCTCTGCGTGACTTTCATCGACAGCTAGGACAGGAGTCGTGTATCTAAAATCCTTAGCTGAATGATAAATCCCCGTCAGCGACAATCATGGTATGAAGCTAAAACGAGGTGCATACGTCCAAAAGTAGTATCTTTATACTCCAATAAGCCCCGGGTCGAACGGTGAGCCAGTTCCTCTTTAATGATCAATGTGATTCCCCAGCTTTGTAGCAGGTCGGCAATGGGACCTGGGAAGTCATGCCCAGTGTGAATTGGCCATGCCAGGGTACGGTTCAAAGGAGGAGCTAGGAATAGACGCGCTCCTAGAGTTGCTGTAGCACATGTTAGTTAGATACAGAGGTTGGACAATAGAGTACGGACCGTGTGCCCCTGACCCTCCGAGTATATTTGTTAATGGTGTTTGGTTTGGGATGCGAATTTCGTCGAGGACGACTAGGCCAAAGCTTGTAAAAGAAATGTCACCAGTATCCATTTGGGAGGTTGTGATTGCTTGGGTTGGCCGTTTTTCTCCAAAGTGTGTTTTTATTCCAGTGTTTATTTGGGGACTGATGGATGGAATATTGGGTTCTTGTGGGCAATAAGTGGGGAGAGACTTGCAAGTGTGCGGGTATGGGGCTGGTGCTTTTACCTTGCTCACTTTATTGGAAGTGATAACATTCGTTCCACAACTATTCAAATTTCTCTTTGGTTCCTTCTTTTACAGGCGGGAATACAAGAATGACCGCTGCCTCGCAATGATTATTGTATACTGGAGTGTGTTTTCATCAAAGAGCATATAGATTATGTAACAGTCAGCTCCCCGGCGATCCCTGACTTATTGAACACACCCCTACACAACCCAGTACCTACTTACATACTAAAAAGAAGACGTACGATGCCTAGACATGTTTTTTTCTCAGTGATCAGAAACAATCATCGATATCCACGTCCACGCCCCGGCATAAATCCTCCCTTGGGGGGGCACCCAACCATGGTTTGGAATTTCATTTCCTTCATCATGCGCCTTCCCATAGCCGGCATCACAAACAGGAATAAATCCATCTGCAACACTTATACATAACTCGTCCATTTGGTTAAAATCAAGATTCTGATAAAGGGGCCACAAGGCAGTAATCTCCGCCCTTATGTATTCACGGTAAGAAGGCCTTTCGTACTTCGTTTCGGGGTGATACCATCCATCAACGACCCCAACAAATCCGCTATAGTCATCTTTCGCAATATTGGACTTCAATGGCCTCTCATCGACCATAAGATAGACAACAAAGCGAGGTTGTTCACCGTAACGTTCCTGCTTCATCTCGCGCAGATACTCCATATAATGACTACAGACTTGCTCAACACTAGCACCGTCTCAGAGTTAGATATAATCACATCCTTGCGCGACTCTTTGACCAATTGCTCGGGGCGGGACCCATTCTTATAGGGGTTTCGGGGATTGTTTAACTTACTATTATTCTATCTATTGATCACGCCATCTTGCGGCGGCTTCTTTAGTGAATTGTGGATGATACTAGCGTTGTGACTAGGCCGGGTGATAGTAATGGGTATCATAATCTCGGTCAAACTCCTGATCGATGGGGTTGTCGACCAAGGCAGATTCCGATGAGGGAGATATGGAATTCATGCGTGGGAAGTGGTATACCACAAAACACCCAAAGAGAAGGAGAAGAAGAAGGTATTGTGCTATAGAGAGTTCTATTTAGGCCAGAGCCACGGAAGGGGAGGTCCTAAGGTTAGAGCGCGGGTGTAGAGAGAGAAATATTCATGGGAAGGATGGGAGATAGCGGGAATTCCTCTAAAATTTAAGGATGGAATGGCGGCCGTTTCTAGAGTCGAAAGCTATCAGTTTCGGCCTTAATTTATGAGTCTCTATATTCTAGATGTAATAAATCCAACCTGTGTTCTTATAGAACGCGGATGTGGGGAATTATATATGGCTCTAAGTTGTAAATATATATAGATGGACTTGAGGTCTAGGAGGAGCATACAGTACACGCACACAAAAACATAAGAAAGTCTCTAGTAGTCCCCCACGCGACTTGCACGGGGCAATTTATCAGATAGAAACATAATTGAGTGGAAAACATTGTTTTCGTTTAGAACAAAATTCACTCCGCAACGGGCTGCGGACTTTGGGAGCGAGTCAACAACCGTCACCAACTTTCAGGTAATAAATGTGCAGGAAGAAGATGAAAGTGGACTAAAAAACATTATAATTTGAGCTTTCATTTGTTAAGTCACTTAAAGTTCTTTAAAGCAATCCGGACATGAAATGAAAGTATTGAAAGTGATAGCGAGCGACCAATAGCTTACCAGCACAGTTATCATATTAATATAAATCATGATTAGCATTGAGTTCTTAGCAGATCTCTGTACAGTATTGATAAGCAAAAATAATCGTAACACATTCCATATCCATTTAGGCCTTCTTGTCTGCCTCCACACTTGAGGTAGTGACCATTTCCGGACTGCCCTTGTTTCGCTTAGCGATGCGGAATCCACCAACCAGGAAGAAGAGAGCCTGCAACCCAAGAATAACAGCAAGGGTAACCATAGCGCCAATGACACCAGCCACAGCCCGGGAAATTCCACCAGAACTCTCAGTGCTCGAGGAGCTGGTAGTAGAGCTGGATGCGCTCGAAGTTGCACAGCTGCCATCGGTATTACCGCACATATCACACCACTGGCTGGTGGAAGTGATAGCAACCTTCTCCATCTGCGTGGTGAAGTCAGAATAGGAGAGAAGATCACTGGGTTGACCAAACATAGGGTAGACGGTGGGTGTCTCCGAGCCAGTCATGGTTCCATTGTGGAATGCGAAGCGCACGCTGATCTCGTCGCTCGAAGGGAAGTCGGTACCAGTAGCATTGGTCACGAGCTCAAAGACCATAGACGAGGCATAGTCTGGGATACCGTAGAATTCCGGCGAGGCAGCAGGCATCTGCATCAAACCGAAGAAGGACATGATAGTACCGTATGATCCAAACTGGACGTTCAAAATGGACTTCGCACCCTTCGAGTCGATGATTTCGTCAAAGCTGGACAGGATCTGGCCGAGAATAACGGCACCGCTGATCGCGCGGACGGGGTCGGAGGCATTGTATGCTAGGTTCCACTCGTGGGTACCAGCCAGCGAAAGGAGCTGCACGCGGTTGGCGTCGGTCATGTACTCCGACTTGCCAGGGAACGTCGCAGATGAGTTGTGGATGTAGCCCACATTCAGATAGTCGAAGATAGTGTAGGCATTCTCGAAGCTTATATCAGAAGCCGAGAAAGTCCGGTTCAAGACGGGAGTGAGAGAATCATAGAAGCTCGCGCTGGACTTGAGGACATCATTGTAAGCATCGGAGCTATAGTAGTTGTTGCTGCTCACAGTGGCCTTGGAGCAATCACTGGAGCCTTGCAACCAGCTGGAGTCCTCGTTGCTGTTGCTCGTACCAGTGGTTTGTAGCTGGATGAGCTGGTAACCATTTAATGGTGAGTCGACCACGGTACCATTCCCCAGGGTAGTGTTGGCCGCTGTTGAAGCGGGAGGATAGACACCTTGCAGGAAACCAGTGGCCGAGTTCTGCAGCACCGCATCTGAGGGGGCACTAGCATTGATCTGCTTTGCATTCACGATGGGGTCGCTGATTCCCTCGATCTGCTTATCCGAGCTCGAGTCAACATAGAGGTCATGATACACAGATCCAGCCGTGAAGACCTCGTAATAACCCAAATCAGTCAGTTGGGTATTGCCGAGAATCTTAGCAGTCCGGTCACCATGACGCGCGTAGATATAAGCACCCAGCACTCGCTCAGCAGACACAACAGGTGCAGTGAGGGAGGCCAACAGCAGGCCGTGATGAATAGATGAACGCATGGTCAAGTCGAGAGTTTTGGAACGGAAAAAAAAGCCGGGACCACCAGAATCAGTGGAGGACCCGGCACTGCTATATACTTTTCTTAGTACGTTTTTTTTGGCATTACCATGCAGGATTGGAGGGGAAGCGAATGCGGGTCAGGTCAAGGAGCTGTGCCGCATCGCAGTGTTGCGTAAAGTCTAATTGGCATTGTGAACGGCGACTCCCGATTCTAACCACTCATGGACTATCCTGATCGGGTTCCAGTAAGCAGCTAATGCAGGCCACAAGCTAGGCCAAGTCCGAGGAAATGCAGTAACCTTTTAGGTAATTAAATTCCGTCGATAAGACGTCTAGATCCCGTGGTGGGGAAAGACCCTTGGACCCTGATTAGCCCTCTCAAACCCTGATGCTCAGGCCAACTTCCCCCGCTTTCGCCTTTTGGTGAAAGTTGGGAATTGGACACTGGAATCGGCAAGTTTTGCCGTCTTAGTGCCCTTGGTTACTACAATGGCCCTTCGGTTAACGCGCGACAGCCAGGCTGCCTCTGCATACCTCCAATGCACATGGACATGGTCTCATAACCAACGGATGAAGAGGATCATGCTTGGATTCGTGCTCGTGGTATTGTATTAAGTTCATTTTTACTTGCTAAATTCATTCAGGTCATTGCAACGCCCTTGTCGCCCATCAATTCACACCCGTTGCGCACCACACCTACTAACCCACCGGTTTGAATAGACTCTGATCCACCGCCAGATAGTCGATATTCGATCTCGGCGAGACCCTCCAACCAGGTGATGCGGGTCTGCGCTGGCACCTCAAGCTGCTGCAGTTGATCGGCTAGAGCCGACAGGATATCGGCCAGGGCGAGACCCTTGGTAGCCTTGAGGGTATTGACAGTGTTGAGGCAAGATGTGACATCGCTAGTATTCAAAATGGTGGACATGATTTCTTGAATATCGCTCGGGTGGGGGGCCGCAATGCAGTCGTAAATTGTCGCATTTGTGATGATTTCGGGTTCAGGCGCGGGGACATTTGGTGCATCGCGCATCGGAAGAGGTTTGCCTATCGTAGAGTCAGTATACAACCAGTAGATAAGCTAGGATAGTCAGCCACGTACTGCTTGCATGACAGGCTTGAAGAACGTTCAGCGCCCGACGCATATCTCCCTTGCTGAGGGTAACCAGGCTATCCACTGCGTCAGGTTGGATCTTGATATCCTCCTTCTCAATAACGGTGTCTACAAGGGATCGGATATCGGCTTCCTTGAGAGGACTAAACCGGAATCTTGTACAACGAGACAACAATGCGGGCGAGAGCTTGTGTGTGTAGTTGGCAATGATGCAGAATCGAGTGTTGGCTGTGTAGCGCTCCATAATGCGACGGAGAGCCATCTGTGCGGTGGATGTCATGGCATCTGCTTCGTCCAGAATAATCAATTTGAAGCCGGCGAGAGATGCATTTGCGGATTGGGGTGCCATGGAGAAGATTTGTTTTGTGCCTGTACCCGTCAGCATATGGATCTGTGATTGGGATGCAAGTCAACATACTGGCAAAGGTTTTAATCTGTTCTCGGACAACGTCGATACCACGGTCGTCACTGGCATTCAACTCCAAGACCATCTGTCGCATGTTCTTGGTTCCGTATATCTTTCGTGCGAGGGCCAGAACAGTCGATGTCTTTCCAGTTCCGGGAGGGCCGTAGAGAAGGAGATGAGGGAGACGCTATTGTTGCTGTTAGCATCCTTTATTGAACGTTTACCATAAGCCATGTGCGCAAGGTCATACATTGGCTTCGACAAAACGATTGATGGTTGCGAGGATGTCTTGGTGACCGGAGACTTCGTCCAGGCTCTCGGGGCGGTATTTTTCGACCCTGACACAGCAATTAGAAAGGTCATTTGAGGCAAAGGGTTCATTGCCTACCATGGAAGATTGTCCTGTGCTTCAACGGGGAGATCGGCCACTGTCCTCTTCTTTCCAGCAGCATTGTCGGAGCTGAACTGCACATCCTTGGACGTATCCACGTCCATCTCATCCTCGTAGTCAGACATTATGTGTAAAGATCGGTGACCAACCCAAATATCTTGCGTTGTGGTTGCAAAGAAAAAAGAGAGATCGCGAAAAGCCGAGCTGGACGCGTAGCGCGTAAAGAGACCCAGCAGCTTCGGGGCGGAAAATCAAGGAGAGCTGGGGTGTGTTCCGTGCTCCACTCCAATGACATCCTCACTGCCTAACCCAAACTCCGCATCAACTCCAATCCCAACGCTACCCACCCTCACAATGCCCGTATGTATCTATGCGAACAACTGATATACTCACAAGCTAATACCATAATCACAGGCATACCACTCCATCTTCCTGGAGGACCGCGATGTCCCCGTGATAGGTACGAATGCCCCGCCAATAGCTGCACCCCCAAACATCCCACATCTCCATGCGCGGTAGACCCAAGACTCCATAATTGACATATACGGCGCCAGGAAACTTCCCAATTCTGCCCCTACGCACTCGCACCCGTGGTCCTGCATACACCTTGCCCGCGCTTCCCCCCAATACTGCCGATATCGATGTTGCCCCCGACAACGAATCCTACGACTGCGTTGATGAGATCCTGTCGCTTTTCCGTGCCAACGTTCTGTTCCGGAACTTCGAGATCAATGGCCCTGCCGATCGCATGCTCATCTATGGAACCCTCTTCGTCAGCGAGTGCCTCGGGAAGGTTAAGCCGACAATGAACTCCCGCGAAGCCGAGAAGGTAGACACCAACGAATAGGGTCTTCGGAGTGCAAGTACTGACTGCTTCGTTTACCGTTAGGCCTTGATTAATGTTTCGCTTGAAAACTTCGCTATCCCTGGTGATGTGTCCTTCCCGCTTAACCAGGCCTTTGAGCCCCCACGCGACCGCCAGGATGCGGAGAGTCTGCGGGCGTACGTCAACCAACCCACTATTTATAAGTCCGATACTGATGCTTTTGGTAACTAGATACATTTCTCAGGTGCGACAGGAGATTGCTGTACGGCTACATGCGAGATTATACCCCGGTGGAGAGGGCCCGTCTAAGGTACGTCCGGTCTCTATCTATAATTATCTCGGACATGTCATTGACCATATTATTATAGTTCTGGTTGAGCTTCACCAAGAGAAAGTTCATGGGCAAGAGCCTGTAGATGTTATGCTGGTTGTATATTGTTCTCATGAAATTCAGCGCATGAATCGACTATTTCCTTTTTTTTTGAGACGTCATCGAGCATGGTGCTATCGTAGCTGCCAGAGCCGGATCTTGGGCAGCTTTGCTCAATAGCCTCAGATCAAAATACGTTTTCAATAAATATTTACTCCAGTAAAAGGACGTTTCTAAGTATGCTTTTCACTGAATTCATTATAGATGATTTGTCTTGATCCAAAACGGATCATCATGGTACTCGTACATTTTGTTTTGATCGGAAACCAGCTTGACTCTAGGAACCAATGTAAAAGTCTAGAGAATATTTTATGATAACATCACCACGTCCTTGTCAGCATCTTTGTCACTGGTCGGAGTGGATGTAGATGTTGTTTCCAACTTGCGCTTCTTTCGGAATGTACCTGCAGCCTGTATATGCTCCGCAGTGGGAATGACACGCACAGCGTGGAAGAGGTATCCCTCTGCACCACCACGACTTGTCATCAGAGGATGAGTCCGACCAGGCAGAACTTGCCAGGCTCGCACGCGGGAGCGGTGTAGTGTCGGTGGTAGAAGCTGAGTCGGGTCAACTTCGAATTCCTCCTTTAGCGGAGACAGGTCAGCCTCGCCGTCGGCATTTTTCTGTGATTCAAGTTCCCGCTTCCGGGTGATGAACGCTGTCCTCCGCGCAGTAGAGTAGAAATCCATCAGCTTGACAAGTGGCTCGACATAGGGCGAGTATATGGAGACAGCGGCTGAGCCGGAGAGGAGAGGGATGGCATGTTGCAAGACACTCTCCGGTTGAAGCAGAGTTCCAACGATAAGGCCATCGAAGCCGCCTGCACGGGCCTCATCCGTCACACTCTTGACTTTCTCCCATCGGTTTCGCTTGAAGTAGTATCCTGTGCGTTTGCTGGGTTTCATCTCGGCCAGCTCTGCAGCTGGTAGAGCGGTCGGCTCGTTGGAAAGGATAGGGTCGAGAGAAGGGTTCTTCAGCTGGAGCCATGAAACGGACTTGAGGTGGGTGTGAAGTGGGTGAGATTCGTTGGGAAGGTTGATATCGTAGCCAAAGTATTTTAAGAGTGACAGGTTAGGTTGCGCCTGGGCGTGGATGACAGTCAGAGTGTTCCCTGATGCGGACATTGGTCGAGTGCGACGACGACGAATTGGTGTGAAGCCCCTGGGTTCGGGGTTGCCTGTAGCTGACGACTCCTCGGCAGCTGAATCCTCATCCTCGTCATTATCATGAGGGTATAGAATTCCCATTCGCTCAGCCATTGCGGCCACAATCAAGCCGCCTGTCTCGTCCACCACGAAGTATCGTCCATTTGGTTTCACATCGGGAATAAGCTCCGTTGTGGACTGTCCACCGTGGTGCACATTGCCCAAGCATCCAAGCAGGCCAATGTGCTCGTCGCGCAACTCCATGCCCTTCCCGGTATCCTTCTCGGAGAGCAAATAATTGGCGAGACCGCTGACGTCTAGCGGAAGCACTGTGAATCTTTTGATGTACTTCTTGCGCTTACGCAATGTGTATTTGGCCAGAGAGAACGCCGTCTTCTGGTCGATGGCCGAATGCGACTCAAGAAGTTTCGCGACAATCTCTTTGCCTGCCCCACCCGCTTCCTTCTTCAGCTCTTCAATTTCCTCCAGAGTTAACTTCTGTGTGGAGGCATCGTCGACGATCTTCTGGTTTGTGCGCATCGGTGTTCCTGCACCTGAATCTCCTTCATCACCCTCGCCATCGGCCTCGGCTTCTTCGATGAGGGTTTCGGCATGCAACTCGGTGGCTGAGACGACGCGCAATTGGTATCCATCCGGTTCAGGGGTATCTTGGATCTCGAAGGTCAGGTAGAAGGGGCGGCCAATGATTTGATTCGCGGCGAAGTTGCCATATTTGCCCAATGAAACTATGCTGCTAAGTGTCAGTGCTTGCCTCGAATAGTCTGATAGGTGCTAGCGAACCTGTTTGGTACCGGCTTGATAATACGGATCTGATCCGAAGGCAGCTGCACAATGGCATGCTGGTTCGGCCGAATATAAGAATGCATGGTGGAAGCGCAAGACTGCCAAGTGAACTTGGACTTCATGAATCTCTAATCAGAAAAAAGATTCCGGGCAACTTTTCTAGCCTAAGGTGCACGGGCCAATCAGAGAGCACAGCGGGGGAGCTCTCGGATTAATAGTATCACCGGCACAAGCAGTACCGTACCGTGCACATTACATAGGCATGCCCGCGCAGTCGGGTCTAAACTTAACGTAATACCGGTAATACCATTACCACTCTATTGATCGGCGGGGAATCTGGGTGCCTACACTGTTTAGCTGGTCCCATACATTAACCACTTCCCTGATATCATCGCCGGAGCTCAGGCTACTCCACATCAACCGGGCGCAGTTCCTGGGCACAAGGCAGTCTCGTTGTGATTTACCATTACATTATTGTTATTCATATCTCCATTGTTGCATAAATTGGAGCCTTCTTTGTGTATGTGATACCCAACCAGCTCGTATCTGGGGAAGCCTTGCGACCCTAGGGAAGTACGTACGTACCACCCGGGCGCCCCATTAAACCGTTATTATCCTCCATCGCGGTGCTAAATATACACCCGCTATAAGATCATCTTCATGGTGCTCCGCAAACAGCCTCCACCTCGCCTTGACAATCTTAACAAAGGGAATACTCGCCCGGCCACTCGTTCCCCAACCTCTCCGTCCTCAGCCTCCTCCCACCGTCGGCGCTTAAATCGGATTCCCTCCAAAGAGTCCATTTACTCTCCCGATCTCAACACCTCACCGGCATTCGACCTAATGCCACTGGAAGAAGCTCAGAGGTCCCCGGTGGGCTCGCCAACTACCTACCCACCAAATTCTTGGCCAGAAGATAGGGAGGATCGAACCGTTCATAATATACCCAGTTCAGAAACGTACACGGGAGGCACAATGCAAAAAGTAGAGGAAGTCCCAGTGGCTCTAATGCCGGGCCCATCGCAGACGGCGCACACCAGTGAAGTAACAACTGGGGAGGTACCACAATTACGGTCGAACAATCCATTCTTGAAACCAAGACCGCCCATACCCTCACAGAACACGTCGGACGATTGGAATCGACATTCAAATGCAACAACCAATAGTGATCCTTTGAGTCAAAGTATGAACAGCAGTCCTCTTCTTTCCATTAGCACCGATACTGACACGTTCCAGCGGAGGGATACATCCCAATGACAGCCAGGCTATCGCTTCTGGACCAGGAGGATGAATCCCCTTGGGCTGACCACCAAGGGTCTCACCCAGAAGCCCATAGTGCAGTGCCGAGCGATTTGCCTCCGGATCAGTCGCCATGGGGATCACAGCATTCGATTAAGATCTCAGCCGCCCAGGAGATTTATTTACAAGGAGGACAGGCTAATCCATACGCCCCAGCAGTAGTCGTGCAACCGTCTGATTCAACTGAAGATATCTATCATTCACAACAGCCTTACTCACATGGTAGACTGGGCTCAGATGCTGGCGCTCACACTCCCTCTGCTTTTTCTAGCGCCACCTCAGCTACGTCGCATGAATTGATCGACATCGATCCTCATGAAAGTCTTGGGGTAGAGGCCGATTCACAAAAGGCAGCATCTTCGATTTACTCTGCTAATGGGGCTCATTCCAAGATCGAAGCTGGACTGCTTGATAGGCCATTGCCAGCAATTCCATCAACCTCACAACAGGAGAATATGCCAGCCCAGTCATTACAGACCCCGATCGTCAAGCTTACTCCCGCCGAAGAAGCAAGGCAACGGGAGCAGCGCTCGGAAACATATTCTATTCGACAAATCAATTGGAAGGATCGGATGGGAAACATGCAGCAGTCCCCTATCCTAGTTCAAAACAACAATGGACCGTGTCCGCTGCTTGCGCTTATCAATGCGCTAGTGTTGCGAGCAGACCCAACGACACAACCACCGATTGTCAAGGCTTTGCGGACCCGTGAACAAATTTCCCTCGGGCTGTTGATCGAGGCCTTATTTGAGGAATTGATCACTCGCTTGAGCCCCGATGACCAATTCCCAGATATTGAGTCACTTTCTCGATTTCTTACAATGTTGCATACCGGCCTGAATGTGAACCCACGCCTGACAGTGGTAAGATCCAAGCTATTTACTCGTGGAAATTGGTATCATCTAACTGAGATTGATCAGGACACTGCGGATTCACTTGGCACATTCTTACAAACCCCCGATCTTCAGTTGTACAGTACATTCGGTGTGCCTTTGATTCACGGATGGCTTGCTTCGTGGTCAAGCGAAGCTCATGCGGCCATGACTCGGGTCGCCCAATATCATGAAGATATCCAATTGTTGCATTTCCGCAAGCAAGAATTGGAGGACTCGGTGATGCGAGGAAAATCATTGTCCCCGGAAGAAGAGCAAAAAATGGCAGATATACAGGCCATTCAACACTTTGTGGACATTGAGAATGCGACGCAGCTCAGCCCCTTTGGGTTGACACAGTTGAATACTCAGCTGGCCCCTGGTTCAGTCTCAATCTTCTTCCGCAATGATCATTTCTCCACACTGTACAAACATCCGGAATCCCACCAGCTCTATATGCTAGTAACGGATGCTGGCTACGCAAACCATGCCGAAGTGGTCTGGGAGTCTCTTGTTGATGTGACCGGGTTCAACTCCGAGTTCCTTGCCGGTGACTTCCGTGCTGTCGGCCACGGCCCATCAGGATCTGCAGGCCCAGCTGGTCCCCGCACCTCCAGTGCTCCGCCAGCTAGTGAGCTTGCTCCAGCTACTGAGTCGTCGGGCAGATTGTCACCACAGGAACAAGCTGATGCAGACTATGCCTACGCCCTTTCACTCCAGTTCCAGGAAGAGGAACAGCGGGAGAGAAGAAATAGTCAGCAAAGGAGCAACAGTCAACAAGGGAGCAATCCTCCGCAACCACCAAGGACCAACAACCGCAACTCGACGCCTATCCGCTCACCTAACGCGTCGAGTATCCGCATGAACAATCCACCAAGCCGGTCTTCTAGCACGGCAAATACCGTAGGTATTCGACCTGCACGGCCACAGACAGCACCCCACTCTGAGCCCGACCCGGATGATCCTAATGCGCCGCCACCTCCTTACGAAGCCGTAAACCGGCGGCCACAGCCACAGTACTCGCCGCCAGCGAGGCAGTCTCCTTTCACTGAATTCCCCAGCGAGTATTCCTCAAACCAATACCCAGGAAACCGAAACCCACGGAATAACCGTTATTCCAGCTATGGGAATCGACCTGAACGATATAACCCCGACGAGAGAAAAGATTGCATTTTGATGTGAAATGTGTATTTAGGAGCGATGACTGGACCGTTTTATTTTTTCCTATATTTGAGGCTCACGATGGAATGATTTATGATGATAACGTCAGGTGTATCTATACCCCTTGAATAAACTCCAAGCCATCTCAATGCTAGGTATTGCTTGGTGAACCAGACTTAGTCTTGCCTAATATCACTTAACTTGAAACTTGGAATTTCTGCTACACCGACTTATAAGCGACTTCATTAGACCACGAAAACCTTTTTCATAAACCAATCTTGTTCATTAATATCATATCATTATTCTTGTGGTATCTATAAAATGAAAACATTCCTCCAGTACTAATACAAAATCTTCCGTTCCCTTAACGGAAGAGTAGGATCATACTTATCCCAAATAATCCTGTTCTTCCCATCAAGATGCGCCCCCTCATCCGTGATTCTAATAATTGAATCCGTCTCCATAACCTCATGCCGACTAAATCCAAACTTATCTCTCGGAATCCACAGCGTAGGCGAAGGCGATGCAATACAAGGCTCCCAATACGCCGTTCTCAACTCCTCGGGCGAATACGAGACCTCCTCAAGATTCTTCCTCACTTTCCGCCGCAGCGCAGCGTAGTCCTTGTAGATATTTGGATGGAACCATCTCCATAAAGCGAGACTGCGTGAGCGACGCTGTTCGTTGATCTCGTTCCGGATAATCTCTTTCTCCTGAATGAGTTCTTCCTCTGCATCTAGGGATCGAGGAAGGAAGCTGTTCAGGGGTGTTAAGGCTTCATTGAGCGAGATGTGTGCTAGGATGTTGACGACGAGGAATATGGCCATTATGACGACTGGACCAATTGCGCCTTTGATTGCGCAGAGACCTATCATGCAAATCTCGGCTATGTAAAGACCCGTCAGGAGGTGTTGGAGTGCGCGTTGGTAGACCAGGCCTTTTGTGTCGATTTCGATATCATAGACGAAGAAAAAGTTGTATCGGTAGGCTTGGTAGACCAAGTATAAGCCGATGAAAGAGAAGCCGAGAATTAGTGGTGCGATGCACGAGTATGTTAATGCTGAGGGATTGTTAGCTTGGCACAGCAAAGTGGAAAAGAACAAGCGTACCGATCACACCCATATTGGTGAAAACAGGAAAGACACTCCCCCAGCTGAGAGTGGCAAGTTCCGCCCATTTATTGTACAGCCGTCGAGGAGAATGGGCGAAGAACTTGTTTACAATTCGGAAGACTAAGGCACTGGCGATTTGCACTAGTGCCATTGAGCTCATGCTCAGTCCTTGAAGGAGGAAGTAGGAGATGTAGAAGTTTGTTGCCTTGGGCAAATTCTGTGCCAGGAGGTCCTTGATTGACAAGGGATTCTTGATGATCTGTGCCGTTGCTGCTGATGCCGCCGATGTCAAGGTCGTCACTAGGAATACCTGTACGACCTGGAACACGAAGACGGCACTTTGAGTGAATAATTCAACCCGTGACAGGGACGGAACACCGGATCGTCTGGCGCAGACTTTAGAATAGGTTAGCTGGATTAGGTTGTAAAGAACCGAGGCAAGGGTACATACTTCTGCAGATAATTGGAACCAAGGACATCAACAGTGCAAGAGCTGCTGATGGTAGCAGACCTTCAATGGCACCCTTGACGAAACTAGGCAGCTTCAGAATGAATTTCAAGAACGGGATGATTTGGCAAAGATATGTGATGTTGGAGATTGTTCCCACGATAGCAGCAGGGAACGACCAGAAGATGACCATCACTGCTAGGAAGCCCTGAACGGCGAATCTGCGAACTACACGTTGTTTCCAGCTGATGTTCAACGCCGACCAGACGACTTCTGAGGGGGAAACTCCAATATAGCGTGGAGTCATGTGGTACGGCTGGTGGTGAGATAGAGTCTGCAAGGCAACCTGGGCATCATTTTGCGTGTTGAATTCAATGAAAATGGCAGAGAGCTGTTTAGCATCGCCTTCCTGATGCTTTAGCTGGAGAGCCAGGACCTCCTCTGTGACCCTGGCCAGTTCTTCACGGTAATAGTGGATGGAATCAACCTTCTTGCCGAACAGTATCTTCAGCTTGTGAGTAGGCCTCTTGACCTTCTGGGACCACGCAGGGTTACTGGACTCGCAATCCAAGCAAGTCTCGGAAGAAAATTCGCCCTTTTTGATAGCTTGCATGCGCGCCTTGTTTGCGCGTCGAATAAGCTTTGTTTCGGCAGCCTCCAATCTGTAGGCGTATTTGTCACGCTCATCGACCAAGTCAGCCAGTTTTTTGCAATTGGACGTGATCCAAATCTGTTGGATCGCGTTACCAAAGACACTTCTCAGCTTCTTCTCATTCCTGTAATCTGGTGGCACGTTCATGAAGAGAACAGTACGTGATGACATCCGGGAGGCGTATGCTGGGGAGTTCAGATAGACCTGGCGCAGATTGGCGTAGTATAAACTCTCCCGCACAACGACGTAGAAAACAAAGGCTGTTTCGGTTAGTAAGTTGCTAGGACAGGAAAGACGCGAGCACTAACTGAAGTAGACACATGCGACGATAACATTGGCATAGTATTTAGTCGGGTTTGCAACATTGCTGAAACTGAGAATGTCCAGCTGCGTATTACCATTTCCGCCGGTAGCGTGAATCGGAAAAAGAATGGGCCATGTAAGCACACAGCCCATGAAACATAGAGCACATAAAACTCGCAGGAATCGCAAAAATAAATAGCCATCAAGGGATGAGTGGTGCAAAACATGATTGTCCTCGATTTTCAAAAAGTCGCCCACCCAATTGACCCAACCTGATGGTAATTCGGGACTCCTTTGGTGGTCATGTAAATCGGGTAGATGAGACCTTGGAGCGTACCATCGTCGCTGCGTTCGTCTAAAAATCAAAAATAGACCAACCCAGAAGAGTGCGTATATTAAAGCAGGAAGGAAAGTCATTAATAGCGCCGAGGACGACGAACTTCCACTGCCAGTGAGGTCGCTGGCGATATCGCCAGAGGTTGACGACGAATCCCCTCGCGAGGAACCGACATTTGGGTCATTATTTGGGTCCTGGATTCATCATTAGCTATGCAATTGGCCTATAGGGCTGATCAGGTACTTGCGGTGAGACTCGACATTGTAGTGTGGATGCCTGTCAACGCCCAGCTGAGAGGGGCCGGGGATTATTTAAAGTGCACTTGAAAAATAGTGCAAATTAGTTAGACCCATAATTCCTCCGTTAAGAAAAAAAAAACATGTCGGCCGGGCCTGCGGGTCTCGCTTTTGACCTGTCAACCGAGATCAGATTGGCATGTACTGGGACGATCGCTGATAGGTCGGTCGTATTGCACCAAGCCGGCGGAGCATGATAGTCTGTCGATCCCACAGTTCGCGAGTTCGTGTACGCAATGCTGCATCTCCAGAAGCAGAGGCCAGAACTTGCTGACCAGTGAATCCTGTTATTTCAAGTCCCGCACGCCCGTGCATTGATCTTTGAGTAACGAACAATCGCGAAAAAAGAAAAAAGAAAAAAGAAACCCAGGTCAAAAGCCGAAGTGGGTCCTCGAGTAATCAAACTATCGATAGGGGTGGAGCTATGCTGATCGCTGATCGTGGGTCGCGGATCGCTCCCCCTGAGCGCATAGACCAAATTCCTGCTCCCACGCCATTCGCAGACCAATGATTCTGACGTGACGCACATTGGCGTGCCGGGCTGGACAAAATATGTCAGCTGCATGTGGTAGCGATACGCGCTAATGGGAGGGGCCCTGGGGCCGAGGCGTCATTCCTCAGCAGTTAATCCTTTTTTTGTGCAACAATAGCCTGCCTTATCCTCCAATAAGGCTGATGTGGTGTGGGAGAAGCTTTCTTGACAGCGTCATGGCCCTCGTTCTGGGCAGGCTGTCATTTTTTTCAGCGGACCACGCAAGGGATGCCTCTGGACCTGTACATTATCTGTAGGTTTTGGCGGTGATGGTCTGGAAGGGGGACTTGGGTTACAGTGCATACGAATACTTGGTGAGCGCTGCATGGCTTTGAACGTGCGCGTCAAGAAACGCCTCCTAGGGCTGCAGTGAGAAGTCGTATTTCAATCCTCGGTTCTTGATTTCCTGGATTGGGTTCTCCACTCGCGTGTAATTGTGAGGGATCACCCCTGATTCTGCTACGGTGTGACAAGATACGCACGGGTCGATCCCGGTGGAGATCCGGTTTGAAGGGGTGGGCTGGAAGGTTCATGCACCTAAATGTCATGTCTGCAGCTCTTAAACTCTATAGACCTCGGGAGAACCCCACAGAATGACGAGGCCTGGTAATATGTACAACCTTGGAACTTGGATTGTTTCTTTTAGACATTCATCCATTGAATAACACTCCTAATTTTAGGCTGATTGTCTCGTAAATACTTCAAACAATAGTATCAAATACCATTGATATCCCAGGATACGTATGTGTAAGCATAAAACGGGGCAAAGAAAAAACAAAGTAGCCAAGCTCATTCAAACTATGGCGCTAGTTCTCTTCCTTGCTCAAATACCGCTGCTGCCTTGAGAACCATTGCATCTTCCCATCTCCTTCCGACGAGCTGCATGCCAACCGGCAATTTCACCTCAACGTGGTTTGAATCCCAACCGAATCCACAGGGTACATTCAAAGCCGGATGTCCAGTGACATTGAATGGTGCTGTATTGGTAGTCACCCCAACAGCGACCGATACCTTATCCATCACGCTGGAACTGGGCCCCTCAGCATCGGCCTGCATTTTCGGATGCGGCATAGCAACAGTCGGGGCACAAGGTGTAACGAGAATATCCACTTCGGTTAACGCTTGATCATAAGCTGCCCGCAGCTCAAACACTTTACGGTGGGCCTTGGCCTCAACGCTCGGACCAAAATGTTCCTTCAAAAATTGGCCGCTAAGCATCATATTCATTGCTGCCGGGTTCGTCGATGTAATCAACTCGTACATTTTCTGGTCTGGAGGCCAGCGAGCTTGAATATGGGGCGGGAGAAATGATAGAAAGCCCGATGTCTTGCCTTGACATGCCCATTCGGACATTGACATCCTAGTCGAAGCTGTCCAAATGAGTGCTCCCTGGCGATGCATGGGGACCGAAATGTCTATTACTTCGGCTCCGGCTGCGGTGAAGCACCTTCGGGCTGCCTCCAGTACCGTATCGCGAACCTGATCTGACAATCCCATGACCTCAAAGGATTCGACGAGCAAACCAATCTTCAACCCAGAACCAAATCCCTCTCCAGCTTCGAGTATTCGTGTCTTGAAGTCCCCCAATATCTTTGAATAATCTGGCACCTGGTGTCGCAGCGGTGATTCAGGAGTCATGCGGGGATCTATGCCATCATACCCTGCCATCACTTGAAGTAACATAGCAATGTCTTCAAGATTCCCAGCCATTGGCCCCAGATGATCAATGATGGGCGCCAGAGGCACAGCTCCTGTATACGGGATCAAGCCATACGTGGGTTTCAATCCATAAATCCCGCAATAGGAAGCAGGTATCCGGACAGAACCAGCCTGATCACCGCCAATCGCTATATCGACCGTTTCTCCACAAGGATCTTGATCTTCTCCGTGCAAGAGCCTTGCCGCAACAAGCGCTGCAGAGCCACTACTACTTCCGCCCGTGGTATATCCCCGTAGCTGAGGATTATGCACTGGACCTGTCGCGGCACTATAAGATAGCGGCGACGCGCAATAATTCTCGCAAGTCGATGACCCTTTGATGGTTGCGCCGGCTAACAGAACTCGTGATACCACTGATGCGTCAATTGGAGAGACAGGCAGATGGCCATCTGCACATAATAGCTCGGTAAATGTCCCGACTGTTGTCGGGATACCGCCGATGGAGATGTTGTCTTTAATGGCGATGGTCTTCCCGTGAAGGGTCATGCTGGTCGGGTTTTGAGCCACGAGCTCAAAACGATGTCGCCATGCATTCAGAGGATTGTTGTCCGTTCTTGGCTCCGAGAAAATTCGAGACGTAGTTGTTGCCACAGGAGATAGAGCGGGGTGGATGTAATCGTCCTCTTCTTGAATTTGTCTCATGATTGCCTCTGCGGACTGGAGCAGATGTAGATAATCCTCTGCCTCTTGGCCATCTTGTATCTGGATACCAAGGCTTGATGCCGCATTCTGTAAATCTTGTATAGATATTTTGGATCTGATCGGCGTTGATCGGCGTTAGAAGTTTGTCTAGAAGGGCTCCGAGTGTCTCGTACGTACTGCGTCTTATCGGCTAAGAAGGCTACGGACATTGTGCAAATGGAAAGACCTGCCGTTTTGAATGTGATGTGATGCAAGTTTTAAATTGCCGGATTGGTCAATATTATGTTGTTTTCCAATGCGTAAACACATCTGCTTGGAGAGCGGTTACTCCAACAGCTCCAGTCGGACAAGCCGCCGCTAGTTCGCAGCGACCGCCGCCCATATCAGCTTCCCCACTTTACATAATGGAGCATCGCATATAAATCCGAGCCTCACTTATTTGTGCAATCCATAATTCTCAGCTACGTATTTGGAAAATGGCTTCACTAAATGTGTTGGATTTGTTCAATGTAAAGGGGCGCGTTGCAGTTGTGACGGGTGGGAGCAGTGGAATAGGGTTGATGATCTCCAAGGTGAGAGTTGAATGTAAGATCGACGATCAATGTTAACGAACAAAACCTCGGTAGGGACTGGTACAAAATGGAGCCAAAGTTTACCTGGTGGCACTACCAAGTGACCCCATCGCAGAGGTAGTCGAAGAACTCAACATATTGGGACAGGAAACGGGTGGACAAGCCGAAGGGTTAGTGATTTTCGAAAAGAATTTTCCATGTTGCTTTACACTGATACCTGTTTAGAATACCCTGCGATATCTCGTTAAAAGACTCCATCAAGGAGCTTAGCGAGAAGGTCTCCCAAAAAGAGAAAACTGTGGATATGCTCATCTCTAACGCTGGCATCCGCCGCGACCCCCCGCAATCCTGCAACGTTCTTACCGCGCCAATGGAAGAACTCCAAGCCTCAATGTGGTCTCTCCCACAGGAAGACTGGGAAAATACTTTCCGTGTCAACACCACCGCCCACTATTTTCTCAGTATCGCTCTTCTGCCACTACTTGCCGCAGCTGCCGACCAGCCGATAGGCGATGGACGCAAGGGCCGAGACGAAGGCCGAGGAGTCATTGTAGTTACAAGTTCCTGTGCAAGTATGCACAATGTGACAAATGTGGACTTGACAAGCTATGCGACAAGTAAGGCAGCTACAGACCACCTGGTAAAGTTGCTGGCAGCGAAATACAATCGATTTTACGTGCGCGTTGTCGGTATTAACCCTGGCTGTAAGTTTCCTTCCTGTCCTTTGATGGTTTCCCAGGCTGACTGGATGTGCTATTAGTTGTTCCGAGTAACATGAATCCCGTCGGTGCGGAAGGGAATATATTCAGTTCCTTGTTTGATAAGGTTCCTGCGAAGAGGGCTGGTTGCTCTGAAGATATTGCTGGGACAGTATTATATTTAGTGAGCAAGGCGGGGGTAAGTCAATATCCGTTTTGACCTCGGCTACCGCTAACAGATTGTACTAGGCGTATGTTGATGGGGTCTCACTCTGTGTGGACGGTGGTCGGATCTTGCTAGCGAATGGGCAGGAGTGATAATGTAGATAGTCCGATTGTAAAGGAAATTATGCTCGCAATTAAAGCATTGAATCTCACTGTTAGAGCACCGACAGGTATTCTCTAAATAGATACAGTCATTCAGTTTCATTGGGCTCTCACTGAGCGCCCACGTGATATATCCTCAGGAATGACTGGACCCGCTTCGGACCGACCCGCAGGGAACAAGAGTTGTATGACATGGTAGAGAGAGGATATGGAAGACATTTCTGAGGGACTATCGGGGTATTAGGAGCAGCACATGACCGGATGTCTACTGGACCTCGGGAGAAGTCCAGCACAATAGTGGTCGCAACTGGCATCATTAAATTAATTAGCAAAACCTTGGAAGTAGCTCGAGCCGGATGTCCATCGGTGTCACCCATACCCCGCCTTAGGCCCCACTAGCAATGTGACCACGCTCAAACCCGATTGATGAGATCGCTGTGCCCTGCCAAGCCCGGCACTCCTGAAGAAATCAATGGCGTTCGCCACAAACGAAAAGGAAGAGCCGTGATTCCAGGGGCTCAAACTAGTCCACAAATGGGATGGCAATATTCTCCTCAGGGCAAGACAAATGTGCCGATGGATGGTAGGACCTGGGGCCCCGCATCTTCAGGAACATTAAGTTCGGGCGCCACATCCTACTCCGGTTAAGCTTGTCTACTTCCAGTTTAGATACGTTTTGATGCTTCGGTTAATTCCTCCCCCGCTGAGGAGAAATGGGAAAAAGCCCGGTGGGATAAACCACTTTGTTCCAAAAGGCGAGCTGACCGTGAACTCGTGAGCATCAGGGGTGGAACAACATGATCCGTTCAAGCCCAGGAATATCGGTCAAAACTCCTGATTTGCGATTTCTCCGCGATTGTTCAGTTTCAATTCGTTGAATAGCAGACTCAGTTAATGATATAGTTCTCAAACTAGGGTGGCTGAAATTGCATACATGGCAGGTATTAACCGAGCTGTTAAAAGCTAAAGCTCGCTTATACTAGTGAGTAAACAATGTATACCCGGCCCGTGATCATTGGAGGAGAAATCCAACCTTGGAACCACGATAGCAACGCGTGACATTATTCAAGAAAATAAGTACCTTAGCATATAAAATAAAGAATATAAATAAGCTAGTCTTCGCAGCAGATTGACGTACCTGTTCTCCAGTGACCGAGTATCCAGTCGCGGAATCCAAAGGTCCATAGGTGTGCCCATTCCATAGCACCCAAGCCAGCATAATCAAACATGCTCTCACAACCGAGCATCGTCCAGCGCGCCTGGGCACTTGCCCTAGGAATTATCGCTGGGGGCACCCTCGTGCTAGCCGGACCCTGTGATCTCTACGCCTCCGGCAACACGCCTTGTATTGCCGCACACAGTACCACTCGCGCCCTATACAGCGCATACTCCGGCAGCCTTTACCAGGTAAAACGCGGCTCAGACAGTGCCACAACTGCTATCGTGCCGCTCACCGCTGGAGGTGTCGCAAATGCCGCTGCACAAGACACTTTTTGTGCCAACACAACCTGCCTGATCACGATCATCTATGACCAGTCTGGTAATGGGAACCACCTCACCCAAGCTCCACCTGGTGGCTTTGATGGACCTGAGTCCAATGGCTACGATAACCTGGCCAGCGCAATTGGTGCCCCGGTTACGCTGAATGGCAAGAAGGCTTACGGTGTATTCGTTTCGCCTGGCACGGGCTACAGAAACAACGAAGCCTCCAAAACGGCTACAGGTGATGAGGCAGAGGGCATGTATGCGGTCCTTGACGGTACTCACTACAACAGTGCTTGCTGCTTTGACTATGGTAATGCCGAGACTAGCAGCACTGATACTGGCAACGGTCACATGGAGGCTATCTACTATGGTGACAGCACCTCCTGGGGCTATGGCTCTGGCGATGGTCCTTGGATCATGGCCGATCTGGAGAACGGCCTTTTCTCTGGCTACAGCGCCACAGAGAACAGTGCTGACCCGTCGATCTCTTACCGATTCGTCAGCACGATCGTCAAGGGCGAGCCAGATCAGTGGGCCATCCGTGGCGGAAACGCTGCGTCCGGCTCTCTATCAACGTACTACAGCGGCGTGCGCCCAGCTGCATCGGGCTACAACCCGATGAGCAAAGAGGGTGCCATCATTCTTGGAATCGGCGGCGACAACAGCAACGGCGCTCAGGGTACTTTCTACGAGGGCGTGATGACCTCCGGTTACCCAACCGATGCAGTCGAGAACTCTGTTCAGGCTAATATTGTTGCCGCTAAATACGCCGTCACTTCACTTGTCGGTGGCCAGGCTCTCACTGTTGGCTCCACCATCTCGCTGCGGGCTACCACTTCTGGGTACACCACCCGCTACATCGCACACACCGACACTACCGTCAACACCCAGGTTGTCACTTCATCCAGCAGCACTACTCTCAAGGAGCAGGCCAGCTGGAAGGTTGTCACTGGTCTTGGTAACAGCGGTTGCTACTCCTTTGAGTCCGTCGATACACCCGGTAGCTACATTCGTCACTACAACTTCGCGCTCTTGCTCGATGCCGATGACAGCACGAAGCAATTCTATGAGGATGCCACTTTCTGCCCTCTTGCTTCCCTTAACTCGGCTGGTACCAACTCTATTCGATCATGGAGTTATCCTACCCGTTATTTCCGTCACTACGAGGATGTGCTCTACGTGGCCAGCAACGGCGGCGTTGACACCTTTGATTCTACCACCTCATTCAACGATGATGTGAGCTGGGTGATTACCACTGGCTGGGCTTCTTAAGTACAGATCAAGCCCCAAGTCTTTACGGAGCTTTAGTTGTGCGGGTTCAATCCTGTACATACCTTACGAGTGAAAATGTTGTAAATGCATCGGCGAAGTCCAGTATATAAGCGTTATCAATGTGATTTACAGTTATCTCAACCTTGGGAATGAACAAACTTCTTGCTATGACTGACTACCTGATAATGCAAATATAACATAAATCGTATTATGCTAGAAGCTTACTCCTTATAGTGCTCCTTAGTTCTTTGTTCCGCCAGTTCCAAACACTCCGAGGTGACTGTGTCATCCCTAGGAATCAACCGAACCTTAAAGTCTTTAGGGATAGCAACCAAAGCCGTCTTGAACTGGTTGTACTCCACATAATCCGTGTTAGGTGGGCTATCCTCACTTGCCACGATCTTGTATGAAGCAAGGAGACGGACCAGAGCACAATAAAGTAGTCTGGATGCAATGAATTGACCAGAGCAAGCACGAGACCCAGATCCAAAGCTCAAGTGTGGTAGACCACTGACCTCCTTTTCTTCTGGTGGGTTCACGGACTTGAGCCATCTCTCCGGATCGAACTTGCCTCCGTCGGCCCCGAAGTGGTCCACGTCTATGTGAAGCGTTAATATGTGCACTACTTAGTTGATACTTAAGAGACATACCGTGGTTTCCAGCTTGCGCATTGATCAAAATCATCGTCTTGGGCGGGATGATCGCACCGTTCCAGTTCACCTCCGTCACAGTCTTCCGGGGCAAGCTCATCGAACTGACAGTGTAATAACGACCAGCCTCCTTGATGATAGCATTGACGTAGGGCACCTTCTCCTCCGAGATACAGCTGGTCCAAGCCTCCCTCACATCGGGATAGTACCGCTTAATATCCTCATAAGCGCGATCCTGCCAAATTTGCCCTTCAGGAGTAGATAGCGAACCGATAGCCGATGTAAGGGTACCAGGGATAGTTTCAAACCCGCCAGAAACCAGTGACAAACAAATGGAGGATACCTCCACGCCGGTGAGCTTAGTCTCCTCATCCTTGAGAATAGCCGCAGAAATGCATGGCTTATCTGTTCCCTTCTTGATCATCTCGCGCACTTTATCCAGGAGCAGATTCAAGTACGCATCGCGGCGATCGCGCAGCTCCTTTGACCGGGCGGTCTTCTCATTGTTTGGCATATAGCGTAGGATCGGAATGTAATCTTGCAGATTCTCCGATGCACTGCGGAGGAGAGAGATGGCTGAGCCCACGTGCAGAATTTCACGCAAGAGATCATCGTAGACGGCGTCCATGCGAATACCATAGCAAAGCGTGAGAGTTGTGTTTAGAGCGTATCGCTGGATATAGGGCCGGACACTAAGCTCGATTGCACCATTTTTGCTGTCCAGGTGGAGATCACGGAGAATACAGTAGCTTTCCAAATCGAACATGGGGTGATAGCTGCGTAGGGCGGGTCTTCCAAGCGCAGTTCCGGCTGCTTTTCTCTTCTTTTTACAAGATTCGTCCCATGGAGACGAGCCGATAGTGAATCCTTGCGTACTGCTTACGACGCCGTGGAATGTGTATAGCTTTGGGCGGTCGATGATGGCATTTTGGTGTCCGAGAAGCATCTTGCGGCAATCTTCAAAGGAGTTGACTACCACTGCACGCGTGTTGCCTAGCTTTATCTGGAAGACAGAGTGGCCGTACTGGCGCCACCATTTTTCACAGATACTTGCGTGGTCATCTCCTAGTTTGAGGAGGTGGCCGAAGACGGGGACTGAGCCGGGAATCTCTGGCAGGCCTTTGATGTGAGGAATGTCGGTTGCCAGGGTGTACTTTTGGTTGTTAGTGCAGCTTGAGAGAAGAAGGACTTAGTGGACTTACCTTGTAGACCAGGTAGATTATTAGTGGGATTAACGCGATTGAGTAGCTCCAGGGCAGGACTGCCGGGAGGCTTAAATGATCCTCCAATTTTAATTCGATCATTCTGTACCAGCACAAAAGGACGATTGTAGTCAATATTGAGCATCAGTATGCAGGACCGTAGCCCTTTAAAAAGCTCACGATAATAAGATCCAGATGTTCAACCAAATGTACTGACAGTCGAGTGTCGGACGGTCCGACATTCAATGCTATCTACTATGTCCGCTTACCCCACTATCGCATTCGGGCAGCTGTACTTACGTCAACCAAATCCAAATTGTTTGATTCGTTCGACTGACCTTCGCTACTTGCCTTGACTTAATTGGAGTATTCTTCTTGATTAAATATATTTCTGTACGCTTTGGTTTCCATGGAATATTTACATTCGAGGCATATGATCTTGTCCTTTTTTTGATAAGGAAACATCCATGGATGGTTTATTATGTCAGCTGGTAGCTATGGCTATTCAAGGAATATATGGAGCTATTCAAGAAAGTCTTGCTCATTGGGATTGTGAAGCTAAGAATGCAGCAATTTTTCGATCCATCCACTCAGTATCCATCGGATTGGCACCCCCTCCCCCAATATGACCCCAAATCGAAGGAATTACCGCCAGCTCTCCACATCTGATAGATTGAAGCTCTCTCTCATTAGCCTCCCACTTGAAATACTGGTCAGTCCGACAGGGCATCAAAAGAATCCTAGCTGTCAAACTACCAAGAACATCCTCAAGAGTCCTTTTTCCATCTCCGATGAAACTTATATCCGATCGCTGCCACATCCCCAGCATGACCAAAAGGTCATCAGGATGCCAATCATCATAGCCCTTCGCACCAGCCTCGGCCCACTGATCAAGTGTCTCAAAGCCAAAGTTCCGGAAAAGACGCTCCTCAAACCATTCAGCACTCGTCAGCCATGCAGAGTAAGCTCTGCCAAAGGCATGCAGACCTCGGACTGGCGCAATATTTTTCGCACGGAGATCGTTGTCATTGTAGTCAACTGAATGTAGCAACGCAGCCTTGGGCCCTTCTAGGAACTGGTAGTTGTGAAGACTGGTTCTCGCCGATGAACATATAATCACTGCATTGCGGACCATTTCGGGATACATTGCAGTCCAGTGATAGGCACATTGACCTCCCATGGAAAAGCCAAGCATCACATCTAGCGAAGGGACTCGCAGGTGCTCTGTGACCAAAGCATGCTGGGCTCTGACGCAGTCTGCATAATCAAGGGTATCAGGGAAGTTTGCGGTGTTGGATGGACTTGAGGATTCTCCGTTACCCAATAGCGCGACCACAATGACTCGATGGCTTTTTAACACGCCATTGGTGAAATTCAAGGTTTGGTTAATTCTTCCCCGGAAGCACGTAGGAATCAGGGCAATCTTTTGTCCTGTTGGATTGAACTCGCGATAAGCGACTCGGACTTTTGGCAGAGTGATGCCGTTCTGAAAGGTGAAATTTCCCAATTCGTAGTATTGGACTCCATCTGTATCAATTGCAGAGGACATTGTGGGCTATTGAGACTCAGTGTAAATGCAGAAAATATTCCACTGTCATGAAATAGAAGAATCGGAAAGCCCGATAAAGAGAAAATTGCACAAGTGGCCCCATGCCCGCTAGTTGACCTTTAATTACACTACGAGCCTTGTTATGACTCACCCCGCTTATGTGGTGGATTTTCGAAATCATTCAACACCTCTGAGTGGCACAGATTAACAGAAACTAATCATCTTTGAATGAATAGATACAATTTATGCTTCAAAGATAGCTGTAGCCTTTATCTCAACCATGAAACGAGGATCCGGCAACTCCTTAACTCCGATCGTTGCCCGGCTGGGCGCGCTCGCCCGATCCGCCCAGATCTTGTTCCACTCCTCATTCATTCCAGCATACTGGGTCTTCATATCCAAAATATAAACAGTCGCGTCGACAATGTTATAGAGGTTCGCTTTCCCGTTGGATGCCCCTTGAATAATGCTTTCGATCCGACGCAAGACCGCAGCAGTTTGTTCTCTCACATCGGCTGTGAAGGTCCCGTCGGGGTTCTCGACAACTCCTTCGTATGTTCCATCTGGCTTGACGGCGGCAATTCCCGAGACATAGATGGTGTGGTGGGTGGAGGGTTGGACTACCCGTGCGTGGGAGTATCGGGTGGGTCCGGCTTGTTTCTCGGGGTCTAGGAGGAAGGATTGGCCGTTTGAGGACATGTTGGAGTCACAAGGAAGTCTGAAATGTTAAATTGCTAGCTGGGAATCATGGTGGTCATTCGAACTGGTCGGTCTTTATGAAAGTGATGCGACACGGAGTTGTTGCGCATGGCCCGATCAAGGGCTAGACGGCGGCATGACCGATGCACCACTTGTGAGCTGTTTAGCCTGTGAATTCAGGCAACCTTACTCCAAAGGCATTTAACATCCCCCTCAGACCCTGCTTGTTGCAATATGGGGACCTGGGTTGCTAAGGTCAAGATGATAGGTTTTGCAGTATGTAATGGAAATGCATTGAATCCATCTTTCTCCACATCAGATAAGGCACGCCCCACCATGATAAATATCCATGATCCCATTGGCTACTACACACACTTCTTCCCCCGCACGAGACCAGGAAGGGCAGGTCTTCCAGATGTGCACTGGAAAGGTGTCACGCATCACGTTAAGCTTTTATGTGGGAAGTGAGGAGTAACGAGATGTATAGAGATAATCTGAGAAAAGTTGCTTCTAAAAGCTCCCAGTCCTTTTAGTGCAGATAGTGCAGATCTCTCGCCAAATCGCCAAGGCGAGAACGGCAATCGCTAATCTAATGAATCTGGGCCTTATCTTTAACTTCCCCACTATCTTCCTGCCTCTCGCTGTCTCGCCTCATGCCAAACATGATGCTGGAGCCAGCCGCACGATCCGAAAACTCATGCAAGCGGTGTCACCGAAGAAAGAAACGATGTGACAAGACTCTGCCACAGTGCCATGCGTGTCAACATGCCAAAGTCGCGTGTAGCTTCCTCGATGACGAAGCTCAAGTAGCGTCATATCCTATTGCGTATGTCTCAATCCCAGATGGGTCTAAATAAAAACGAGACTGATTCAGATAGTTATGTACGGCAGTTAGAACGACGAGTCAAGGACCTCGAGCAGAGACTTGCATCCGCTCTAACACCCCAAACACAAAATGAGCCACCGGCATATGCCTGGGACCAAGATACAGAAGCTCACTTGAGTGATCTGGGTACTGCCTTCCTGCATTCCGACAGCGTCACAAATCACTCCCCTCCACTGCCATGCGATGCGAATCCGGTTTCAAATTTCGACCCTTTACCAGTTCCACCCCGCAAGGCACGTGTCTCCGCTCCACGAACAGACAGCCTCGCTGAAGAGCTCAGGCTGCTCTCGCTGGAAGCCGCAGCCGAACGATATCTAGGATCTTCCTCAGGGCTGTCATTGGCCAAACTCACTCAGACAGTTCTCCAACGTTTATCACCTGACCAAGATGGATTCGTGTTTGATGGAGAAAGTGACGATAATCAACAAAGCCACGAGCCCGAGCCAGATACATCCTCCAATTTGAATCCAATATTCTTCGAAATGCATCCTTCATTAGCCAGTCCGCTACCATTGAACTCCTTATTGGGAAACAGCGCCGAGGACTTTGAAGACTCAATTGCACTCTCATTACTGGACCCTTCACATATCAGCTATATTTTGGAATTTTATTTTGCTCATTCTCACACTTTATACCCAATGATTAGGAAAGGCGAATTCGAGGCTGTATTGTGGGGAATATATGCCGATCCTTTGGACCCACTTGCTCAGTCTCCTCTGTGGCAATTTAGGATCTGGATGGTTTTAGCAATTGGATCTACAACATACTGCTCTGTCTCTTTGATGGATGAGACTGAATCAGTTCAGTTTTTCAACAAGGCAATGACTTACTTCGAGTCAGCCATGGGATGTGGGGATTTGGTGAGAACTCATGCCTATGAACCGGGCGAAGATAATGGTACTAATGCATCATCATAAAGGCCGGCCTGGAAGTTTTGATGCTACAGGTCTCATATTCATTCTTCAATAAAATTGGACCCAGTATGTGTCAATACTCACGAGCACTCCAATTACTCAATTCTAACACTCGATAGATACTTGGTTTTTAGTAGGAGTTGCGGCTCGAATGGCAACAGGAATGGGTCTCCACACAGCAGAAGTATACCAGTCCCTGGCTGTAGATGCAGCAGAGCAACAGAAGCGAATATTCTTTTGCCTTTACATGATGGACCGGTATGTCACGCTGATTCATTACTCGGATCTACCTGACTAATAACACTATTTCTAGTGTTGTGTCATTAGCGCTTGGCCGCCCTTTCGCAATCCAGGATGATGATATCACCGTGGAGGTCCGAGTCATACTCCCAAAGTTGAACCACCCTTACTAATTCCGTTCAGCCCTTTGCCGATGTCGACGACGAAAATATCAAACCGGACGGGATAACCTCTTCGATAAATCTCGAGCCCTCCACAATGGCCGTCCCACTCCACATCCTAGCACTCAGAAGAATCGCCAGCGACATCGGCACACAAGTCCACTCTCCAAAATTCAGCCGACAACAAAGTCCCGAAGCCCGAGAAGAAACGCTCCAGTCCCTCCACAAACGCTTACTAGACTGGCGTCGCAGCATGCCATTCCCTCTGCCAGATCTTCAATCAAAGGTACCTCATTTGTGTACAAGCTGGTTCGACCTGAATTATTACACCCACGTCATCATGCTCTACCGTCCCTCTCCTTTGAGCCCCAGCTTGGATCTTGCGAAGATGAAGATCTTGGCTGAAGCCTCGGGGATGGCAATACGACAGGCTATTAATATGCATAGGCAACGTCGTTTTGCGTATAATTGGCTGAATCTTGTGGCTATCTTCAACTCGGCTTTGTCTCTTATGTATACTTCTACTGCCCAGACGGACGATATCTCGTTAGTTTTGGACCATGCTAGGGCTATTGATGATCTGGAGCTAGCTATTGAGCTGCTAGAAGCTTTTTCGACGAAGTTTTCTTCTGCGAAGAAGATACAGGGGATGATTCGGGCTGTTTCGGCGAAGCTTAAAGTGTATACGGTATCTTCTGTAGGATTTTGATAGAACTTATTTTGGGTATGCTATAAGTATAATGAATATCCAGTGAAGTTTGTGTCTTCATTTGTCATAGGAACGTTGAAATATCACCCAACCGAACTGCCACAACCAAGAACCTCCAGCTCAATGCCTAATGAGGAGTAAAGATGATGTTCCCTTCTTCAACCATTATACTTCTCTCATTCCTATCCCCCTCATTATCTCGTCTACATCATGACGGAAACGGCTCGTCTTCTTTTCAACTTAAGTACTTCTGGAACTGTTGGGATCTGCGCTCTGTGCCGTGTTTGCCTTTTATCAATGACCCCAGTATCTGTCGTCGGAACTGGCGTTTTAGAATCGGCATCTGGAAAAATAGAATTGCACTTTACAGGCCCTAAGTAGTCCAAGCTACGATCCTCTGGGGCACCGAGGTTTTTATAGAGTTATAGATTACTATTTCAGGCGTCAAGGTCCGAAATCCCAATTTTCATGTACTGCATGAATTCATATATCACAAGTGTGGCAGATGGTATGAGTACAACGATCACACCGGTCTTGGGTTAAAGCGAAGTAGTTGAGCGAGCCACAGGCACACTAAGCTTGGATTAGTGAAACTTACCTACATCATAGGATTGTAGGACTTTTGATGAGACTTACACACAAGAACCCAGATCCTTCTTTCCTTTCCTGAGATCTTTCCGATGAGTCTGCCGAATTATGTTCCATCTGTGCGTCTGCTTGATGAACTTCTTGAGAAGTGTGTTCAAAATCTCGCTTCGTGTCGGATACTAAGTTTCTACCGTCCTTCGAGACACCATGTGAGCATTAGCAAATCATATATGTAAGGAGTACCTACTAATCCGGCTGCAATATTATCCTCATTATCGGAAGAAGAAGATGGTTTATCTTCAAGTGTTAAAACTCGTGAAGTGGATATAGAGAGTGAGGAGTTTCAGGCCGCAATGTGTCAATTTATAATAAAGCCTCTCGTTGAAGATTTCAACCAATTCAATGACCCTTGAGGCACGAGTGAAATACTTAGCTCTTGCATTATATATTCTTCATTACGAAAGAAATAAAAAGTGCCTCCATCTTAGGTTTCAAACTCATCTCATCCTAGTAGGTGACTCAAAACACCTGTCGCCGGCTTGAATCGGGTAATTGCAAATAGCAATTCACCTCAAACTGTCAGCAATAAACCACGTGTTAGTCGTTGTACACTCACCTGACACCCCGAAGTCCGACCAACGTATAGCTGCCCATTGCCAAATGTAAGTGGAGTTTAATTAAACCAACATTTAGCGTGCCCCGCACTCGTCGGAACGGCCGACAAGAACTCAGTCGAGATTATCATGCCTCACAATCTCCGGAGTTCCAGAGAGCAGAAATCAAGCCACCGGCTACGGAGACTTGATACCCTTTGGTTCGTTGTGCTTAACGGAGGAAGAAAAGGCCAATTGACTTTATTATCTCCCTTGCCCCGATATGTCTCCGGACCCTTCAATCAGCAAAGAATACAAATCAGACGTCAACCAACACTTGACTCAACACCTTTCACTGTCAGAGAAAGTTAAGAATCAAAAGGTCTCCGTACACGATGCGCCTCGGGATCAATCTTCCGAGTCTTCAAGCGAGGATGAATTCCCACCACAGTCGCAAGAAGGCGATCCCGACTTCTACCCCGAGGGAGGATGGCACGCCTGGAGCGTTGTACTCGGAAGCTGGATGGCCAGCTTCAGCACCATCGGAATGATGAACAGTCTAGGAATCTTCCAAACCTACCTAGAAGAGCACCAACTACGAGAATATTCATCCGGCAAAATCGGCTGGATCCTCGGCGTTTTCTCGTTTCTCGCTTTCTTCTGCGGGATCCAAGTGGGCCCAATATTCGACGCGAAAGGTCCTCGTATTCTAGTCACCTGTGGTGGAGTTGGAACCGTCCTCTCAATGATTCTAATAGGATTCTGTACCAGATACTGGCATTTCATGCTAGTCTTCGGGGTCCTGGGAGGTGTCAGTGTGTCACTTGCCTTTAACCCCGCAATTTCTATTGTCGCGCATTACTTCCGTCGAAGACGAGGCCTTGCAACGGGCGTTGCATCCTCTGGTGCGTCGTGCGGTGGCGTGGTATTTCCATTGCTTTTCCAAAGCGTAGCGAGTCGAATCGGGTTTGCATGGGCCACACGCGTTATTGCGCTTGTGGACTTGGTTGCTTTCAGTATTGCTATACTGCTTATTCGATCTAGGCTTCCGCCTAAAGCAACGGGAGTAAGAGCAATGCTTCCTGACCTCTCTTTGTTCTGTAATGGTACGCTCATGCTTGCGAGTATGGGAATATTCTTCATGGAGTGGGGCTTGTTTGTCCCTCTTACGTATTTGACATCTTATGCCCTGCTCCATGGACAATCTTCGCAGTTTTCATTTTTGTTGCTGTCCTTGGTCAATGCGGGCTCGGTCTTTGGTCGGTGGATTCCGGGTTATTGTGCGGATCGCATTGGTCGGTTCAATACTTTGATCATCACTATTTTTGGATGTCTGCTCTGTGTTACCTGCCTGTGGATCCCGGCTGGTTCTAGTAAAGCTGTGATTACGGTTTTTGCATTGCTGTTTGGGTTCACCAGTGGCAGTAACGTAAGCCTGGCCCCAGTGTGCATTGGGCAACTATGCAAACTTGAACAGTATGGCCGCTACTATGCTACAGCCTACGTTATTGTCAGTATAAGGTATGTAAAGAAGAGGAATAATGTCTCTATTTCTCTGTCCTTGAAAGATTCACCTCGCGCATACGAAATGACTGACGTATTAAGTACTCTCACTGGAATTCCAATAGCCGGTCAGATCCTTACTGCGTGTGGTGGCGAATATCAAGGTTTGATCTCCTTTGCGGCTGCCAGTTATGCAGCAAGTTTTGTATGTCTGGTTGTCACAAAGTTTGTCTGCTGTGGCTGGTCTCAGCCATGGGCAATCTTTTAGCCATGCCGCGCGAGCAAATTAGGTATGTTGGAAATTATTTAGAGTAAGAAAACCTCAGCGTGTTCGCATCTGGTCAGAACACCATGGGGAACCACTTGATTCTCGATCAGGGAAAGAAGAACTGATAGTTCCCAAGCCTGAAGTCCCAGGCATTGTGTCTTGTCAATAAAACATTTTCAAGCCTGTGGACATACTTATTATTGGCCACATAGATGACTTAGCACTGAAGAGCACTATGGCCACTGTGGGGAATGACCCACTTTTGTCCACGCAGTAAAGCGCATGGCTTTGAACTTGGAACTTCAGGGAAATAAGCTTGTGCCTCATCTAGATTCGTGTAAAATAGACAAATGCGGCGTTTGATCTGTGGTACCCTTATAAGCCAATTTACTTGGGAGTCTGGTTGAAAAGCCTGCCTCAGGACACGAACGGCGTGGTGGGGCTTTACGCAGTGCACGAACCGCTTTCACCCCGGGTGAAGCCGGCGAACTGGTCTGGCCGGGTAATCGATCGCCAACAACCCACTGAGAACCATCAGATCTTGTCAGTGACTGGCAGTCTAACATAGCTGCTTGACAGATGCCGGTAGAAAACTCCGGCGGCCGGTCGATTGGTCTAGACTATCGTATTCTAATACATTGACAGGTTTGAAACCCGAGGTACGAGCCGATTTCCGTGGGAGTGGTCAACTTACTTGGTACCGTGGTTGGTGGGAGTAGATAAACCTTATTCGTGCTAGAAAACATACCTTAAGCATTTTTGAATCATGAACCTGAGCTTGGACCCATTACTGCTGAGGTAATCGGCATGAGCTCATGTATCCCGAGTACTTTTGACATGCAGGATGTATTGGTCGGCTCTATTGTTTGTCTGGCACGCCCGTTCCTAGGCGTGGATACGAGATGCGGGATCGTGAGTGGCGGCTGAATTAGGGTTATCAACGATGCCAAGGTTCCAAGACATTTTGTAGAGTTCAGCTATCAATAGTCAATTTGGGGTAGATGGAGTGGAGCAGAGACAAAGAGAGACAGAGAAAGAGAGAGAGAGAGACCCCAGGCTTACTCTAAATATGACTTTTTGTTCACTAAAAACTCAAAAGGCTCTGTATGGATATAGAAAGTCTCGGTCCCTGGGGCCTCACCAAAACAACCAGTCGAAGCGGTCTACTTTGGTGAACGGTAGCATTTAGTTATCCTTTAAAGTTAATTACTGGGTATTTTCTCTGGCTGAATGTAATCTACTGTAGGTCAGGATCTTACTGTTCAATTAAACTCTTCATCCATGGATCTATATTGGCTTTTCCCCTCGTTATCTCCGCATTTGGATCTCTTGATGGCTTTAGATTCTAGACAAAATGTTGACTGGAGTGGTTTCTGCCGACATCTTGGACCCAGACCTGAGTATGGGGCGTACACACTGGTACCACAATCATCATCACGGCGGGACGCTCGACCAAATGAAAGCTTTCTTCAACTTCAACATTCCAAGCGCTGATCTAGATCCATTTTTCGCCTGGACCGTAGGTTAATCTTCGTATCCCCCCACTAACGGGACGTCGAACAGGCATTCATACGGGTATTCTCTAAGGATCCTTCTGCAATTGGATATCTAGAGGTGATAGGATCATCTGTTTGGGTTCGATCTAGACCGACCAGCAGCACCAGATCAATGATTCATCAATGCTCAGCTAGTTCTGAACAAAACCTGATCATACAATATATGGGGTGAGAAAACTACTTAAAGGCTCAAGATTCCGCCAATTCTAATCCCAGTTCACTCACAATCCACTGACTACAGCATACAAAGAAAGACTTCGCTCTCCAAAAATCCTTCAACATGCTTTTGAAGAACTTCCTTGCTCTCTTCGCCATCGCTGGCATGGCCGCCGCTCTTCCAGCTGAGGAGTTTGAAGCTAGGGAGTTCGCTCTGGATGAGCGAGTCCCTCCTCCTCCCCCTCCTCCCCCTCCTCCCCCGCCTAAGTGCGCGAATGGTAATCAATTGTGCTGCTCTATCGTCCTGGGCAATAATATCGGAGTCTTCTGCCAGAAGGGTGAGGTCTATATTCTGTCTGATATGCATATCCGATAGCACTTCTACTGACATCAATATCAGCTCCGGGGAACGGCCAATGCACGCACGGCGGTTCTATTTGCTGCACCAAAGGAATCAAGGTCGATGTAAGCTCTTCTTTCATAGTTTGTTTCAGGTTTTGCAAGCAAAATTTGCTAAGCCAAGAAGGTGCTCGGAAACACAATCTGTGTCCAGTAAGAGAAGTACATGTACTTCAACCTTCGCCCATGACACATGGCAACCTTGGAAGAGTACTTTCAATAGTCTCTCCACACTCTGACTGCTGGACTCCGACTGGTGAATGGTCGACCACATTCTTTACCAACGACGGCTCGCTTGTTAGTATGTTGGACTTTTGAATTGAATTATAATAAATAATAATTAGCAAAAACAATACTATAATAAATGTTGTTGAAAGGGTTGAAAATTGTGGAGCCATTGTAGCTTAACGTACAATAAGTGGTGGCATGTGGTATGACGATGGCGGTTGTTGAGATTTTTAGATTGCTATCTATCTGACAACTGGTCTGCTATCATGCTAGCTACCTACCATAAAGCAAGATTTTGAGCACACGAGAATTGGATATGAAAATAATTCGCCAAACTGAACTAAAGGTGACAAACTAAAGTGACGAATTGAAACAACAATAGCTCAATATATCAAGCTGGGCTCACAATCTTGGTGTCAATACCGTGGGGGAACTTGCAATTCGGAAGTGTACAATCCTTTGGACACCGATGACCCTGCACACAACTCTTATCATCACATCGCAAGCCCCTCGGACAAGCCGACAAGCGAGCGATACACATCAAATTAATCACATCTTGCTCGTCAAGCCTCGGCTCATGTTTATGAGTACAGCCTCTTTCTTCATATGAACAGGTTCCCAATATATGAAACTGATTGCAGAACTTTTGCTGCTTGAGGACCTCAAGTTTCCCCTTCGTGGAATAGTGCAAAGGGCTATCAACCCGTTCTCCGCTCGCATTCTTACAGACAACCAGCCTTGGATTGCTAGCTCTGGTCGCTCTCATAGGTAAATTTGCGGGTGTGGAGTTGTCCACAGGTACTTCTGGTACTGCAGGTGCTGCTCTTGCCACAGAGGCGTAGTTCTCAGTGGGCGTCCGCGGTGGTGTGATTGCTGGCGGAGTGATTGTACCACCAAATGACCCCCTTCTAGACAGCTGCTTCGATCGAAAAACACCGGGGAACGATGTCGTCTCGAAGTCAGGTACCAGTTCTCTTAGTTCGCGACCGAATGGCGGACCCTCCACCATTGAAATACGCTTGGATCCACGGTAGGGCCCCAATACACGTGCATATCCATTGTCCGCAGATCCACAGAAGATGATGTGCTGGCAATGCACGTCGTCAAAGTAGTGTTCAAAGAGAGCTACAAGTCAGATTAGCAGATGTCCTCAACGAAGGAGATAGAAACATCGTAGAATCACCTCGGATCTTCACATCGGAGCATTCCTTCCCGTTGCCAGCATCCACAAGATCACACAGAGGATTCTCCATGTTGAATCCTTGGATGAAAGGTCCTAAAGCATGCTCTGAGGTCATGACGCCCGTATTACGATACGTCTTTGCTAACCCAGTCACGTTCGCAAACACCCGAATCTTGTACTGAATGTTGGCGTCGACATCGGGTGCAACCTTTCGGACATGATTCCGTACAGCTTCCATGAGAGCCTTTGCTGCGGAGCGACCGCCTGTTCGTCCGTCTTGAACGAACTCGTTCAGGAACTACGATGATACAGTGTTAGCTAAGTACCACGCTAGACGGGGTACTCACGTTCATATGGTCACCATCAACAAGTACTGATGCAAATTTCATCTTTGCCTGTTATCATGTGGTCAATAACATATTTGTATTGGTAGATAGAATCAATCGCCGAGCATACTTCCTTATCAGACTTCTCTCTCAGCTCACTCTTAGTTTTCTTGACATCATTCCTATACAATTCCACCAGCTCTTTCTGGCGTTGGGATTCATTTCTCTCTTGTTGGAGATCATCTTGGAGGCGTTCAACACAGCAGAAGAGTTCCTGCATACAAAGGGTTAGTTAGTGAATTTCAGTCGGAAACCATATGTACTGAGCACACCTCGATAATCTTGTCTTTGCTGTCTTCAGTAACCCTCACCGTCTCGTATCTTCTCTTCATCTGCATCAAATTCGCCATATTGATCGATTCCCAGCAGAGTGAAGACTCAAACTTGACATAGGAGAGAAAAGGATAAGAAGAAAGCGGAAGAGCGTCGGTATTTCTATTTCATTTGTGGTGGAAGATTCCAGCTTCCTAGTAACTTTCGACCACAGTTTCATTCGGCGCGTCATGTTGGATATTTTGGTTGCATACAATCTTGTGTCTAACGGGCTATTATAGGTAAGAGAAGGTTGTTGGTTGCATATCATTGGTGCGGCTTTAACAACGCCGCTTCCGCCCCCATTCGACGAGTGGTTGTTGCAGGGTTTATGGCGAAGCGCCGACAGAAAAGAAAAGCTGCGGCAAGGCGCACTCTTCCCTTTTCTTACCACGAAAACAGCCTGGTATTATGGCCGCTAAACGTATTGAATTGCAAATCCCCTCTCCAACAAGAATGGTTCCAAGGGTAGAACTTGCATGTTGAGCGGGGCAGTCTGGTCACCTATTGATGTATCACTATGTGTGGTGATTAGCTACTGTATGTGGAGCCCGGTTCGTTTAGTTTCACTCTCTCATCTCCGGGTGAACCCGTTTCTTAATCATGAGGGCCTTCTCTCACAATGGATATCCACTGTACGTAATTTCGGGTAAATGAGCAAATCAATGAAAATATCGCATTATCAATCAGAGTTCCCTTTGAACCTTTCAGACGCAATCGGCTTCGCTTTGTGGATATTATATTGACAGAGCCTCTTATCCTTTTATGAAGGGTGATGGCAGTACTGTGGGTAATTGTAGCAGTAAGAAAACCGCAGAATACCCACACTTTCAAGGCATTGATTCTAACCAATTTTGAATCGCAACAATAGAGTCCTTTGCGAGACTCGCTCTCGGGTCGTCTTGGTCATGCTAATGAATGTCGGAAGTATTAAGAATGATTACAATGTCTCTTGCAGGCCTTCAGATAATAGATCCCAACCCTGCTCCAGTACGGATAGGCAAAGAAAGCTAAAACACTAACCGGCCAGCCTCCATCAGTTGATATAAGTATCTAATTGAACCTATTTATTCCGTGTTAAAGGCATACAAAACTCTCACTTTTCTAATCCTGTCCGGTGTGAATCTGTCCATAAATCAGTCACCCGCGATCATGGCATTGCTCTCATCCGTTTTAATGACCGTTAAGTCGAAACAGAGTAAGATAATGGCTGGTGCCCATATATAGCCAGCAGTATCTGACACTACTTCTGTGATTATAGAACCGAAGAAAAAGGATTCGATCACCAGAGGCTTCTCCAAATCCAGTATAGGTGAAGACAAATTAGAGTTGCTTGCTTATGTGTGAAAATTGAGTCTACTTGAACGATCAGGCTGTGCCCCGCGCCTTGATCCTGCAATTATAAATAGCTGCGATATCTTTCTGCAGTCTTCGCTCTCAGCTGCTTACCAAAGTACATGAAGACCAATGTACCAGGGCCTAATATTGCGATCATGAATACTCCAAGTGTCAAGAACACACTCTGCAAGCCGACAGCTGCTTCCCATGGTGTGATCGCAAAAACAAATATTGTCGCAAGGAGGTTTCTAACAAACGTCACGCCGACAAGGGAATCTGCCACGATCTGAAAAAAGCAACAAGCAACAGAGTCAGCTCACAAAGTTCACTCTCCTTTCACTTTTTCAGTCATTTGTCAGAGACTTGTCTGTGTCGGAACTTACATTAGTGTACGCATCTGTCAGATACGTCAATGACGCGCTGCTCACAGGCGCCATGGCGAGCCCAAAGATAGCGTATCCAGCTGCAACGATAATCCAGCTATCGCCATTTCCAAGGCTATATCCGAAGAGAAGGATGCCAGCTGGAACGAGTGGCGCAAATGCCAACACAATCCAGAGACGCATTTCAGGCTCAAATAGGCCCCCGTTCCTCTTTGCTAACCAGAGGATAAGCCGATCGCTCAGCGGCCCTGTGATCAAGCTTCCCAGTGTTGTTCCGATGAGTGGGGCCAAGGACATAAGACCGATCTGTGATGCAGTAAAATAATATGGCGCTTCTGGCATGACAGAAGCAATCACGGTGATCATAACCTGCCATGTAGCAGTTATGACGCCGTAAAGAGCTGCAACGTAGAAAACCGCAGGAAACGCAACGGTAACGACCAAGGGTTGGTATATATGCCGAATGAAGAAGCCCAGCGATCCTGGAGTATTAGACCACAGAGCGAGGCGCCGCACATAAGGTGTCCGAAGAATAGAAAGGTCAATATTCGGCCTGCATGTTTGATTTATTTTGGGTTGTCCTTTGGCCAACTCAATATCATGATCATCCTTGTAGTCATCATTTCCCTTTTCTTGTCTCTGTTGGGCAGTAAAATGCAGTTCATCGGTTGTGTTGCCCGGAGGTAACCCATCGACGCACTCGACAAATTTGGTCTCTTCGTACAAAAAGAGGAACAACACAAAGCAGACTGCGAACAGAATCGCCATCCACCACCATACCCACCGCCACCCTTGTGAGTCAGTGATGTATCCTGCTACCAAAGGCGCGAGGGCAGAACCGATTATCATAATCCAGATATAGAGAGAGTTCATTTGGCCTCTTTGGTGAACGAAAAACATATCAGCCACTGTCATTTGAACGATTACTTCGGCCAGTGCCCCAAGAAGGCATGAAAGAGCATTCACGAGCATGAGATCCGCAATCGTTTGCACTTTTGCAAACCAAATGCATATGGCAACCTGCAAAAGCACGCTGAGTAGATAAATAGGGCGTCGGCCAAACTTGAGAGCAACTGGGATGAAAATCAAGGCACCGATACATAGAGTCGCAGAGCCGGTTGCGTAGCTATCGTTTAGTATTGCATAGCTAAAACCTAGCTGTTCATTCATTGGTGCCCATGTCGGTGTTGCAGCCCCGATACTGTCATAATAGGGAGTTAGTGTACATTCTTTCTCAGCGAGGTTTCTGGAACAGCCCTTACACAGCAAACATCAGTAAGGAGTAAAGTAGGACCAGGCCATAGTTAAGATATTTCTCCCATTGTTTCCAGTTCTAGTCAATTGTCAGTTTTAACAAATTGATATAGTTCTTCATTGTTACCAAAGGATCATTTGGGTTCCGTGATGGCGTAGGTTGAAGAATAATGGCATCCCCTGAATAGCTTCGCTGTAGGTCTATTGCAGATATCGTCAGCAAACTTCAATCTTCGCAGCGCATCGTTTATGTACCTTCTAGTGGAACAGTTCCAGGAGGTTACGATGGTTCTCGGGAGTTCATATCAGGAGGCATGGGGATGTGAGCCGAGATGTATGGTTTCAGACTCGTCAAGCAAGATAAAGATTACTGTTAAAATAAGATCTGGCGAGGATTTGGATACCAAAGCGTCCACAATGTCATTTTAAACATCGGTTCGGTCGCCTGTCGTGGACAGTCGTGAACCAGATTGTGTTGTCATGACTGTGATGCAAATTGCTCGTTATTGGGTGCTAGCTGCCGAAGATGACCCCTAAGTAGGAAAGATTGTACTGGATCTTCCGTTTGGCATGTTTAATTTTGTAGACTGTCCAATGAACTTCTGCTGAATACGGATGTGTAAGTTTGTTTCAAGGTATTAGTCGGCTCGGCCGACCCGCTTGGATAAAAGCTGCGGGTCTACCGAAGCTTTGAGTTCATCCATTGTATGCCAATCCAGCGTCAAGCTCAAGATGCCTCTGAATGAGCATCATCAGTCCATGCATCCAACAATGTCGCGCGTCACTATCTTCAAGAACTGTCGAGCTTTTTGCCCAGAAAATGGCCTTTCTAATGAACAGTTCTTAGGCTGCTTTGTGGTTAAAGGCGACAAATTCAGCCATGTCGGATACGACACGGATGAGGAAGTCCAAGCTGCAAAGCTTCAAGGTGCTCAGGTTATTGATCTTAAGAACCAAGTGGTCGTTCCCGGGTTCATTGACAGTCACACACACTTTCTGCTATTTGGACTGGCCCTACAAAAGTTAGACCTAAGCGGCTGCAAATGCTACCAGGATATCAAAAGAGCCATCAGTGACTATGCCAAGGAACATCCAGAGCTTCCTCGAATCCTTTGTCGCGGTTAGCATCAACCCTCAACAAACGGCGAAGCGCTTGCCAGGATGATAGATGATATTGATGCTCGACCTATATTTATCGAAGCATTGGACCTTCATTCAACGTGGTGTAACACCCGTGCGTTGAAAGAGATGGGTGTTGAAACGACTCCAGATCCACCTGGAGGAAAGATCCATCGAACTGAGGATGGATCACCCTCAGGACTTATGGAAGAGAGCGCTCAAACTGGAATTGTCTGGCCACATCTGATGCATATCAGCACTGTGGGAGAAAGATTGGCGGCTTTACAGGATGCTTTAGCGGCATATCTGGAGTCCGGTTACACTGGCTTGATTGATATGGCCATGGATAGGACTGCGTGGGAGGCGTTGAGGCTCTTGCGAGAGAACCAGCATGTGCCTATACATGTTGCTGCTCATTGGTACATTCCCTTCACCAACGACAAAGACGAGCTATCAGAGTACATTAATGAAGCGATCGCCAAGCATTCTGAGTTCCACCCATCTACTTCTCCGGATTTCTGTGTAGTTGGCATCAAGATTATCGCTGACGGGGTAGTGGATGGCTGCACAGCTGCTCTCAGTCACCCATATTCCGGCGTCAACCCTAGAACGGTTGATCCAATTTGGCCCTTGGAAAGTATGAAGTGGGTGGTAAAGCGAGCCGCAGATGCTGGTCTGCAGGTCGCAATCCATGCCATTGGTGACATCACAATAAAAAACGCAATCGACAGCATCGACGCTGCTTCCAGCCCTCGGGGACGACATCGCATCGAGCACCTGGAGCTTGCCTCGGTAGATGATGCAAAACGACTTGGCGAACTCGGCATTACCGCATCAATTCAGCCAGTTCATTCCGATCCGGTACTGACGAAGGCTTATCCCAAGATTCTTCAACCTCACTTGTGGGATCGAGTGTTCCCATATCGCGAGTATCTTGACGGACATGCCTGTGTTGCGATCGGGACCGACGCGCCAACTGCGAAACACCTTCCATTGCCAAACATTTATAATGCTACAACACGAAAGTCAGCTTTGAATCCGAGCTCGTCTGAAGCGACCAACCCTGACGGTGCTATTTCGCTGATTCAGGCTGCAATTGCAGCAACCTCAGGAGCGGCATATTCCCGGTTTGCTGAAGGGTGGACTGGGAGCATAACTAGAGGTCATCGGGCCGATTTTGTGGTGCTAGAGACAGAGTGGACGTCTGAAACCTTGCTTGACGCTATTGTCCAGCAGACATGGGCCTTGGGAGAAAAGGTCTTTGATCAAAGTATGCAAAATAGTTGATTGTAGTCAAATCAGGGCCCTCAATTGTATGAACTTGATCCACCGAGGCCTCCCCACCTTCAGCGTCTTGGCAGCACATAGAACTTCTATGATAGAACTATTATTCCATCTCGAGTCGTGACAGTTTGCACGCAAGAGCTGCTGAATCAATGGAGAAAGGCGGAGGGCTAGTGCTATGCCAGTTTATTTACAATAAAAAATGAATAAATTCGTTGGAAGCAATGACCGTTGAAAACGGTTGAACTTCCTCCCAGATGGAGAGAGCGGTGGAGTTCATTGCGGGCAGAAAAGGGACCGGCGTCGCAGTCAACTAATCAGCTAATCGGGTCAACACCTTCTTTTTCGCTTTTAAATGGAGAAAAACCGGGCTTCAGAAGGCACAGGCTTTGAGCCCTCCTTCGAGTCTAAACAACCTTTCCCGCCCTTAACGGACGAGCTTGTCTCGCCCACGGATGCACAGGGAGCTTTTCCTGAAGATGAAAGCATCACCTCCCCCGGCTACGACGAGATCGAGGTAGAGGACGATGCCGATTTCCAGTCTCACTATTCCCTCGATCCCCAATCTTTATCCGATTCAGAATCAGAAGAATCGGAAGAAGAAATTGGGCGCGATCACCCCTTCCGACAATCCTCCAGCTCCCTCCACGGGCCCAATGCCTTTGCACCCCCCTTTTACAATCGGCCGCCAACGCCTCTGCCACCATCTCCTTCCCTGACATCTTTGCTACGACCACCTTTTTCAACTACCACTTCACGTCCTACGACACCGGATAGCTCTGATGTGGAGACTCCGAACGATACGGAGGCTGCCGTGGCCAAGTCTGCCCGTCGTGCAACTACCGTCCCTCGCGCTAGCCCCAAGGTTCCTACATATGAGTACTATGGATTCGTGCTCTATCTGGCCTCGTCACTTGCCTTCTGTGGGTATTCCTGAAGTAAAATTATTATGGGGGCGCTGTTTCCAATGCCCATTGGCTTTTGCTGTGCATGTGCTAATATTTGGTGCTCGCAGTGTTCTACTTACTATGGTCATATCTCCCGTCACCTTTCCTTCACCAGCTTGGAATCTATTACTACCCTAATCGTTGGTGGGCTCTGGCCATCCCGTCTTGGTTGGTAATCTCAATTGTTTATATCTACGTCGCGCTCGCCTCATACAACACCGGGTATCTCACCTTGCCCATGAACAGCATTGAAAATATCGTCGATGAAGTTGCCAATGTCGCGGTCATTGATGGAAAGGCACGACGACGACCAGGTGGAGCGACCAAGATGAAGCCAGGCGCCACATCTTTCCAGATTATGGGTCCGCAAAACCGCAAGGTCAATTGGTGGGAAATATGGAGTGAAGGCACAGATGCGGTTATGGATATCCCGGTTGGTGGTGTTTGTGAAGTGTTATATGGACAGGATCGCGACGAGGATGGTTTCGATTCGTAGTGATCGATCGATCAATCCATTAACCAATGACGTGTGACCCACTTTACGCGCGGTCACGTGCAGACGTGTCTTGCCGCCTGGCAGTCTTATCAAGGTTCTAATTCCGCGGATTTCCTCTTTTTATCTCTATATCTCACCATAATCTGTGACGACCTGATTTTGGATAAAATGTCAGCAGAGCGGCCTTCAACACCTCCGCGGCAGAATGCTGCTGGGCCTGGGCAACTCCCTCGAGGCCCCATCACTCCCGAGCAGCAGCGAAAGATTGTAAGTGCTTCGTTCTGAGAAGGTCTCGATTCTGAGAGTCTTTGAATCTTACGAACTTCGCCACTAGGAAGAGAATCGCATGAAAGCCAAAGCATTGCGGGAGCTGCGGGAAGCTGGACGCTCGTCACCCGCCACTACAGGACCCCGAACCTTACAAGCCACCCAAGGAGTTAAACGCTCATTCAACTCGATGACTGCATCCAATCCTGCATCGATGCGTGATGCCCGCTCGAATGTCCCCTCGGCTAATCGCCCGCTGGATACGATTAAACCTGCCCGCAATTTCACTTCCTCATACGTTGACTTTGATTTCAGTAAGATGACTGATACAAAGGGTGGATTTCTGAGCCATGAGGATGATCCATTCAATAAGGCGCTGCATGTCCCCGATGGAAAGGAACAAAAGCCAGCGCATATGACACAGAAAGAATGGGAGCGTCACCAGTTACTGTCGGCATTAAAGCGAAACCATGAAGGGCCTTTTGAGCCCGGTTTGAGTGTTCTGGATGACAAGACCAAGCAAAAGGTCTGTCGCGAATGTGGTAGTCTGGAAATTGACTGGAAATGGGAAGAGGAGCTCCGATGCCGTATCTGTCATGCATGCAAAGACAAATACCCAGAGAAATACAGCCTCCTCACCAAAACCGAGGCGAAAGAAGACTATCTTCTGACTGATCGTGAGTCATCTCTACTAATTCATCTCGTCCTATCTCTATTGCATTACTGATCAAATCCAACAGCTGAATTGCGAGATGAAGAGCTCCTCCCCCGTCTCGAAAAACCCAATCCGCACAAATCAACTTGGAATAACATGATGCTGTATCTTCGGTACCAAGTCGAAGAATATGCGCTATCGGATAAGAAATGGGGCTCCGCTGAGGCGCTGGATGCCGAATTCGAACGGCGCGAAACTGATAAAAAGAAACGACGTGAAGCCAAGTTCAAGACCAAGCTACAAGACCTTAAGAAACGCACCCGGGTTGAAGCCTACCGTCGCAATCGACAAGGCGCTGCCGGTGGAGACTTTGGAGATGATCTCAGTAGTAACCGGAAACATGTCCACGAATGGGGTCGACCCGTAGATAATCCCGAGACGGGCATGCCGGTCAAGACGTGTGTTGGCTGTGGCATGGAGGTTGAAGAATTGGAGTTTTGAATTCCACCTGGGCAATGGTGTACCATAGCATTTAAGCTTACCTTCCAAGCTGATCTTATTAGCATAATTTATGAGACCATGAGCATTCCACCTGGGCAAGCAGAACCTTGAACCTTATCGATACCCAGAAATCTTTATAAAGTCAGAGCCCGCTTATAGTACACCCTGCCATCCAAGGAAAATGGGTACAAGAAGTGAATAGTCCAATAACGTTAATCACCACCGAGCGGGCCACCCCAAAATATACTATATAGTAAATGCATTAGGTTATAACTTGATATTCCAACAACAAAGCATGAAAATCGTATCAAATTGTCGATGTTGTCTCTTTAAAATAATTTCAGCTTGCCTTTGAAGTTTGGGAAAAAGTGTCCAAACAGTACAACTTAATCGACAAAACCTAATGAACTGCCACAAGCACTCTATTCGGGCCTGGGCCCTGGAATCTTCACTGAAAGCATGCCGGCCCAACTTTCCAAGATGGCTAATTAAGACCATAACCCATTACTTGCCGTGCATCTGCACTAGATATACCTTTCTCGCCGAGATATCCAGATAACTTTGATTCATCTGTCCCTTGCGAGAAATCCCCAGGAGGGTTTCCTGCCAAGAAGTTCTGGAGCTGCGACTTGATATAATGGACATTGGTTGGCGTGGTTGGCGTTGCCGCGATATAAATCACACTGGCATCATCCTTGCCAGAATGTTCAGTCTCAACTGCATGAATCATCTTGACAAGATAACAAATCAGTAAGGTACTTAATGAGAAAAAAGTGTACTCCTTACATCGCAGTGCCACCAGATCGTATCCCCGGGTCGCATATCCGGAATGTAAACCAAACATTGTTCCAAACGTAGATGGGGATGCGTCTCTCGGCTAACATGTTGACTATCCTCCTCGTGTGTGCCGTGAAACCACCCGTCATCCGCACTGAAGTCCCATCGAGACGCGTCCATGGTATCTCCTTGAGTCGGAGGAGTGAAGAATGGTCGGAGTAATAGGTAGGCCATCGCTACGCTGATGTATGGGTAGAGCAGAAGGCTGCCTTCGCGTGGTTTTGCGGCTGTCATGGCTGTCATCCTTGAAAAGCTCGAAAGACAGTGGAGTCTGCGCTGCCCTCAAATGCTGCTTGGTTGGCATCTTCTCTCAGATTAAGATCATAGGAATCGTGATTTTCGGGCGAGCCAGAATATGTTCTTGTAGATCTTGCGGTAGAAGGAGTCAGTCCATCGATAGAGGCTGCCAGCATCGATATGAGGTCCAAGGCCGTAAAATTCCTTGCCTGGTGGGCGAATGCGCAAAGCACCTGCCTATGTAAACGGATCAGATGAGGTGAGTTTTGAGCTATCATGCCAAAATTCATTCAAGAACTTTTGGACACGCAGATGACGCACGTGGCCGCGAAATGCCTGCCGGGTAGGTGTCCAAAAGATTCTGTAGACTGCTGGATTGGCCTCCGGCCATGCTGTAGTGTCTTAAGTTAGACGCCTGGTAAACTATGGCGGATAGATGGCTGCACGCACCAGAGATCGACTCCTTATTTGAAGCAATTAACCCTTGGAGGCTCCTGTATTGCGAGAAGACTTCACCTTGGGGGATCACTTCCCTGATAACAAAACAACCGAGCTCCTTCATGCGCTGTTTCTCATTATTGTCGAAATTTTCCAAGTCCTCATACTCAAGGACAGGAATGATCGACGAGCCTTCGGTGATGAGCTGTTGAGTATTTTGTTCAAGTCGTTCACATGTCTTAATCCATGCTTTACGGAGACTTTGCTTGCCATGCTCTGCAACTATCGCTCTATTGTAACCCTTCATACGATCCTCGGACTGGAGTGGTACATCTGACACTGTAAACTCAGGCCATTGAGGCCATTTATTCAGGACGGGCATATTACTGAAAAATATCGGATATATAAGGTTGTGAAGGTGAAAGAGCTTGCTCAGTTTGATTCAGCACGGGGTGTCTTTGTAGGCTTATCTAGTAGCAATGTCATTTTCTGCCGGTGTTGAGTGTTGAAAACCATTTACTCGCCGCGATTTCGTCTGAAGGGAACCTGAACCGTTCCCCGCACGACTGAAAAGCGATAGCTTAAGAATCTAGCCACTCAAGATGAATCGGGTCGCCTGAAGACTATCTGACTAGTCTATGGAATGTGAATACTTATCTTTGGTGAGCTAGTTATCTTTTGGCTCTGAAGACGTAGGGGGAAACTTCGCTGCGTCATAGCGCGGATTTTAACTTAAGGCTTTTGGTCTCTAGTAGATAACCACCTTTGAGGATTTGTGATCGTTAGTATAGGTTTATCTATCGGACTCGCCGATCTATAATTAGTGGTTGACTTTATCTACCTCCATAGACACTCGAGATAGTCTAGATACGACTAGTCTAGACTGCCAAGAAGGCTACGTATGTTTTCTTTTTGGTATTTGTACCGTAGGGAAATTACTTATAGTGTGAAGCAGATTTGTTGTATCTAGATTCCTATTCTTTTTCGGCATTGTATCAAATAAGCAATATGCCGACATCTGAAAATGACCCGCATGTCTCGGTGGGCTTCTTTCACTCATCAAGATTTCTCACGGCTCTTCTCATACTAGTATGCATGGTACAATCGGCCGTACGTCTCCTACACTCCTTAGTTCGAGTACCTACCTGAGTGAGCAATAAAGGCTGATATACCGACAGACATACGGTTATGACGGTTCCATGATGTAGGGCCAGGACGTTTTATTCTTTCCAACTAAATCCTAATCCATTTCCTCAGAATTTAAGTTCTTCGGCGGTATTTGCGAATAGCTCTAGTCCAGGGGATGATATGGAAAGTTCGTCTGAATGTGACGTAGATTGGTATCAAGCCGCGGTAGCGAAAAGACTGTACACGCTTTCGACTGGATAGGTATCCAACCTGTATATCCTAGTATCGTGAGCGACGCGAGAAAACAAAATGTCGGGACGGGCCAAAACATTCGCGTGAATCCCTGATCCGGCCGACCGCGACGAACACGAAGATTTACCGCCACGATTGACGCGATCGAAGCGCATATATATGCTCAAGAGCAAGAGAGTGACACTAAACCTTAGGCGGCATCCATAGATTTTGGTGTCCAAACATTTATCAACCCCTTCCAAGGTAGAAACAGTTTGGGTGATTAACCATCAGCTAACGTATGCGCGTCCTCTGAACACTTCAATCAAGTCATGTTGCAAGAGTCGAGCACACAGGGCACCTAGATTGTGTCTTGCCAAGGTGATGTGGTGCGTTGTGGTGAGTATACACCGGGTGCGGGTGGTTTTATATATACCTAAGCTCGCGAGGTCGGAAACCGGGACCCAAGGTGAGGTTGAAGTTCAACCATTCAATACGTTTCGACAGGGAATCCTAGGCCCCGAGGCAGAATTTGTAGCACAGGAGTATGGTGCTAAATACGAAATGATTATGAACTGGGATACGTATTGCTGAAGTAGATAATCAAAGGAATCAAATGATCCTTGTCTTCCAACTAGCCCGCGAATTGAAAATATGCATCATTTTGGTCCACTTTTCCTGTAGCTATAGGTTAGCATCATGCACGAGCATTTGCCTCTGAAGTTAATATTTACTCGTATTACAATGTTCCGATCCAGGGTGGAATCCTCGAGGACGGTTAGACGGTACCTACGAGCTCCAAGCCAACATGAGGAAAGACTTGTGAGATTGGGGTATATGAGTAATGTAATGGAATGACCGATAACTCATTATGTTATGTTCAATAGACAAGGGTTTCCTTGGCCTTACTGGCTTGAAGCCCATGCATCTTTGAATAGTGCTCTTAACCGCTTTGCTTCCTCCTCGTCCTTCAATCGTTGTTCCAGGAAGCCCTGTAGGTCATTCCAGAAAGTCTCCGTGCGCACCACCTCCGCACCGCTCGGTCCAACTGCTGCCTTGGGCGGAGACACATCCCGTGCCTCTGTCGCTGGTTGAGCCTCCGATACATCAATGGTCTTGGCACCTCCCATGATCATCACCTTAAATTCGACCTCTTTGCCGCCGACCAGCATCCCCGGCTCGTCTGCCAAAATCTCAGCGACGGTCTTACTAGTTCCAGCGACAGGCTTCTTGTTGCAGAGGATCTTAATCTTGTCGAGCGCCACCGGGTTCCCTTGCGTGTCGGTAACACGCTGTTGGACAGCATCCCTCAGATCCTGCACCGTGGTGGTAGAGAGAGGAGAGTTGGATAGAGAAAATTCAAGAACGGGATTGCGAGCAGACTTCACGTGGATGGTAATTGATTTGGACGAGCCTGGTGCTTGTGTCTGCTTGACTTTCTTGGGCATCTCCGGGTGCGGGGCGCGGAGGCGGGGAAGAGTGTACTATGGCAATGAAATCAGACTCATCTCGTTATAACATGCATAATGGAATGCATGAGCTATAGAAGTATGAGGACATGAGCTTACTGGTCCTTGCAGCCCAACTTGCTGCGGGTCCACGACATGATCAGCACGCAGCTTGATGGGACGGGAGTCCAGCGTGGAAAGGAAGGCCTTGGCAAAAGTGAGTTCCGACATTATGAAGTCCAAGGAGAACAAGTCTCAAAATGGTGGATTAGAAGAGGAAGAAGCACAAAGATGTTTCAGGTAAAAAGGATGGGCTTGCAATGTTCAAGGTGCCGTTGTCTCTATTCGTTCCGCCTGCGGGAGCAACTAGTGGCCTTGGGTTTGCGGCAGAAATAGATTATCAGATCTCCTGACCGCCTTCCCAATCAAAGTTTCGTAGACGTAGTTAATATTGACGAATAAACTTGATTTGTTAGCTGACCTTCTATAGTCTGTATGTTCTGGGAGGCTTTGCCCTTTGCTACAATCCTTTCATGACTACATTCATCATTTGCCTCTAATTCTCATTGGAAGTCCCCTCTATTCTGATCTTTTACACCGCTGCAATTGAGTGTAGTGTATAACTAAACACCCGGTCTGGACTCCGTGTCGGATTTCCCGTGACAGAAAGCGGTGAACATCTTGTGAGGGTCCCCCGAAAAGCCACTCTCAACCCGTCCATAACAAACGAATCCTCGAACCTTCTGCGCACAATAATTGGGCTACTTCCTTCTCGGTCTTATTTGGGTCTATTCCCTGTCTATTCCCGTCTGACACGGTGTGGAACGCGGTTCCCCTGCCGTCGTCGCCCCCTGGAAGATCGAATTTCGCTTACTGGTGGAGACTACGGGGGTCAGGAGAACACCAGAAGCTCCACGCCTGACGCTTTGACGCCCTCGGTCACCCGCCGGCTTCACCCCCCAGTAAATCAGCTATTCAGCCCGGCCTCGTCGCGCGCTGATACCATTACATGTCCATGGCCTGGCAATCCCAATCGCCCGTGGCTGGTATTGGAATGCCCGCATCAATGGGCGACGGCCCATCCAATGGCGGTCACCCACAAGGGACTGAATACACGTTACAGGGTAAGAATGCATTGAGAGTATTGTGAAGTGGCCATGATCTAATATGATTTATCAGGTGTGATGCGATTCTTGCAGACGGAATGGCACCGACACGAGCGCGACCGAAACGCCTGGGAGATTGAGCGCGCGGAAATGAAGTCTCGCATTGGTCAGCTAGAGGGAGAGCTGCGGACTAGCAGGCGTCTTCAAGAGTCACTAGGCAAGCATGTTCGGTTGATGGAGACAGCGCTGAAAAAAGAACGAGAGAAGTCAAAGAAACTCGCCAACAACGAGAGCGTCGAGGATATGAAAGACCCCAAGGAGATCGCGCGTGAGAATGTGGAGTTCTTGAAAGGTATGTGGCTTCCATCATCGTATTTGGTTGTGTTTGTTTCTTTTTGCTGATCCTGATTGTTTACAGAGCAACGATCGAACGTCGACCCCAATGCAAACCCAGAGGACCCCAACTCAAGCGAATTTCGCCAAGAAGACGAACGAGAGAAGTCGCGAGTCTATCTAGCCAAATGTGCACAAGAGATCGCATATCATCTCATTCCAACATCTCATCCACCTCCGGATCTTAGCGACCCGGATCTCTCAAGCCACCTCTACGCGAACCAACAACTATCCCAGCAGAACTTGGAGGAGGCATACATTCAACAGCAACGACAGAAGGCCAACCATATGATGGGACGGGAGGAGATGATCCAAAACCATCAACCAGCGGGTAACCAGTATGCAGAGAATGCCCCTCAAGCTCGCGCGCATCACCAGTACGGTCAGGGTTCAGTGCCTCGAGATGCCATGGACCGACGACCGGTCGATGCTCAACAACATCCCGTGACTGCCGCTGATAATCGAAAGCCGGCATATGAACAGGGATTGGTTGATGAACGTGCTGTGGATTCTCAATCGGCATACGAGGCTCAAGGGCCTCAGGTGGCGGTTAAGGAGGAGCTACCGTCGCAAAGGGCAAATGACGAGAGAGGAGAGGATATGGATGGATGGAACTTTGATGAACCCACCGAGAACGAACAAGTCAGCGAGCCCATGCCTCCCCACCGTCCGGATACCGATGCTTTCCCTAATGCCAACTTCGTCGTCGGCGCCAAATCGCCCTCTCGGGGTGGGTCGCTCTCACATCGACGAAAGAGCTCTGGCTCTCGACGAAAGAGTGAGGGTGCATCGGATGCTCGGGATTTTGCCGCTGGATTCGGCCAACAGGATACGAACTTCAAGGTTCGGTTTGCTCTTCGCGGACACCTGGATGTGATCCGCTCTGTGATATTCACCGGCGGTGGCAGTCCATCAGAGCCGGAAATCTGTACATGCAGTGATGATGGAACGATCAAGCGATGGATTATTCCAGCAACATACGGTACATTCGGAGCTCACGGACCTAGCTCCAGCAATGACTTAGACATCACGAGCTACTTTACACACCGTGGTCATGTGGGTGCAGTCACCTCGTTGGCTGCCTGTTCACCGGGCCAAAACATCTCTAATGGGGGCCGTGCTCTGGGTGATGGATGGGTCTTCTCAGGTGGACAAGATGCTAGCGTTCGGGTATGGGAGCGTGGTCGGGTTGATCCCAAGGCGACCTTGGACGGTCACACAGACGCCGTGTGGGGACTGTGTGTGCTTCCCGGGACGGCAGGTTCTGTCTTCGGAGACTCATGCACTCACTATGGCGGGGCGGATCGTATTCTACTCGCATCGGGTGCGGCAGATGGCCGCATTCTGATCTGGGCTGTCAGTGCCCCTCCCATCGCACCCCAGGCAGCATCACGACGCCAAGGTGGAAGCCGACGCGCCAACTCGATCTCGTCTGGATCCAATTTCCCATCCTCTCCACAGCCTAGTGTTGCTTCATCAACGCCATTCTATCACACCCTTGTTCATCACATCGTGCGCACTGATTCTCCATCTCCAACATGCATCAGCCCCTTATCTCTAGCGGGCGTCAACTTCGTGGTCTCCTACACCGATGCCTCCATTCTCGTCTACGATACACGAACTGGCGAGGAAATCGTGGGCATGGCCAGCCTTGAAACATATGATGGGACGCCTTCGACTGGTGTGAACTCCGTTGTCGCTACCACTATAGGATTTGACGGGTCTGCCAGTCTGGAGCCCAACCGTACCATGGAGGATGAGGAAGTTGTCCACGGAGCCACTGGCTCCAGCAACGTTGAAGGTGTTATTATTAGCGGTTACGAGGATCGATACATTCGCTTCTTCGACGCGAACAGCGGTAAATTGCCTTTCCCCTTATTAATCGAATCAAGTCCTAACAATTTCATATCTAGGTCAATGCACGTACACTATGCTAGCTCACCCAGCTGCAATCGCTTCTCTTTCATTGTCTCCGGATGGTCGTGAACTTGTTTCAGCTGGACACGACGCGAGCCTGCGGTTTTGGAACCTTGAGAAACGCAGTTGCACCCAAGAACTGACCAGCCACCGCTTAATGCGCGGTGAAGGTGTTTGCGCCGTTGTCTGGAGCCGCGACGGACGCTGGGTCGTCAGCGGCGGTGGAGATGGCGTGGTTAAAGTCTTCTCAAGATGACCTGGACGACGAGATGACAGCCTTGTACGAACTCTTTTTTTCTTCTCTTGTGTTCTACTGTCGGGCAACTTCTTTGGTTCTCACCGTGTTATGATCCCATGAACCGGATGAGCGATTGGCCGGACCAGTTCTTTTTGAGCATTTTCAACGGTGTCCCGTGCAGCTGCCTGGTATATGGTACTCTTCTATGTGGTTTTTTCTTCTTCTTCTACATGTGTACTTTTGATCCCGAAGCTGATAATAAGCCTTGTTCGCGATGATTCCCTGGCGTACATTTCTGATCATGTGTTTCTTTCCATTTCTCTTTTTTCTTTCCATATCTTAGCTACCCTTTGCTTCGGTGCATACCCTGATGTCCATGTGAATGGCCCTCTTCCTTCAGACTACATTGCCTTTGATCTCTGTTTGATTGGCTTTCTCTGGACATCGCACTCCGGCGTTACGTATCTTCTGGTTTGATATCCTAGGAACCTTGGGACTGAGCCTTCTTTTCTGAGCTCTCTATTGGTTTTCCCCATGGACAACTCTTGTGTGTATAACATTGAAATTCACATCCATAGTTCTGAATGGAGTCTAGATGGGACATCGTATATTACCCACCTAGTGGTCATGTGGCATCACCAATTTGAGAAACGAAACTTTGCAAGAAAGAAGATTGTAACATGAATGGCCGTGAAGCGCCCTGGGTGGCTGAGCCCGCCTTAGGCGCTCCATCCTACAGACCATCAATGACCATAACACTCCCCAAGGTCGCTCCAGTGACCAGATCTTCAAGAGCTTTCAAACTGTACTATACCAAATATTTTTATTTCAAATTGAATAATAACGGTCTAGATAATCAACAAGAGTAATGTTACGTGGGTGATTAGATAGCCAAATTGCAGTGAGGGAAAAGTTATTTTCGACCGCCTTCTAATTTTTATTTACTGCCATACCTGACCGCTGCCCAGGAAAAAAGCCCGAAAAAAAAGTTTCGGACGCAACTATCCACTCAATCAAACACATCAATCACAATGGGTGTAGGACGTCGCATGAAGAAGCAGGGGCCCCCGCCCCCGCTCGATGAATCGAGAATCACAATGCTGAAGAAACGCAAGGCCGCTGCAGCAGAACCGCCAGCTAAAACCGCTGATCCTAAGAAGCGCCGCAGAGGTGCCGACGAAGAAGAGGTTGTCGCCAAAAAAGCTGCTTCCAAGAAGGCCAAGGTCAATGGCGCTGCTGCCAAGGGTGCCGCAAAGGTTGAGCCCAAGAAGGAGGCTTCCAGTAAGAAGAAGGCTGTCCCTGTTCCTATGTCGGACTCGGAAGATGAAGATATGGAGGGTATGGAGGATGACGAATTCGACGATCTTGATGGAGTCAGCGATGGATCATTGGATAGCCAGGACGATGTTGTGGGACTTTCCGACCTCGAGGACGACGACGGTGCCGAAGATGACTCTGTCATGGACTCTGACGAAGAGAATTACACCCGCAAAGCCATGTTCTCCGACGACGAGGATATGTCCGACGCCGAGGAGAGACTGACCGCTGCCAACATCGAAGGCCTTTCTCGGAAACTCGATGCCCAGAAACAGTTGGAGGACGAGGAGGCCGAGCAGGAGTTACAGGATGCTGCCATGCAGACCAACATCGCTGGCGATCGCCCCGACGTCTTCAACGACCAGGCTCAGGCTGGACTCGCACCGGATCTGCAGCTCCTCCGCCAGCGTATCACTGATACTATCCGCATTCTGGGTGACCTCAAGACCCTTGGCCAGGCTGACAAGTCCCGCGCCGACTACGTTGACCTCGTGCTCAACGACATTTGCACATACTACGGCTATACCCGGTACCTCGCCGAGAAGCTTTGGAACCTGTTCACCCCCATGGAGGCATTCGCTTTCTTCGAGGCTAACGAAACCCCTCGCCCTGTCGTCATCCGTACCAACACCCTCCGCACTAACCGTCGTTCTCTCGCCCAGGCCCTGATCAACCGTGGTGTTGTTCTTGAGCCCGTCGGCAAGTGGTCCAAGGTTGGCTTGCAGGTTTTCGAGTCTCCCGTTCCCCTTGGTGCCACCCCTGAGTATCTCGCTGGTCACTACATTCTCCAGGCCGCATCTTCTTTCCTCCCCGTCATGGCGCTCGCACCCCAGCCTAACGAGCGTGTTCTCGATATGGCCGCCGCCCCCGGTGGTAAGACTACCTACATGTCTGCTTTGATGCGCAACACTGGCTGTGTCATCGCAAACGATGCCAGCAAGCCCCGTGCTAAGGGTTTGATTGGTAACATCCACCGTCTCGGCTGCAAGAACACCATTGTCACCAACCTGGACGGTCGTACTGGTTTCCCCAAGGCCATGGGTGGCTTTGACCGTGTCCTGCTCGATGCCCCTTGCACCGGTACCGGTGTTATCTCCAAGGATGCTGGTGTCAAGACCTCCAAGAACGAGCGTGATTTCCTGGCCATTCCCCACATGCAACGCCAGCTGCTCCTCGCCGCCATCGAGTCTGTCGACCACGCCTCCAAGACTGGTGGATACATCGTCTACTCCACTTGCAGTGTTACCGTGGAAGAGAACGAGGCCGTCGTGCAGTACGTTCTGCGCAAGTGCCCCAATGTCAAGATTGTCGATACCGGTCTGGGCGGCTTCGGTAGCCCCGGTTTCACCAGCTACATGGGCAAGAAGTTCGATGCCAAGATGGCCCTTACCCGCCGTTACTTCCCTCACCGTGAGAACGTCGATGGTTTCTACGTCTGCAAGCTGAAGAAGACCGGACCCACTCCTGCCGCCAAGGCTGACGGCACCACCTCCAAGGACCGTCACTCGCACAAGCGTGCCACCTCCCAGGGTGCTTCCACTGATGATGACGAGGTTATCGATAAGACACCCATTCGGGACGAGGATGGTGAATATGCCGATCTTGAGGGTGGTGCTTTCGGTCCTTTCGAGGCTGATGATGATTCGGAGCGCATTGAGCGTGCCGAGCGTAACCGTCTCCGTCGCAAGGGTCTCAACCCCAAGGGTGTTCTCAACAAGCCCAAGCGTGTCAAGGGTGAGTACAAGCCCAAGGCCGCTGAGTCGACTGAGTCGACCGAGGAGCCCAAGGAGGAGCAGAACCCTGAGGCCAAGAAGGCCAAGTCTCCCAAGAAGACTGAGACCGAGTCTGAGAAGAAGCCCGAGGCCGCTAAAAAGGCTGAATCCAAGAAGGCTGAAGCCAAGAAGGCTGAGGCCAAGAAGGCCGAGTCTAAGAAGGCCGACAAGTCTCCCAAGTCTCCCAAGGGCGAGAACAAGCAATCGGTTGTGCAGGGAAAGCTGAAGGAGAAGAAGCCCAAGAAGGCATTTAAATGATCTGTTTGACACCCGAGCATCTATTGTGTATCTATAGCTCTGGCATTGCCAAGTTTGAAAAGCATCTTCATTTGTGGGTGGACGGCGCACTGGACATATACCTTGTTTTTAATGTTATCTCAATCTCAATGTGAAAAAATGATTCAGCGTTATCTGAAATCCAAACTGTAGTTTCTACCTTCCTGTGTGCATGACATGCAAAGCTTGTAATGTAAAAAGAGAGCAAGAATGTAAATATCCCAAAGCCTTATATAAATAACCTCCTCCATCCAACCCCCGCTATAACCGAAAGAATGACAATCCCGTAAGGACCCATGTATGAGCATCCATAAATCACACCGAGTCAAAAATGCAAAAATGTGAACTCCACCGTGCTTGACAAATCATGTCCTGTAAATCTTGATAACACTCTTAATACTCTTCCGACAGATAGGGCAAAGATCCACCTGCTTAGCACAAGTCACACAAGAGCAAACATGGCCACAGTCTATGAAGACAGCATCCTGTTCTTCCGAGTAACAGATCTGACACAGATCCGCTTCCTCATCAGCAACTTCCCAGTAGCTGATACCCTTGCCGTACTTCTTGCCATCCTTGTAACCTCCAACATACGAGTTGCCGGTCTTCTTTTCAACATATGTTCCCTGTCCATGACGAACATCTTCAACCCAGTCGCCGTCGTAGGTATCACCGGTGGGGTACTCCATCTTTCCTTGGCCATGGCGTCGACCGAAGATGAAGTCACCTTCGTAAACTGTTCCGCTGCCAGAGAGGTGTTTGCCTCGTCCGTGGTAATAGCCCTTGAGGAACTCGCCGCTGTAGAAATCACTTGTGAATGTGGCTTCGACTGTCTTGGTACCGGTGAATCCTTGAACCGGGTGGTTTCGGGATTCGGCCCAGAGGTACTGGACTAGGCGGTCTGGGCTGGAGAACAGACCTGATAGTCCCAGCTTGGAACGTTTATCCTTTGTCAGCTTGTCCCCGACGATGATGCAGGATCCGTGGGGAACGACGACGTCCATGAAGTTCTCGGCTGGGGATACTGTAGTAACGGTTGTTCCGTCCACGCGCTTCCACATGAGGAAGTCTTGTCGGATGGTTCGCTTGAGGTGCTTTCGGATCGATGCCTTGACATTTGCCTCGAGCTTGGAGAAGAACGAGCCCACTGTGCGAAGGACCTGGTTGTCCTCATCAAAGATCTGGATGAAGTAATAGGCGTGGCCGACGGGTAGAGTAACTTCAGGCTCTGTCGGTGCCGCGGGCGAGGACTCTGCAGGAGCAAGGATAGGAGCAGCGGGCTGAGGGATTGTTGTGTTGACATCGTTAGCTGCCGCAATAGCCAGGATGGCTTCGTGCTCAGCTCGCTCTTCAGCTATCGCATCGGCTTCTGGTGATGAGGTTGCCAAGAGTGGCGAGGAGCTCTCAATAGGGCTCGTGTCACCTCGGGAAGAGCTGGCAACCGCGTCTCCAGTGTTGACTAAAGGCAGTGAACTACTGCTTTCGGAACTGAGTTGCTCAACGATCGACTCTTCAAGCTTGTCCTCGGTAGTAGTAGCCGAAGGAGGATCGGGGATAGCAAATAATTTCGCATCGTCTAAAATAGTGTTAGTAAAGACGTCATCTGCAATCAGCGCGATTTTTGGCTACTTACCCTCCGAGATTGCCTCCATCCAGAATCGCATAGTGCCCGCAGCTGCTGAAGCATCCAGTGTAGTGTTCAAATCGGTGATGTGTTCAAAGGCTAGAGTAGGTCCACACTGAGCACGAGTGTGGCCAATGTGCCACAGACGAACCCGTTCAGCTCCAATAACCTCCTCGCCGGCTGATTTCCATTGAGCGATTTTCTTGCGCAGCTCAGCCAAGCGAGATGAACGAGGCAGCGTCATGTACATGACACCGTTGTTCGACTTGGCATTTGACATGAGGTCGTATGTATCGAACAGGCTGTCTAGGTGATCATACTCCGGCATAGAGTACACTTCAACCTGGACCTCCCCGTTCAATGACTTGTCATTGGCATCAGAGCTGGGGCTGTAAACTCCCGTCTCGTAATACTCCTTCAGACTGCTTGGCACTTCCCACGGTCCCTGAGGACCGGGCAGAAGCTCTGGAACCATGTCGCTGCGGACGTACATCGCAACAACCGGGATATCATGGCCCTTCTTGTGGTCCACGGCCTGGGACGGATCAAGACCAAGATGAGCGCCCATGGCAGTCTTCTGGGTCAAACATTCAACCCGGTTGTCACTGCCATCATCAAATGCCAGCCACTTGGTCCCTGGACCAGCAGGGCGAAGGATACTGAAGAACTTGCCGGAAGTGCGACGACCTCGATGAACGACATATCCATAGAGGACATACTTGCTGCCTTGACCATCAACCACCCACGGTGTGAGATCCAACTCCTCATCTAGATCCACTTTGCTGAAGTTCAATTGCCAACGCATGGTCTTATCGAGGGTTTGGCGGCCAAGTTCGACGTGCAAGATCGGAGGGAGTGACCAGCGACCAGGCTTGGCACCCAGGTAGCCTTTCATAGCTTCTCCTGTCGACTTGACTTGGTCGGATTGCACGCAGATGCGAGAATTGAAATCTGTCGACAAAGTGTTGATGGTCTCTGCATCATTCATGGTTGGCAGAGATTTGGGCGGCGGGCTATCAAACAATTTGGCAAATTCTTTGCCAGCATCTGTGCCTGCGAGTTCCAGCTCCAACGTACGGCGCAACCGCTCCCAGAATTCCGACACATCACCTGAGAACTCACGCAGGTTGCGCAAGGTAGAAGTAATGCCGTCAGTGTCTACGTATTGAAGCGACTTGGTGCGACACCGCAGCTGCCACAGCAACTTCTGCATAGCATCGCACAAGGGCTTCGGCTTCGCATCGCAGTTCGTGAGATGCTCCAAGACATCGACACTCTGGATGATCTTACAGAAGGGCGCAATGTGCAACCAGGAAGCAAGTCCTGCGACCTCGGCGCTGTGGTTAATGACCGAGTCTCCAAGTGGCCGGTAGCCAGTCAATGCAAGACTGTCCCAAGTTGGCTCGGAGTCACTGGGATGCCACCACAAGGACTTGGTCGGGTCATCAACTACTCGAATATAAGCATCAAATGCCAGCGTATCGTTGTTGAGCAGAGCGCGATGCTGGCCGCGTCGACGGCTGTGAATCTGATCCCAAGGGCCATGGAAGTAAGTCCAACCCCAATCCAGGTTGTTTGGGTTGAATTGGTGGCACGAGGACTGCATCCATCCAGTTCGTGGCTCATCAGGATTGTAGACGATGACACCAATCTGTGCCGATACCCGCCATGGATTGGATGATGGTTCGGTACTTCCCTGGTGAGCTGATGCCGCAGCAGGATAAAGCGACTTATAATTATCTAGCCATGCCGCGGAGTCGGCTGTGGCTGGTGTTTGCACATATGCATCGGGTGCGGTCTCATTGAGGTTGGTGCCAGGTTCGCCTCGACGAATAGTAAATTCAGTTGCCGGAAGCTCGTCGTCTGGGCTGGGCATTGTAGGCGAGCACTCGAGGTAGATGCTCAGCGAACCCACATTGTTGCCGCGGGGGAAGAACTTGATTCGCCACCAATATCCACCAATAAAAGCCGGCGGAGAGCGCATAACCTTTGCGCGGTTGGGGGCGTCGGGTGTGCCTCGAACGCCCTTGAACTTCCATGTCAGGCGGGCCTTCTCTCTAGGCTTGTATTCAGGGTCATCCAAGTCCCGAAAGAAATTGCTCTCCCAGTATGTGTCTACCGACCAGCGTTAGTAAACCTGAACGCCTTCCTCGGGGTTTCTCTTCTCCCTAGGGTTCAGAAATGACACCTACGGTCACAAGCACTGTAGTCCGCTTCGGCACCATCGATCTCCTTCAATTCCTCCTCATCTGGTGTAGATGTATCTTCTTGGAGTTCGGCCCAGTAGGCATGTTCGGTCTCCTCGGTCTCTCTTGTAGGCGGTGGCGTCGGAGTCCGGGGACTCGGCTCTGATTCGGTTTGGGGTAGCACAGGGTGCTCAGATGTAGGACTCGGCACGAGATTGGATTCCGAGACGTTTGGCGGGGTGAGAGATCCGACATCGCTGCCAGTCCCTGACTCATTGGGCCGTAAATTCGGGGAGTTCTGAAAGGAGTCCATTCTGCAGGAGATTTTTTTTAAAAAAAAACCAACAAGAGGAAATAGGACCGATCAAAGCAAGCAATTCATCCGGTTTCCCAATTGGAGTTGAAGGACACTGCTTTGTGGCACCCTTCCTGTTTCTCAATTTCTCTCTGAGTGTAGCGAATGGTGAGAGAGATAAGCCTTATCGGTGGCAATGGGAATTGGAACGATGTTAAAGACCGTATATGTGCGAGTAGAGAATGTGAAAAGAGAAAAGATGCAGAAAGAGCGAAGGGATTAAAGTGAAAGAAAAAGAAAAGAAAAAAACGAGAACTAAGAGAGCGATAAGAAGTCCGGGGGACTCGCGGGATTCGGCCAAAATCAAGTGGGGGGAGTCAAACTCGGGTGGATAAGCCACGCGGTGATTTCTATCTTTGGTTCCAAGAAATCTATTACTGATAGTTTCTCGTTTATGGTCATTCGCCCCCACTCAATATTGATCTAAGAGATCATTCTGTTCTTTTCAATGGACTTATTTCATGAGTTCTATCTTGTATTGTACAGAGTTATCTGACACAAATCGCGGTGAGGCCCCCCTCTTGATCGGCAGTGGATCCGACCCAAAGGATCCACTTCAGGGCAGCCAACGGATCCCAACCTTAAATACTGCGGGTATTCTTTCTGTAGCGAATTTTCTGTCCTTTGCCACTCCGGTCGGCTCCCATTTTTATGCAAGTTGCCACTGTGAATCTTTCTGGTTATGAAACATGTTTTCCCCAACACTTGTGGAGATTTGTGGGACTGGACAAGGGGAAGGAACCGGAGTCATGCTGACAGGCTGCATCCCAATGGTCGTGGGTCGCCAGACTTGGTCAGAATCAACTCAGCGGGGGGTTGACCATGTCCGGTGCACTCAGAGACACCCGAATTACTAACATAAAAAGGGTTCAAACCAGGGAAATCCATCAGCAGGTTATCCCTGCTGGGAGGCGAGTGGATCAGGGTTCTCTCTGATTGGTGATCCTCGTCCGCGGACACGGGACCCTGCAGTGTGCGGCAAACTATCGGTACGCAGCAGGCGTTCTCAGTTTTGTGCTGGGGCCGCCCGTGCAAACGAGGCTGCAACGATCAGAGGGAATGCCACAGTGGCCTCGGCGTAGACTTTAACAGCGTGGGCATCGCTTTTAATCTTTCCCCAGCTTACGGCCTCGTCAGGCCGGGCACCCGCATCACTGCCATCGAATTCCTGGGCCGTATTGACGTACACGGCGTGTTCGGCACCGTTCCGCATCAGACACGCGTTAGCAATGTGGTGTTTGACCACACCGCCACCCAAAATAATCATACCGGCCCGTGCGGCCCGAACTGCCATGGTGTTGATGCGGCGCACATCCTCCACAATGTCAACCCGGATTTGCTGGGGTGAGGATTTAAAAGTGTGGAAGTAGAGCATGTCTCCGAGCGACCCGTCAGTCAGGGCAGGGCAGAAGATGGGGATTTTATTGCGCGCGGCCCAGTACAGCACCGAGTCCTCATTGTTGATCTCCAGGCCCAGTCGCTCGGTAATGCGGCTCGGAGTCCAGTGAAGCTCGTCTTCGACATCCCCAGTCTCCTGAGATTTCCGCTTGGATGCCTCTTGCTCCTCCAGCATACGATCCAAGATGGGAACCAGCCAATCCTCAAAGGCGCAGTAGTTGTTATTGGGCACCACCAAGTTGCCAATACGATTCAGGCCCTTGGCACGTAGTCCGGCACCGGGTGTAGCAAAAGCGCCCATGTAAGTGGGAGCCAAGCATTTAATTAAATCCTCCTCCACACCACCGGCGGTAGTGACGATGGCCGATACATGGTTATGCTTGACGAGGTAGCGGAGGGTGTCACGCAGACCGGAGGAAATTAAATTCGAGGTATATCCAAGAAAAATTGTGGTCTTTGCACCGGTTTCGGGGTCTCGGAAGGCACGCTAAGATGAAGGTGAATATGTCAGCGGAGGCCATGACCGTGGAGTTGAATCACCTACCATCTCATTGATGATGCGGGCAGCCTCGGCAACCGCACTGCCCTGGAAGCCCATGTTGGTCATATTGTCGACCATCTCGGCCACAGTAATATCCCGACCCTGGAACTTGTCGAAGTCGATTCCGCTCACTTGCTGAGTTCCTTCGGGAACCGGTTGAGATTCCACCAGCACCGCATTGCTTGCGGAGGTGGGGGGCGCGGCAGTTGGCTGGCTCATGATGATTGCTCAACAATTGTCCAAAATTTCAAAGGAGGAAAAGAGACGGAAATGGCTGAATTGGAGCCTAAAAGTGGTGATATAATGATTCAGCGCCCTGGGTAAAGTTATGCGTATGTGTGTACGTAGTGGGGTGCTATGGCATCTGCGGCACGATATGAGTTTTTTTTTTGGCGGGGAAATCATTATCGTCCCGAGTAAACACCTGAGGCATCAATAGCCACATATTTCAGGCACCGTGTGACAAAAGTACATTCACGCACCGGGGGCATCACTCAGAACATGCCACAAGCATAAATGACAAGATTCCTTGAACATTTGAAGTGCGAAAAATTGCGAAGCTAAGCTGAAAATCTGGACATACTGTAAAGATGATCGCCTGGTTCAGGATGAACCCCTGTCGTTTCATGTCGATCTGCGGCGTTTCGGGCCCAGCACTAGCTAGGCACATGTTCCTGTGGCATATGACCGGCCAGTGGTATGTAGTGTATCTGTAACAAAGTACAGGTCTATGTAGTGACAAGTATAAAACTATATCAAGCATTGAGATAATGCTTTTGAACATGACTGAGTAGCTAATTCTAGTCATTACAAGGGGATCAATCATGAATCGAATTGAGTTCGCTTGAGCTGTCTGGCTAGTTCATTGATGGCGGCTCCACAATGTGCACGGGCACTCTTGATTCCTTCGCGATTCTCAAAGCCGTACCGACGGCGATGAGTATATTGCAATGAACAACTTGTATGCAGCATTCTCATTTATAGAGGTGTGATCTGTTTTTAGCACTAAATAAGCTGGTGCTTCCCGGCGTCGTTGTGAAGATCATAAAATATCTCCACGATCAGATCGAGTGGTTCCCTCGTGGTGGTCCGTGCATGAGCACGTGACTCAAGCCCCCCAAAGTCGGGTCCAGTGCGGGTTCTGGATTCTGCATTCCCGGACCCTGTTTCGTCTTCAATACAACCCTTTGCTCGACTGCTTTCCAGGTCATCTCATGGTAGCATGACCTGGTAATGTCGTCCAGATTCCCCCCATCGTCCGGGTTTAATTCCCGCGACCGTTCTCCCCGCTTCGGGGACCGTCGTACGGCTGCCGGTCCCCGTGGCCCTGACGACGGCAACGTTCCATTCGGCAGGGAGCCCCCAAGTGCCCCGCGCGCTCTACGTGGCCTAGTTGATTCCCCTCGAGGCCATTTTGGTGGACGAGGTCGTGGATATGGCCGAGGCGAATTCCGAGACCGAGATCGAGACCACCGGGACCGCGATCGCGAATTCCGAGACTCTCGCGATGCGCCGCCATTCCGTCGTGACATGGACCGTGATTGGGGTCGCCGTGACCGCGACTTTGATCCCCGAGACAACCGCATGGGCTTCGGACGTGGCCGCTCCAGATCTCCAACACGCGACTTTCGTGACGTGAGAGAACCCCCCAGCCGCGATTTCGACGTGGTTCGCATGCGCCGCAACTCAAGAGACAGCATTTTGTCCGCATCTTCTGGTGGCCCTGATGGCCCACCATCTAATGGGGGTCACCCCCGAGGCGGCTCTATGCGTGGCCGAGGAAGAGGAGACTGGGAAGGTGGTCGCGGACGGGGTCGCCCATCTTTCTTCGATGACCGTGAGCAATTCCGCCGACGAAGTCGATCTCGCGATACATGGCGAGACCGCGGCAGAGACCGTATGATGGATCGGGACCGTGATCGTGATAGAGACATGAACATGGACCGAGATCGCCCTCCTCTGGACCGCCCTCCTATGGATCGACCCCCTCTTGATAGACCTCCTCTCGATCGACCTCTTCTCGATCGACCCTCACTTGATCGTCCGCCTATGGATCGTCCGCCTATGGATCGTCCGCCTATGGATCGTCCGCCTATGGATCGTCCGCCTATGGATCGTCCGCCTATGGATCGTCCGCCTATGGATCGTCCGCCTATGGATCGCCCCATTATGGACCATCCTATGTTGGACCGCGCCCTCTCAGACCGCATCCCTTTGGACCGCGATCGTGGATTAGACCGAGACCGTGACATTATGCGAGACCGTGAGCGTGATCGTAATATTGATCGACGCGAACGCTTTGATCGGCGTGAAGACTGGCAGATGCGTGGACCGGACCGAGAGTATCGGGACCGCTCTGTCGAGTCATGGAAAAGAGAGCATCCCTCAACCCGTGCAGACAACCGTGCTGGCTCAATTGCTCATGGGGCGCCTTCATCCATAGGCGCGCCTGTTCCGGAGCGTATGCCTGATCAAGGTCATTTAGACAAGGCTCGCAAGGCATCCATCATTTCCAGTGCCGGCGGACATGAAGCTAGACGCGACAGTGATCGATCGGAAATCCCTCCCCTACGCTCTGAACCTCCTCAGGATTTAGGATCAACCAACCAGCACTCGCCTCCCCCGTCGGCACCACAGGTCCCCGCATTTGGCTCTATGACTGCTCCAATACCTTCAGGACCACCAGCGAAAGGGCCCTCCGAAGGGCGTACTTTAAGCGACGCATCGACCCAAGCGGAGAAGCCTCAGAACGAAAAACTTAAGACGTTACCCCAGGCTCCGACAGGCCCTAAAGCAGAACGCGATGACTCAACAGCACAACCTTCAGATATCTCAAGCCAACTCCACGACAACCGCCAACCTCAGGAAGCTCAGAGGACATTCTCGCAAATATCGGACCGATCTCCGCCGACTGCACCGGCTGCAATGGCGAAGCGGGATTCATTGAATGGCCAAATAGAGTCACAGGGAACCCAAAAACCGAACACCGTATCTACATCTCCCACTATCTCTCGCTTGCCTCCACCGCCACGGTCACTTTCACGCGATCGCTCAATCTCCCCTCGAATGCAGGCATCCAACATTCCTACCGGCCCACGAGGATATCCACGATCAGGCTCATCACCGCGAGGAGGGAGCAAAGGAAACAAGCCATGGGGTCGTTCCGGATACAATCGTGCACCATCTGTATCTACCGGTCCACCCAAGAAAGAACCCGATGAGCAAGAGTCCATGCGTCCGCCCATCGAAAAGCCCACAGAGGAGAATCGGCAGACATCGTCAGGCTCAAGGGATGATTCTCAGAAAGAAGCGACTATTATTGCTGAACCTATTCATGCCACATCTCCAAGCTCACCGTCTATGAAACTTACCATCCGCAGCAGCCCGCCACCGGTACCATTGATCAAATCCCCGCCTAAGGATGATGAGCAGGCGCGCAAGCTAGAGCACAGGCCAGTGAGGCCTGATCAGAAGCCGGAGCAGAAGCCAGAGAAAAAGCCCGATCCGGCACCGGGTCCAGATGTCGAGCCGAAGCCACAGAATCAGCTAGAGCAGATCTCAGATCGAGAACCAAACAAGCAACCGCAATCAGTTCCGGCGCAAGAAGAGAATCGACCCGTGCTACAAGAGCAGCCGAAGCTGAAACAAGCGGAACAACAACATGATAAGTTGGAACCAGCAGACAAAGACGAATCTGCCCTTATTCCTGGTTTTGGACAGTCCAGTGATGAAGATGACGAGGAAAACGAGGTCTTCAGTCACGAATATTTGGAAGAACGGAAGCGCAGTTTTGAAAGGGACATGGAACTCCTTCGAGCCGAGATACCCCCTTCTCCTTTGGATGATCCCCATATTGTCTCTCTCCTTATGAGAATACAACTTCTGGGTAAGATTGCCCAAGAAGAAACAGCGGATCCAGCCCCAACAGAGCCTCTGCCCTCTCTTGAAGAAAATGCGGCACCTGCCGTGTCCAATGTGGAGCGAGTCGTCACGTTTGCTCCAACCACAGCTGAAGGCGTAGTTGAGCCGGTATCTCAAGCTACCATCCCACCCGCTGTGGCGCATCCCGAAATCACTGTCGATGGGCTGCCTTTCTTAAGTGATGGGCCCCCAACTCCACTCTCCGATATGGAAATATGCCAGGACAATGACTCCATGAAAGTACAGCTCAAGGAGGCGTTTCTCAAAGAGCTCTCCAAGCAACAAAAAGAGACTGCGCAGAAGAATGCTGCACTCAGAGCAGAATATATGGCTCATTACAAGCCTTGGCGGTTGCATGTCTGGGAGCTAGATCGTCTCAAAAACAAGAAGCCTATGACTCCTGGCCCGGCCTCTCCACCACCATCTACAGTCCCTGTTACCCCAACTGTGATGCCGGAAGGTCGCGAAGGTCGACGATACAAGGGCAATAGCGAGTTGGATTTCCTCAATGCTTTGAAGGCATCCGAGATCTCTGCACAGGAGGAATTGGAGCGACGGAAAACAAAAATGGTCACCGCTCGTCCTGACTTGTCCCGTGAAGCCATCATTCCAGAAATGCTGGAGCCTCGAGAGGCGAAGGCTCGGATTTACAAGGATGTCAATAATGCCGTGGAAACTGATAATGCCATGGATGTGTTCGGCTTCCTGCCACCACCCAATGATTTTACTAAGGAAGAGCACACGATGTTCACCGATGCTTTCATGGCCTATCCCAAGAAATGGGGCAAGATCGCCGAGGCCCTGCCTGGTCGAGATTTCCAGCAGTGCATTGTCCACTACTATCTCACCAAAGAGGAGATCAAGTACAAGGCAAAACTTAACAAGCGGTGGAGCAAGCGAGGCAAGAACAAGACCAGGTCCGCTCGGCCCAAATCCAATGCTCTCATTGCTGATTTGGGTGTGGTCAAGCCTGACTTCGACGGGGAGGAGGAGGTTCCAGCTGTCACTGACACCGGACGTCCTCGGCGCGCTGCTGCTCCAACCTTCGGAGATTCAAATGATGGTCAAAGTGCGAAGGAGACTGAGCCGATTGAAAAGCCTGCCTCTCGACGTGGTGGCCGAATTGGTGGTGCTCGTGCCCCAAAGCGGAACAAGACGACCGAGAAGGAACAGCGAACTCAGGGACCAGCACTCCCACCACCGCCGCCTCCGCCTCCGCCACCGCCGCCGCAAAGCAATCCTCCCCTTGCTGCTATTCCGAAAATGGAATTTGGTATGGATGGAACGATGGACGCTGTCATGCCTCCAGATCGAGAAATGAGCGACAGAGAGGCCCAGATGCCCGCTTCAAGACCCAGGGCTGGACGTGGAAGAGCAAAGGAGGGTGTGTACGTCTTTGAATCAACGGAAACTGATCCAGCTATGACACCCAAACAACTAGAGACTGGATATGGATCGTTACAACCGACAAGTTACTGGTCTGTTCCCGAGCAACGCGATTTCCCTCGATTGCTTGCACACTTTGGTCGTGATTTCGAAGGAATTTCGAACTTCATGAAGACCAAGACAACGGTGATGGTAGGGCTTGGTTAATAATTCTAAATTATGACTACTAGCTAATGTGATCGATACAGGTAAAAAACTACTATCAGCGCCGACTCGATTCAGGACAGAAAGACTTCGAGGAGCTTTTGTTGATTGCGGAGGATAAGAAAACTCGCGGCGAGCCAACTGGACCTCTTCCCGTGCCTAGCGTTGCTCCTAAGCGACGTTATGAGGCAACCCCGTCCACCATTGTTCCTCGCCCTCTTGCTCCTCATGGGGATTTGATGGCGGAGGCAGATGAAATGCGGTTTTCCTCCAAGGGCAAACCCCTTGCCATGTCGCCTCAGCCGATGCCACTACACGGTCGCCCCCTGTCCGAGAACGAGCGAGGCTCTAATCGTTATCCGACATTGGCACAAGCATCTTCTGCGGCTTCGGCGCCCACGGGATCCACGAATCTTGGTGACGAGAACCGTGCCATGCGGGGACATCCAAATCGGATGTCGGGCCCACGGTTAGGATATTTCACTGAGGATCGTCGGGATTCTTCAATGCTACCCCACTCGAGCTCGCGCGGCCAAGACATGCAAATACCGTCACGGCATACTCCTTCATCATCTATGCCCTCGGAAATGGCACGGATGGACCCTTTGTCCGGGCAGGCCTACATGGCTGTCCAGGCTCCGCCTTCTCTTCTCCCTCCTAGCCATTCACGCCATACCAGCCTCACCCAAGCCCCTGGCTCGCCAACGCAGTTGCCTAGACCTGAGCTTGACATTTCTTCGGTTCATCGTGATCCCTTTGGACAACGACAGTACTATTCGCTTTCAGGTCAGCCCGGGGGACTTCAGTCGCCGCGCCCTGTTCTGTCTCCTACTAAAGAAGTCCCACGGCTGAGCGGTACTCCGGCCCCTGACTCCAAGGTGCCCGCTAAACGTTCTAATATCATGAGCATTCTCAATAATGAGCCAGAGGAGCCTCAGCCTCGGAAGCGGTTCGCAAGTGAAGCTCCATCTGCCCCAGCTTCTGTGGCATCGGGTCCGCGTTCTGTTTACCAAGGAATGGGCGCGACTCGGGTAGATGAGACTGCCATGTCCGGTGCAACGACGAACTCTGGGTACGGGCAGCCGGGCCAGTATCAAACCTCCTCCCGTGGCTATCAGGAATACTCTAGCTATGGACCTCCTCCTGGGAGCTCTGGAACATCGGCAACCAGCGACTGGGTGGCGCGGTTCGATCCCCGGGCACAGCAAGCAGGCTCGCAATCACAACCGCCACCCCCTTCGCAGCAGAGTAGTCGCCCAGTCGCATCACTGGCCTCTCAAAACGCATATTCACACTATGCTACTGCCCCGTCCCAGTCGACCGGTCAATTAAGCGGCCTTGCAGTCCCATCCCCCGCGCCAACGCCGCCACCAGGTTCTCAACGGCCTGCTTACCCAAGTGTGTTTTCTCAACCATCCGCTGGTCAGGCACATGCGTCATCGAGTTCCAGAGACTTGACTTCCCAACCTCAAGCCTATCGACCTGTATCTCCATCTTCAAGGGCGAGCAGCGTCGCTTTTGGCTCTCGACAGGATCCTCCTACCCCGGGTCAGCCATCAGCAAGCTTGTATGGTATTCCGCCCCGTCCGTCTGGCGCGTATTCCCCTGCCACCCCGTCAACACCGGCCTCCGCACAACCGCTCGGTCAAAGCTACCAGCAACAGGTCCAGAACTTTGTGAATGGAGCACACCGCTCTACCCCTGTTAGCTTAGCCGGCGGTTCTTCAGCGTATGGACATAGCACTCCTCCTCCGCAAAGTCAAAACGGCCGCTCGATGCCATCTCTCTCGGGTCTTGCACGCTCGTACACTCCGCCATCAGGAATGCATTCTTCGATGAGCGGCAATAGTATGGGCTATGCGCCACCTCAAGCGTCGGCTGCGGGAACGATGCAGCCTCTTCACCAACGGCCTGCAGGACCAGGTTCGCTGGGTGAACCGACATCTACACCAACCCATCATCGCGTTTACAGTCAGGGTTCAATGCAAGGCGGAATACCACCATTGCATCCGCCATCACAGCCACCTCGCTAATTGCTTCCTTGCTTTACCGAGCCACTCGCGATTTGCTACCTTAATCCATACCGAACCATCATCGTTACAGTCAGGGTCCGATCTAAGGTGGAATGCCACCATTGCACCCACCACTCTTACCACTTGCTTCATTAATTTTCCGCGTTCCATGCCGAGCCACTCACCATCTTCTACATTTCTTGATTTTAAAGTCGACACGAGGAACTTCCTTGCTATGTATTTGAATACGTGAAAAGCATAGGAATCTGGTTTGTACATTAGGGGCGTCATTTCTATGTTTTATCACGGTCATGGCGGAGGTGAATTTTTCATTTGTTTTTCTTTCAAATGTACAGTTAAATGAATGACTTGATGTATGAATTATCACACCTTTTATTGTTATTTTCTCCTGGTCATGAAGTAGCAGTAACAGTAGTTGTGTCTTTTATGTAAAGAATCCTGAGGTCAGCGATCAAGCTGATTCATGTGGCTTGGAAGATTCCACTCGTCATAATCCAAATGAACAAAGGCTCGATCCACAGTCGGGACACTCTCCAAAATGTATTGCAGGCTCTCTCCTACATCATGGCTATCCCGAAGGCTAGTCCGCTCATCGACAACCAAGTCTACCTCGACATTGAGCTTGTCGCCAGCGTAGTAAGCCTTGAGATCTTGCACCTTTTGGATAACCCGCGAGAAACGCATAGTCATGTACAACAGGATACTGTGATCGGTGGCGGAGGCGGCTGCACCCGTCAAACGACGAATATACTCGCCGGCCGTCTCGCCCCAGTTCCACATGATATAGATGGAGAGGAAAACACCTCCTAGGGAATCCAGGTACCAAAGGCGTGCGAATGCGCCAACTGTAATCATGCATGCATTAGTATAGTCCCACGATGACAAAAACACAGGCACGGAATGAACGTACTCAACGGGAAGATAATACTAAAAGTATTGAAGATGACATCCGTCATGGCATCTTGCGCAAGCACCTGCACACTCGGACTAGGAATCAAACGACACCATATCCAACAAAGCAACTTGATAATGACCGTCGCAGCCATAAGCGCAATGGAGGGCATCGAAAGCTCAACAATAGCATGATCATCCCCCATCAGCCTATTGATAGACGAGAGTGCAACCTGGAAGAAGGAAGTGACCATAATAACCGAAAACACCAACACACTCAAGGGTTCCAATCTGCGTCGACTGATCGGGTACCGATTGCGATCCTGCGTCTGAATCAGGGTCATGGTGACCCAGATAATCACCGTACTGAGGAAATCCAGTACTCCATCCACAAGACCTGCTAGGACGGACATGGAGCTAGTCAAGGCCATGATACCGATCTTGGAACCGAGGAGGACGACATTCGCTACGAAGTTGATGCGGATAGCTAGCTTAATCAGCTTCTCTTCCTTTTCCGGTGACATGCCTCCATGTGACTCGATATCCGGTATGGAGTTGTGGGTACATGGCTCCTCCTCCGGTGGTGAGAGTAAAGGTGCAGTTTCATCGGGGATGCGGTATAGATTGTGAGGCGTGCGCTTGATTCTGGATTCCTTGGTGGGTTTACCAGGTTGTCGATCTATCGGATTGGTATCTGGCTCGAGAGAGTCCTGCTCTGCTGGAGCATGGTGATGACAACCATTGTAATCTTCGATCAGATTGTGGGGTAGAGATGAATCCAGTAGGCGATCGATGTAGAGATACTGGGAGATTAAGGTATTGTTATTTTCATAGTATTCTCGCCTGTAAAGGAATAAGCATGACTTCAAACATTTACAGGATATGCCAGGGTGATCTAAACTTACAGTGGTTTTCGCAGACCCTTTAATGACTCGGGCGATCGGTAATAGCGTTGCCTATGCGTATGGAAACAATTAGGTAAGGGCCAAAGGTGCAGCTTGGCTTGTGCGACGTACCATTCATAGCGGGCATTTTTCTGTCCAATAAGCAAGGGGCCTCGGCGTACCGAGTCTGGTGGTTCGGACCCTTCGCTGAGGTCTTGTAGAGCTGGGCTGGATGTGCGACTGGGTAGGAATGTCCAGATGCGTTGACCGCGGGTCGTAAGGATCTCGCGGTCGGGTTCTAGACTTGGGCGCCGTGGTAATAGGAGACTGGGTGAATCGGGTGGAGAAGACAATGGAAGGAAGGAAGAGTGTGAGCTCATCTTGAGCCAAATGAGGTACTCTTGTCCCTGTCGCGTCTTTCTTTGAAGCTTGGTGGAGGTTTCGTGGGGGAAAGCTAACCTTGGTGACGGCACCGTTCGGCCCCTGGATGCCTCATCGCTCAGGCATGACCCATATTTCCTTGGCCTTGAATGGCCTTCATGATAGCCAATATGTTTATGTCTAATGATGTATTATAGTAGTTTTTTCGGCACAATCTTGCAGCTGCAAAGAGTATAGATCCAATGAACTACACCAGTAGCGTACCATAAGCTCAAGCCCTGTCCCTAAACAGGCATAGCGCCCAGAACCACGAGCACGAGACTGATGTTTATCGACTTCCTCGATATGGTTAAAACGACATCCTCCCAAGCTCACGATGCAAAATCCAGAAATCGCATTCATTTCCGGTCCCATTGATACTGGACCACAAGAATCGTACTTCACTCACTACGTCCCACTCATCAACCAGGCAATCTGTCGTGGCGACAACTTTGTTCTCGGCCCCATCCCAACAGGAGTCGACGCAGATGCCCTCTCTTATCTCCTTGCATACCCCGTGTCACCTACTCGCATAACAATATGTGTGACCCCCGCCGAAGACGGGATGTGGGGTGCTCGGTTCCGCGAATCTGGAGTCAATGTTCGGGTTGTGGATGGTCATATAAGTCGCGAGCGGGATGCGATGATGACCAGTATCAGTACCTATGATATTCTACGCGTGCGCACTGAGGCAGAGGCACAGGCGTTTTATGGTTGTTTTTGGCGGGATGGGCATGTAACGAATACAGAGCGCAACTGGAAGCGTCGAAGGGGTATTGAGGAGAATGTTGTAGTAGATGCGAAGGAGATTAATCAATCTGTGGGGATGATGTGTGTGGATGAGGAGCCTTTGGCAGAACATTCTGGCTCAGGATGCTTAAATTTGTTGTCAAGGTTCTGGCGTTGACCAGGGGTAAAAGGAGTTCGTTTCGGCGTATATACAACCGTGGATCATATATTTGGGCATATTTACGCTCCGCCCTCTCCAATCTGATCCATAGCTGGTCGGCATTTGTGGGCCGAGGTCACATTGTATATATCCCAACGTCGATCCGATGATTCAGACATATTCTGGGCACATTTCGGAAGATAAATTGAATTAACATATTTGTTTGAAACTCGGAACCGGAATGGCAGATATTGTGCAGCTTAACGTGTCTCCACCGCGGGAGTAGCGGAATGATCAGCGCGTCGGCCACTCACAGATTCGATCCCGCACTAAAGTGGGGACGTTTTGTTCAAGACCGAGGGAATCCGCGCAGTATGGAAAGCGCGTCATCACTTTTTAAACCTTAGTTGCTACAGCGCAGTAGCTCGTCAGTGACATGGACTGACTTGAATCAAACCCAATATAGTACGTATAGTGTTATATTATCAGGATTGCTTCAAGTCATATCTTTGTCTACTTAAAGCGTGTGGCGTTGATGTAATTCTATGCCAAAATGCGGGATTGCGGGGAAGAGCTACCACTCTAGCCTTCTGATAGGTAGTCAGGCATCGCGGAATGAACATTCCCCAATCCCGAGTCGGTCCTAACCCCGCTGGTGGGTACTAATGAGAATTCCAGTCGCTCTAACTGGCTCTGCTACCGTACAACCGAACGTCAATGTTCACCGATGATAGCCATTCGTGCGTCAGTAGTCGGAAATGTACCGCGCCCAAGAGCACAGGGTGCTATAAGAGATGCACAACCCGTCTGACTCTCCCTCAAATTAACTTCAGGTTTGTGAGGATCACAAGTCACCATGACGCTTCAAACAGTCGCTCTCGCCGTTGTAGCGGTCGTGTACTTTATCATCCGCTATTTGAACCGCACTGATACTCCCAAGATCAAGGGTCTCCCCGAGATTCCAGGTGTACCCCTCTTCGGTAACCTATTACAGTTAGGCGACCAGCATGCAACAGTAGCAGCCAAATGGGCAAAGAAATTTGGCCCCGTCTTCCAGGTCCGCATGGGAAATAAGGTGCGAATTGGGTTCTTTCCTAAGCAGGAGACTTCTCCAGCTAACTTTAATTCCTACTCTAGCGCATTGTCTTCGCCAATAGCTTCGACTCCGTGCGCCAGCTCTGGATCAAGGACCAGTCCGCTCTCATCTCCCGACCCACCTTCCACACTTTCCACAGCGTCGTCTCTAGTTCGCAAGGATTCACAATCGGTACTTCGCCCTGGGATGAGTCCTGCAAGCGCCGTCGCAAGGCCGCTGCCACTGCCCTGAACCGACCCGCCACACAGTCCTACATGCCTATCATCGATCTCGAGTCCAACACCAGCATCAAGGAGCTCTACCGGGATAGCAAGAACGGCACTTGCGACATCAACCCCACGGCATACTTCCAGCGATTTGCACTCAACACCAGTTTGACACTCAATTACGGACTCCGCATCGAGGGTAATGTCAATGATGAACTTCTTCACGAGATTGTGGATGTCGAGCGTGGTGTTTCCAACTTCCGCAGTACATCAAACAACTGGCAAGATTATATTCCTTTGCTGCGCATCTTTCCTAAGATGAACCACGAGGCTGTGGAATTCCGTGCTCGCCGCGACAAGTACCTGACCCACCTCTTGAACATGCTGAAGGACCGCATTGCCAAGGGCACTGATAAGCCTTGCATTACTGGAAATATCCTTAAGGACCCCGAGGCCAAGCTTAACGAGGGTAAGATTTCCCAGGGAAGACTACTTCGAGCCTGAACTGTGAACTGACATGCATCCCAGCTGAGGTTAAATCGATCTGTCTGACTATGGTTTCTGCGGGACTTGACACCGTTCCTGGTAATCTGATCATGGGTATCGCATACTTGGCATCGGATGACGGACAGCGCATCCAGAAGAAGGCATACGATGAAATTATGGCCGTGTATCCCGATGGCGATGCCTGGGAGAAGTGCCTAATCGAAGAGAAGGTTCCTTACGTCACAGCCCTAGTCAAGGAGATCTTGCGATTCTGGACCGTCATCCCTATCTGCCTGCCCCGTGAATCAACCAAGGACATCGTTTGGCAAGGCGCCACGATCCCCGCCGGCACAACATTCTTCATGGTGAGTACTGCCTTCACATCCTATTTTCGCTCTTTTACTGACTGCAATCTAGAACGCCTATGCTGCCGATTACGACGAAGACCACTTCAAGGATGCCACCAAATTCATTCCTGAGCGCTACCTCGAAATGGGTGAGGGATCCGGCACCCCCCACTACGGCTACGGAGCCGGTTCCCGGATGTGTGCTGGCTCGCACCTGGCGAACCGCGAACTCTTCACTGCTTTTATCCGCCTGATCACTGCCTTTGAGATGAAGCCTTCAAAGGAGATGAGTGACCGACCTATTCTGGATTGCATTGACTGCAACTCTATTCCTACTGCTTTGACCACAGAGCCCAAGCCATTCAAGGTCGGATTCGTTGCTCGTGACCCCAAGCTATTGGAGAAGTGGATTGCGGAGAGTGATGAGCGGACAAAGGACCTGTGATTGGTTACTTGTATCTTTCTCTTATGATGTTTGCACGAGCATTCCAGGTTGCATTTTAGATGTGTGATTGGATATGATTCAATGTATATAGTTTTGCACAGAAGGTGGCTTGTAGAGGCACTTGGAAAATTGGAGTGTTGATTTCTATGACTATTTTGGGCGTCTGATGTCTCAAATTCCCGCACAATGGAATATTCAAGTTTTATAAATCTATACCTAAATGGCTACACATCAATCATTTGCAAAACATTCGAAAGTCCCGGCTGATGTCCTTGGCTCCTCAGAATACGAATGGTCCGAATTATTCAATGGTAAGAAGTAATCCCGGAAATGCCATGGACGTCGTGTTTGCCGGTTCCTGTCATTTATATTCTCTTCCCATATTCTGAGGTTCTAGGGTTGCTGGATATATATTCTCCCATATTCTACTACAGTATTCTAATCTTAGGATTTTCTGTACTCTATCCGCCTCCCTCGCGGCTCTCCATATCTTTATCATTAGATAACAGTTCTTTATACATCCATGTCCATGGATGCCGGCCGCTGCCTTTTCCGGTTCACAACCCCCACAGTCTTCTTTTCCAACTTCTCCATAACAATGAAATACTGTTGCTCAAGGAACATCGCATCATGTGCTGTGTCTCGACCTTGGGCCCTACACCTTTTTAGAGACTCCTTGCGTTTGAACAATCTTTCAGTAACTTCTGGTGGAATCTAATGGTTTTAAGTCAAGCATCAGGATTGATTACGGGTATAAATCGCCTCTTACCATCGTGCATGCTGTCCGCCGCTCCACGCAGCCTTCACACTTCCTTCGTCTCGAGCCAATATCGGGCAATACACATCCAGGGATTTTTCCCACCCGCGCCTCAATGGGAGTTCTCCATAACTTGAAGCACGGCATACACAAGCCAGCCTTACGGGCGGCTGGAGACTTGGGGCGCTGTTGGGTGATCGGCGACTCAGAGCTGACTGCTGAATCTCTGCCGCCATTTGTGACACTTGCCTGTGGGGACGGGGATGCAGATGGTGGGGATGTAGCGACCTGATTGTTTGATCCAGTAGTAGTAGCTGGCTCTGGAGTGGGGCTTTCCGTGTCACTCTCATCTGGCCCAGAGTCACACAAAACTACAAATTCTATGAACTTCTTCAAAATAACGATCTGTCATTTCCGTTATGTCAAGCTGGTATTGATGTCTCAATTCTTCGATGCGACAACTGCGATCGCGCTGAGTCTCGTGGTCTTCCATAGTCGCAGCATCTTCTAGAAGCTCTAGCATCTTGACTTCAAAATCATACGATAAGGCCTCCGTTTGGAGTATAAATTGTCGTGCAGTTGGCCGGAGGCAGCGTATGCGGTCTCGCTGTATCTCATAGTCATCCTTAGACTTTTCTGTCCTCCATATCAGACATTCGGTCCTCACTACCACGCCGTACGCTTCGGAATTTTTGCCGAAGCTCACGTTTGAGGTCTCGTACAGCTACCGTATAGTCATCCATAGCCAGTCGTTAACATTCTATGCGTAGTGACAGTGTGGTACTGAATATAGCATCAATGAGGAACGCGTGATTTGTGAAGCACGCGTTGCTTATCACGTGACGAATCCCCTTATCTCACCTTGTAATATTGTGTTGGCTGTGGAATGTGATCAGCCTTTGAGTGCCTAGAAGTTATGTTTTGTCAGTGGTAATGGTTGATGATGTTATAGTAGATCATTTTTTACACCAGAACAGTAACATTGATATTTTTTGGAAACTGTTTGCGGCTGTAGATCTATGAATGATATTAGCGCATTCACGAGTTGTTTCTTGAACCGCTCCGCACAATTTGATATCAATTCGAATTCCGAGCACTATTTGGTCCTAAAGCCTCATTGGAAAGGCGGCCAATCATGCCCGTTGTTCTTCATGAACCCATTTAATTATCTAACCTAACCTAGCTTAGGAAAAGCCTAATTACATAAGTCGATCCTATGACCAAACTCGTGGCTGCCATTCGGCGGATGCGTGGATCTTCCCCACCAATCCGGGGGCGCCTCCTTTCGTCGCGGAACCAACCCCCGCACTTTCTCTTTCTCTTCACACTCCCCCGACCCCGGACCACGTAAATAAAAGTACTTCAGTCTACTGAAATTGCTGAAATGGACCATTTGCAGGGCTCCGTGCAAGACTGGGAGAAACCTGCGTCAATAGACGAGGGACAAGATGACCGACCGCGGAAGAAACGCCGCAAGTACATTGCACGTGCTTGGTATGTATTCTTTATGTTACCTTGCTAGTGAAACGATTGCTAATATCCGCCTAAAAGTAATGAATGCAAGCGCCGCAAGATCAAATGCAATGGCGAGACGCCATGTCATCGCTGTGGGCGACAGCGGATTGAATGTGTTTACGTGGAGAACGCACCCCAAGAAAGTGTTGGCGACCAAGAGTACGCAATCTGCCCAAATCAAAATGCGAAAAGTATCAATTGCATGAAACTTGACACAGAGCTGATGTTTGAAACCTAGAAATTTTGACCGGCTATTTGAACAAATGCGATCCATGCAGGACCAGATTATCTCGCTTTCCGCAGCCGTTCGCTCAGTGACGCATAGTGAGGCGTCTCCTCTTACTGGGGCTCGACCTAGCGTGGTTGGACACTCATCGGGGTCGTACGGGCCCATACCCGCTCAGAGATCCATACGACGTGTATCGACTGCTCGCGAGACGCCATTCCAGGGCCCGACTACCTCAGCATTTAGTTTCGATCTTGCCAAGTCCAGCCTGCAGCAACGTGGAATTGTCGAGCGCAACGAGACGGGCGACGAGGGCGATGTTACCCAGGAACCATCGCCGTTGGCGTCGCCGTCTGCCCCAAACCGTGAATTAGAGGTCCGACAAGCGGTGGACCCCCTCTGGAATATTTCCAAGGACGAAGCATTGCGACTTTGTCGGGTTTATGAAGAGGAAATGGGCATGATGTACCCAGTCTTGGAATTATCGGAGCTGCTGGATCAAGTGCATCGACTGTATGGTTTAATGAGTCGCTCCACGAACCCGACAAACTTTGCTGGCACGCTGGACCGGGAGGATGTCTCTATTCTTCGACTGGTATTCGCGTGTGCTTTAACTGCTGAAGCTAGTGGCCGTAGTGAGCAGGCTACTGCGCTTTTCGATAGTGTGCGCGAGGTGCAGGACAACTGTGTCTGGGGTCCTCCCGAGATTAAGAGCATCATATTTTTGACACTGGTGGTACGTACATTTAAACTCCCAGAAAGACTTTCTTCTGACCAACTTTTTCATAGTCCATCTTTTACTTCCAAGGAGACGAAGAGACTCTTGCTTGGCGTACCATTGGGATCGTCGAGCGCATGTGTCTAGAGAAAGGACTACATCGCCGCGAGACATTGAATCAACCAGCTATTGAAGCGGAGGGGAGGGACCGGGTGCTTCGGCTGTTTTGGTCTATTTATGTCCTTGATATGCGATGGAGCTTTGGAACAGGCATGCCCTTCGCCCTTGAAGATACCGATATCGACCCCTGGCTTCCAGAGCCTGAAGAGAAAACACCATATCTGCGTGTCATGATCCGCTACAGTCGCATCGCCGCAAAGGTGTGGAAATTTATTTCCGCTTTCAATAATACAAATGAGATCAAGAAGGAGGAAATGAACTACCTGGATTGGCAAGTCCTCAGTTGGGCTCAGAATATTCCAGACTCATTACGACTGGATCATCCCAGCACTCCAGAGTCAGGACCCGCTGTCGAAGGCCCACGAAGTCTGCGACGACTCCGTGCATTGTTATATCTCCGCGCCAACCAACTCCGAATGCTCATTCATCGCCCTGTACTACATACGGCGGGCCATATTGTACGATACCCCAGCGAGTCGGAAACAGTAGTCAGAATCGCCAAGGATACCATCCGCTTCATCACCCGTCTTAATGAAACGTCGGATATCTATCAGCTACAGCAGGTGACATTCAACTGGTTTTTGGTCTCTGCCCTGGCTGTCCTATTTCTTGCCGTTTCCCAAGCACCAACACAATTCAGCGGATCGTGTAAGGAGGAGTTCTATTTTGCATTGGAGCTGGTCAAGGGATTTTCTACTCAATCCTACATCTCACGAAGATTGTGGAAGTCCATTCGCAGCCTGCGCAAGCTCGGCCCCCAATTAGGACTGGGAGGGCATAGAAACCGCCCAGATCATACTACCGATGACCGGGAAAATGTCCCTGGGATGCTGGATGCTGACAAATCGCCAGTACCACCACCAGGCTCGAGCATTAACAGCCAGACCCCCTTGGATGGAGCACAGATGACGCAAGAACTTATGGAGTGGTTTGAAGCGGTCGGAAACCTCGAGGATCAAATTATGGGAGTAGGAACTGGGCCGATACCAGAGGAAGGGCCTTGGCAGCAAATGCCGAACGGGGCTTTTATGTTTGACTATGGGGGAGAGCTGTCTAGTGTGATGAAGGATTGTTTTTAAACTTGTACATTATATTCATACCCGTCAAGGCTAACAAATACATTGCAATTGCTATTCCTATGGGCTGAGATGCTCTATCTTGTCGATAGCATCATTTTTGAAACTTTGGTCTGGTTACGTTAGCAAACTTCTCCTTCCGCTACCTATGTCAGAGATGCGCAAAGGTGCAGATGCCCATTTACTTAACCGTATGTGCCGGAATTGGGGCGCCTATTTAGACTCTTCGCTTGTTCAAGACCCTGATGCCAACCCACACTCATCTAAGTTTTTGGAATATCAACCTTGCTGTATTCTGGTGATACGAAGTTTTGCTATACTGACACTGCAATACGTTGTCTCTTGGATGTATTGATCGCTGGAACCTTCCAAAGCAATACACATAATACTGGGTCTGCTTGTACCCCTGTTAAATTTATCACCTGATAGCGGGGTATATGACAATCTGATGGCCCAACCTGATGTTTACCAAAATACTCAAAGCCAACAGAAGGCAACACTGAAAATGGAACCGCGAAAACAAAGGCATCACTTCATTCCTCGATTTATACTTCGAAATTTCGTACCGAAAGACCAACCACCGGCAGGGCCACTTCTGCCGTACCCCAAAATAAGCAATGCGAAGCTTTCAGGGAGAAGGCGGGATTTCCTTGTGAATAAAGTTGACCTTGAAAAGGCTATTTTAACTCAGCGGCCTGTTTCAACGGAGTTTGCACTTGTGGATATGTATCGGGATCCCGGTTTTGACCAAAACCAATACCATCTTGAGGAAAAGCTTTCAGAACTCGAAAGCCGGGCGAGTGACATTATCAATCATGCACACAGCGTATTTTCTCAAGGATTGACTCTACAACTTTCAAGAACTGAGCTCAACAACCTCCGGAAATTTCTCTTTCTCATGAAATATCGAAATAGGGGGATGTACGATCGTTACAACTGTGATCACATTGAGGAATATCAGGCAGACGATCGGGTAAGGATGGCCGAGTATATGAGATCACGAAACTTTACAAAGCCTCGTGATGTGTGGTTTAACAACCTGAGACAAATCTTGGATCTCGACATGGATCCCGCGAGATGCTGGGTCGAAGTTCTTAAATCTAGAGTGTATCCTGACGATGCTTTGATGATGCAATCGCATCTTGACTTCAGCTTTATTGCTTTTTGCGAGCCGGTGTCTCCGTCGGATGAGTTTCTTCTTACTCAGAATGCGTACTCCATATTTGAAGGTCCATCAACTGAAAGAATCAACTATCTGACTCAAGAGACAGAGAGCGTAACATATGTCGAGTACCACAACTTTGCTCCTCTATCCCCTAAGCTTATGATTGTTTTACGAAGTCATTTAGTCAACTCACAATGCCAGAATAGCAATGATCCAAGGACATTTTGGTATTCCCTCGCAGCGGCTGTTCGATCTCAACCCATTCAATGAACGTCGGCTTTATTATACGAACCTGGAAAATATCCTGCGTGCTCTCGGCGGATCTACAACTTCCACATTTCACGACCTGCCCCCTGGCATTGTATTGCCTCGGGTGGAATGGTCACTAGTAGTTGCAATGAAGCTTGCAATAGAAATTTTGGAAAGTGAGGAAAAAGAAGCGACCCTTCCTCAGGTTTATCTACTCTTAAAGCCGGGTATGTCAGTCACTCTATTCAACAATATTCGCTATATTAATTCTCTGATGCGCAGATGCGAGTCGAACAAGCCTTTGGGACGATATGTACCAAGCCAGTCTCATGGTACTATTGAGATCAAAAATTGAGATAGCCCTCGAAAAGTCCAATTTGAATGATAGGGACAAGTGCTCTACTCGACTCTCGCTGCAAGCTTTCTTCATGACATTCCCCATTGAGAGGTCTTGGCTATACCTCAAGGTCTCACGAAACTTGACAAAATTCAATATTGATGAGATCAATAATCGAATCACGGATCTTGATTTAGTCGGAAAAGAGGACAAATTCGCTAAATGTGAGTTTTCACCATACTCGATATTTATCATCTAGTACCGCTTTTTGACGATCCTTCAGTCTTGGCCTACTTCCCTGGAGAACGTGAGTACCTCGTAAGGACCATGTACCGTCGAGCCCTGTCATGAGAGCTATTCTAGATCCAATACGGCGAAGTATAGCATGATTCGAAAACATTTCCCTCACGTCACTGTCATGAAATTATTTCCAATCCTATTACATAGCACACTGTGTCCAATAAACCAAATTCATGTCGAGTACGAATTGAGATTCTTGTGCGGGGCTTTGACAAGAGCTGCTACATATCAAAATATCCTTGTAAACTCGTAGAGATTCTCGGTGTCGTACCATCTAGCTGGGGACGATTGTCCGACGACCATTACCTCAAATCTTTATTTTTTGTCACCATGCATCAGCTTTAGACACCAAGCTATGCTACATAGTGCTAGACTGAAGTTTTTGCAAATCAGCAGCCGTCCAATCAGTAATAAGCATGTGGCCAGGCTCATGGGCGAACACAAGCCCATCAATACGATCCCCAGCAGCTTCCACTGCCATCTGAGGAGTCACACCGCAAGCCTAAGATGAATGAGCCAGGCACATGGGGAACGTATGGAGATTTAAATTCATACTTACCCAAAAGACAGGTACGTCGCCCTCCTCAAATACCTGCGCATCACCAAAGTCCGGACTGTCAACGTCAAGAATGCCAAGTTCTTTAGCACCATCCCAACCCCAAGCGACAGGCTCGCCATGTGTCGAAAGGTACGGACGTGTGACTTCTCTAACGCGTTCAATCTGCCCAGGCTGGTACGGACGCATAGAAACAATACAGCGACCACCAGTGAAGATGCCCGCTGGTAGCAACGGGATGTTAGACTTATACATAGCCACAATGGAACCTGTTTGTTGATGGCGAGGCTGAAGGCCTGCAGCGGTCAAAGCATCTTCGAACGAGAATGAACACCCGATTAGGAAGGCGACATGGTCTTCCTTCCAGAGATCAAGAATATCACAGTGACTGCTCACGTATCTCCCATCCTTATAAACCCTGTATTTCGGGAAATCCGTTCGAACGTCAAAATCGGTGGACTGGATGCAGGCCGATGGTTTGATTGTATGCGGATCGCCTGGCTTGGAGCTTATCCCTAGAAGTGGACATGCGACTGGGTTGCGTAAACAGAGATTGTGGAAGTCAGATGCATGCTTCGCGGGTAAGACTAATAAATTCGCTTGCAGATAGCCTGGGGCTACGCCAGAGGTGTTTGTCAAACGGTTTTGTCGACATAGTAGACTTGCTTCCAGAGATGTCGTCGCGATGCTGCCCATATTGATAACGGGATCTCAAACCGATAGAAGCTTAAACACGAACATGAAAACAACGTCGTGAGTGATGCAATATATCTTTATCTATTTCCTTCGGTCAATGGCCGCAGGTGGGTTTCCTTATCATCGGGATCCACAAGCCGATCTGGGGAAAGCTCGGCCTTACTCCGCACCAGCAAGGTTCAGTGGCACCAATCAACAATCCAGAGGCTGCTGCCTGCCTTTTTGGGCAGGGATGTGCAGGGTGACAAACACCCAGGGTAAGTGGCGAACCTCGCGCTCAGGTTTCCCCCCGCCCCTCTTATCAGGCTTTCGCCGGCCCGAGATGTACCTCCTCGGTGGAGCAGACCGATGTAACGAATGGAGAGAGGGGAGATAAGCCTTGATATCCACTGCTATCTCGCATGGCCTCGACTTCGCATAACTTTCTTTCACACTCGGTCTTATGGATCTGTAGGATATATCTCCGACCTGACCTCTTCAATTATCTCCGATCTCACTTACTTTTATTACCTTCTACTTCACTTTGTCATTTCATACCTGGAGCTTGACTCCGAGCATTGAGCTCTCATGTCCGCCCACGACCATAATGACCAGGGCCCAGCCTTGGAACAGAGCCAGTCTGTGGTGAAGAAGGTGGACGAGAAGATGATGGTAGCTGATGAAGCATCAAATGGAGAGTCACTAGACGTGGAGCTGGATCCAAGAATGGAAAAGAAGTTACTTTTCAAATTGGATCTTTTCTTTGTGCCAATCATCATGCTCACGTACCTATCCTGCTTTCTGGATCGATCCAACATTGGTAAGATTGAAATCTCGGCTTTTGGTTTGGGGTGATTCTGACTATCATTTAGGCAATGTCAAGGTTGCTGGTATGCCTGCAGACATTCACGCGTCTGATAGCGAGTTTTCAACGGCCGTGTCAATTTTCTATGCCACTTATGTAGTATTCGAGTCTCCATGGGCGGTACTCATGAAGAAACTTACACCGCGGAATATCTTGACTGGCTTGTGTATTGTGTGGTCCCTTACCACAACTTTCACCGGCTTTATTGAGAGTGTCGGCTCGTTATACGCTACCAGACTGATTCTGGGCGCCTGTGAGGCTGGGCTGTTCCCTTGTTTGAACCTTTACTTGACGATGGTCTATCGACGCGAGGAGCAGGCCAAGCGGGTATCTTATTTGATGAGCTGCGCCGCTATTTCTGGGGCTGTGGGTGGTTTGTTGGCATATGGGTTGCTGCAGATGGATGGGATCGGTGGGAAGGCTGGGTGGAGGTATGCATATTTGGACTGCCCCACTGACGAAGACAAGTTCGCTAACATGTGTGTTTCTTATTTTAGATGGGTATACATCATTGAAGGTCTCTTCAGTTTTATCATCGCCATTCTAATTTGGTTTGGCCTACCAAACAACCCCGAAGAGGCATATTTCCTCACCGAAGAGGAGCGTTGGATGATGCGCGTGCGTAATGAGCAACGCAGAAAGTACATGGGCAGTGAAGAGTTCAGCTGGGAGGAGATGCGCATTGCCGTGACCGATCCAAAGCTGCTTTTCTCCGCAATCGTCCAGTTCTGCCAGGATATTCTTCTCTACGGATTCAGTACTTTCCTGCCAACAATCCTGAAGAGCATGGGCTATGATTCCCTCATGAGCAATATTTTGACTGTACCAGTCTATATTTGGGCCGCCGCTATCTTCATTGCGATAGCTGTGTGTGCCGATCGGTACTCCAAGTTTGCATCTGTAAGTTTATCTTCTACCGTGGCATATCTGCAGATCCCTCATACTGATTTGAATATAGTTTATATTTACAGTGAACATTTTCGGGATAGTCGGGTATATATTACTCCTGACAGTCAGTAACACCGCTGTCAAATATTTCGCATGTTTCCTGATTGGCATCCCGACGTATACTGCTGTCGGCCTCAACCTTGCGTGGCTCAATGTCAATGTCGCTCCTCAGTACAGACGTGCTCTGGCAATTGGATTACAACAGACTATAGGTAACTGTGCGGGTATTGTTGCTGGTCAAGTCTATCGGACTTCTCCCTACGTCCTCGGAAATTCATTCTCTTTGGGGTCGATAGTCGTTTCACAGATTGTTGTCGTTTGTCATGGACTATACCTTCGACGCCAGAACAAATTGAAGGCGCAGATCGAGAGTGGAGAGAAGGAAGATAATCGACGTATTCATACGGGTGATGGTGCCGTGGACTTTAAATACCATTATTAAGTTTAGGACTCTCTGCCAATGATACTGGATTTTCGCTATTTTCATTGCTCGACATGTTTGCCAAAGTGAGCTTTGACATCCCTATGAATACGACAAGTTTTAGAGGTTTTCGGGAACACATCTCAGACTAAGAGTTGCTTCATGACCATTAGCACTCATGTAGCACGAGTTTCTGTAAGCTTTCGTCAGGTTCGTACTCAGCATTGTCAGCTTTCTCGTTGCTAGCACAAGTGCCAGATCAGGCAATTAGCAATCGTCCCATTCGAAGACATACTGAATTCGCGGCATGAGGGACGCCAGAGATAAAAAGTAGCAAGGACATTAGTTGGTTAGTCATCTTTCTGATCTTTCCCTTTTCTTTCAGAGGTATTTAAAAGTTAAATTGCCTGGTATCGATGTTGCGAGGGATAAGCAGGATCAATCTGACTACGAAGCCCGCACAATGAGTGCAAAAAAGAATCAAATTCCCAGATCTTTCGAACTAAAAGAATTCAAGGTTTTCAGGCGCCTTGATTTGTCGGTTGCCTGAACCTGAATGATGATCTGGTGGGGGAATCGGAGAAAGCATGCCTTCTCCTTCCACATCTCTGGATCCGGCGGGACCAGCCCGATCAATGACGCAGACGACCCGATCAAGTATATATGTACCTGTTCATGACCTAGCTTCAGCCAACTCGTCTCACAAGTCTACCTGGATAGAAAAAGCAATTACCACCGCATCATTACAACTCAAAGCATTTTCCAAAACCACAAAGTCTGCGACTGGAAGCCATCACCTGTTGAAACCCACCTATACTACCTGAAGCCTACATCATGGGCCTTTGCATGTCTTTCCCACGTCACCGTCGCTTCGCACCTATGCCTATGGGAATGGGAATGGGAATGGGAGGAGGATTCGGTCCACCACCCCGGCGGCGTTATCATCATGGAGGAATGGGAATGGGAGGCGGATACGGATATGGTGGTGGATGGGGCGGACCTCATGGCGGTGGTTGGGGCCCTGGTCCAGGATTTGGGGGTCGCCGATCTGGCTTTGGCCCCGGAGGTGGATTTGGGGGCCCCCGAGGTGGAAGAGGTCGACGATGCTGAAGGAATACGTTGATTAGCGTGGTGATTTCTTGCATGATAAGTGACGGGATATATGTCGAAAGCGGGAATGACGGGATATGGTGGGTAATCTTCAATAAAGAATATAAAACCTTGGTGGGATTGTTATCCATCAGTAATCAATCTTTCATTGACATGATTTCCACGAATCGAAGAGATCCGCGCAGCATATCCTGAATCCCGGCCGAACTGGAGAACCCGGAAGCCCCAGAAGGTGAAAGTGACGGTCGTTGACAATATCTCATGACAAGCTCCTTAGGGTCCACATCTTCAGTTAAAGGGTTAGTTATGCAGGTTTCTCCACGTTGAATAATGTGTGGAAATGGTTGCAGTATCATGCTAAGACTTATGAGGTTGCTGTGAATTCTATATCCTGTCATCTGCACTCATTCGAACACAGTCTCTTATTGGCAGCCCTGGAATTCTAGCATCTATATCTACGAATAACACACGTACCTTCGCTTATGCTGAAAATTGGGGATTGATATTCGCAATTCACCACTCCCGACTGCCGAGACTGCATTTCGGCAGTCGACCTTCAGGCTCGGCTAAATGCTGTAGCTGATTCCGTACTGATAGCTAGTCTCGAACCTCCTCACCAAGCCAATCCTTCCATGTCAACGGCAATCTCGGCAAACGACCTTGTATCTCGGGGCTCACTATTTGAACATCACTCCTTTTCCATATCCGGTATGATGCAGTACTTGTAATTCAGAAAGAACGTTATATTAAGCACCAAAGGACATCGCATCATCCCGCTTAATTTAAGCCAATATACGAGATAAAACTTCATTAGAGCCATGCCATATGTAAGAAAGTGTGGCTTAGTGGATATCACTCTTGAATCACCTTAACATTCCAACGTAGTCTATAGAGTAGCGTGAGCAAGTAGGTACTGGGGTATGTACTCAATAACCTTACTCTTTGAGTCTTGGATACTGCGCTAATTTAACATTTGGTGAGGAGTGTTCAACTAATTCTATGGTGTTTAATTAAGAAGCTCCTGTATCTCGGCTTGGTCCCTCACAACACCCTTTCGGCAAATCGATAGACCCCCTTTCCCATATAAATACTCGTGGAATTCTTTATTTGTTTTCACCTACACAATATAAACAGAATGGAGGGGACCGTCATTATCACCGGCGTAACAGGTTCCATGGCTATTGAAGCAGTGCAGCAGCTGCTCTCCTCCCATCCGCACTTGATCGTCGTCGGCACCGTTAGAGATGCAAACAAGTGCCCCAATAACCCCCAGTTCCTCCGTTTAGACTCGATAAGGCAGCAGTACCCGGAAAGGAGGCTCATCCTTGAGAATGTTGACCTTAACTCGCTCAAAAATGTACGATACTTCGCGGATCGCATTTCCGGCCAAGTAACAGCGGGAGAGCTCCCTTCAATCTCCGCTGTCATTTGCAACGCATTCACCTGGTCATTGGAACGTGGTCAGCAGTTTTCCTCAGATCACTATGAATCGACATTCCAAGTCAATCATCTTGCGCATTACCTACTGGTGCTGAAGCTTCTGCCCAGCATGAACCGGAAGTCTGGTCGGATCATCATGCTTGGCTCGGAGATTCATAATCCAGAACATCATCACAATCCTCTATCAAGGATGGGGGCAAGTCTCCCCACCGAAGGAAACCTTGAAGAGTTGATCAAACCTGGCCCGGACTCACCGGGGGCAGAGCATGATATGGGCTGGCGGCGATACGCGAATAGCAAGTTGGCCAATGTTATGTTCATATATAGTCTGAACCAGCGATTGCAAAATGTATGAGCAGACCGTCGCTTGGGATCGTCAAAGCAACCTTGCTTACAAGAAATAGGACAAAGTATTGAATGCAATAACCGCCGTCGCTATGGATCCAGGTGCAATTGTCGATTCTCGAGCACATCAAATTCACGGCCGCTTCACCAACAAAATGGTGTCTACCATGATGAAACTCTTACATCCTGTACTAGCGCTGTTCACTCATTGATTCCGAACGACTACAGAGTCGGCAAGAGACCTTACGGCTTTGGCTGCGGATCCAAAGTATCAATCCGCTCGAGGGTACTTTGATGGAAAAGAGGCGATAGCGCCCGCGGCAGTTGTAACGGAGACGGGAATACCGGAGGCGCTGTGGTCATAATGCTGGGGTTGGACAAAAATGGAAGATTATGAGACTTGTTTACCCAAGCACATGTCGTGACAGCAGCAGCTAATGGTGGAATTGCGCACCGTCTATGTATTGAGAAAGCTTGGATGAGAATCAAATCCCACGCATTGCGTGTCAAATCATGAGAGATCAACGCATAACTCACGCCCTGAAGTTGTGCATAATATCTTTTCGCATTGATCATACCTTTATACCACGTTTGTCATTGTAGCCGCAAACCTGGTTGTAGCCAACGGGAGAGCAAATAAAATGTAGATAGTTTACCAAATCAAGGTCAAGGGTATTGAAAGCGGCAAGTGCTATTGAATCGACGCATCTGTTCCAAAGGGCGTTATCACTTAGTGCTCACTAAGCGACATATATCTAACTACCACGTTATAATGCGTGAACTACTGAGTGAGCCTAACTCTAGCACCTCATGATAGCAGTGGCAACCCGAATAGGAATCTCACACCCATCACGGAAGATCCAGGACACATACCTCCTTGTGTTATGGATCTCTTGTCCCACTTCTTGGCATTTTGGCATTGTCCATTTGTAGACATCAACCCGCCTTAAAAGGCTTGGCATCGTCGACATAACCATTCATCCGATTTAATCCATTGCAACTACACACCCGAATTAAAGCCTACTACGTCTCTTGTCAAATCTTCAATGAATGTTTCGCTTAGCCGTTTCACATGGTGTACGCCAAAGCCCAACTCCCCTTTCAAAGCGCTGCTTGCCGATCCGCGGTACACACACCCCAACCCACCCGTGACAATGATTGCCAAGGAGCTATACGCAGGGTCTTACCGTCAAGGTTTCCCAGGGTTTCTAGTCAGTCCAATGGCTTCTTGCTGCGCCTCCCCCGAAGAGGGTCATCACAAAAGGGTCATCACTGAATACGGGGTTCGCTTAGACCTGTCGTATTGATTAGTGGGAGCAATGAAAGTTTCTCCTAGTTCAACTTTCAGTCAGATTATATATGGAGATGATTTTGAAGTCCAGATTCCGAGGTCAAGTATGATACCAGCTTAAGTTGATGGATAAGATCGGTGTTCCTGTTTCCTGGTAGAGTCACGGACAGAGATTGGTTTCACATACCTATACATCGATTCATAATGCTAGTCCTGGGCCCTATATTGACTCCTTGAAGCCATATCCCCACGACAAATCAACATGCGCTCGCCAAGACCACATTATCTTTTACTGTTGGCCATATCCTTTCAGCTTCTCATTTGCATAGCGGAGGCAAGACGGGGTGGGGGCGGTGGTTCCAGTGGAGACAGCGGTGGCTCAAGTGGAGATGATGATTCGAATTCTGATGGAGCTCCGTCTGTTTGTGTCAATGACGGCCTACCAATGATCACAGATCTTGATATCTGGCGATTCGATAACTACAGCTCAGACCCGCACTACGGCGGCGCGTATTTCTTCGGCGAGGCTTCTTACAAGGTTGAGGTTAAGCAAGGAAACCTGTACACTCAGGATTTCTGCACGCCCACGGCCGGGTTAACCCTTCCAGATAGGCTGTTTGCCGCCGCTTTGATTGCGCCACAATCGCCATGGCCTCAGGGGTCACACAATAGCATCGTGATCGGGTTCAAGGGCTGGGTTACAAATAATTCGACGAAAGACTTCATGACTTCATACGAGAACTGCGACGCCTACCAGTACGCAATTAATTTTAGGACCTCTTCATACTACACTATGACCTATGAATACGACGGTCTTACTGGAGTTTGTGATTCAGTGCCTTTGACAATATCTCCTGGAGAAAATTCAACCACCTTTAAGGGGGAGTACATTGAAATGCCGCCGACAGAGTGGCATAATGTATCGATGGGGCAATGGCTCTATGATGAAGTAGTTTTCACCGGCAGCCTTTGCGGCCAGGAGGGTCTGTTGGAGGCACCCATTCCAATTGGAATGGCCATCAACGGATCTGTCAACTCTGATACATTCAATCTCACCATCACGGGACTCGATATTAACGTCGTCTATGGGGTCAACGCGAGTTTTGCTATAGATTTCAAAGGGACGTTTGCATCGGCCAATTCGACGCAAATCGTGAAGGTCGGGGAAAATGATGACTCACTTATATCATTTGCCGTGGCTGGCGAGAATGGCCAACGGAAACCGAGTGCGTTTGGGCCAGCGATATTTTCCGTGATTGTTGTGGTTCTTAGTTATGGTTATCTATAAGAGCATTGGCGATATGTATGTTACTTGTTATATTCCTGGGTAAATCTTCAACTAGTCTTACGGAAGAGCCTGTCAACTATGCAAGGAAGACCAGATACTAACGGGGAAGGAACAAAAAGGTCGGCTTTGGAACTGAATTCATTGTATTTGGACGTCACTCAGGATTTCTAGACTCTGCGATAAGATCCTGAATTCAAACCACCCCCTCAGTGCTACATACAGCTCTTCCGAGACATAACACGTTATCTGTCTTTTAACCCGCAATCAATTTTCCGAATGCGAGAATCTTGAACAAAACGGTCAAATAATTTCCGGATATTTCCGTGTATGGCGCTGCGAAGGGTGTCTTTGAGGCCCCTCGATTTCCGTTCAATAGCCAGTTGATAGCGCTGGGGCTTACAATTCAAACTTACTTCTGAAATAACCACGTGCCACTCAAGTCCATATCATCGCTGTTCATTCCCCAAGATCTGCTCCCTACATTCGCTAACTAGACCTCTGCTTCGACTAGGTATGAGGGAGCAAAGAAGCTTATAAGACTTGTCTTATCAAAGCAAACGTAAAGACCATTGTTTCCTCAACCCGAGCAATTTCAGATCGCGATAGAACAAAACAACAATTGACGATCATAAACCATATTACCTCAACCAAACAACCTTCACCTCAAAAAGCAAATCCTAAGGCTAGCGCAACCATGCAGGCGACTCCAAAGTTCCTATCCAAAGCAGACGCCTCAGAAAAAACCGTAGTTTGAGTAGACTGTGCCGACGATGACACAGACGAGGCAGGACCAGTAACATCAGAGACTGAGGGAACCGCAACACTACTACCAGAAGTACTTCCACCGCCACCCACAACAGAAGACCCCGAGCCCATAGCACCAGCACTCGGCGAAGTAGACACCAGCTTACTAGACATCACGCTACTGGAAGCTGAGGCCGTGGATGTAACCGAGATTTGCTCCGTAGTCGAGCTAGACGAAGACGAAGACTCCGACGATGAAGACTCCGACGACGAAGACTCCGACGACAAAGTGACCGTCGTCTTAGTCGGAGACTCAGAAGAAGCAGTGGTAGTAACCGCCTCTGAAACGTCCGTGTAGGTCACCATATACTCTGAAGTAACGCAAATACTATCTGCCGAACACGCATACCCATCATCACAGCATAGATGGCCGCATACCACGTCGCCGTAGCAGGCAGCATCGCAGCCGCGCTGCCCGTCGATGACGGTACATGCCGCTCCGAAGGGGCAACAGGCTTCCCAGCCTACGCAGGAGGAAAAGCCTGAATCGCAATAGTAGGAGACATCTTGACGGGGTTGGAGGGCATAGTATATAGGTGCCGCGGTGATTTGGGCGTGAGCGGCGAGGTATTCGGCTTTAGTGGGAGCAAGGAGAGATAGCGTAAGACAGAGGAGGGAGGATAGGCTGGTGGTTTGGGTCAACATCGTAAAAATGCCTAACTGTAAAGTATAGTAGTTCAAATTGGGTAAGGTTCATATATGAGGGTCCTGTAGAAACGCGGATTTTCATTCAGAAGAGCGCATAAGACACTCTTTTAAACACCTTAATTTAGTTCTACGATTGCATAGTCCCTAAATCCGTCAGAAATGAGGCCTCTAAGCGAGCTGTTCGTGTACTCGCGGAACTGGGGAACCTCGTATTCGATGTGTCCGTGCAGCAGGCTCCTGCTAATCCACCGAATTTACTGGGTAAATATGTCGAGGCGGGTCGAGGCGGAAATGAGGCCTGAGCTAGCAAGGCATGAGGGAGCCACTAGGTTCTATGCGAATCCCTCTTTAAGGTTTCACATGTTGGTTTCGCTCAGCGTTAGGCGGCATGTCAAAATTCAAATATCCACCCTGGATGTGGGAATTGTGCCGCCGGTGTGGATTAGTGCGTCAAATTGGACTGCCGAGGGGGCAGCCCAAAAATTTCAGTTCCTGAGCCATATTTCCAGCCTTATTTCGCTAACGTAAAGACTGATATCACGATAAACTCTATACTTGGATGCAATTTTGCTTTACGATTTAGCTGAGGAGACCCTTATAGTTAGGGGTTTCGCTTAGCGTATTATGCTCGGATCTCGACCTTTGAAACGCGCAACGCGGAACTAATGAGTTTTTAGCAACAAAATAACGGAGAAGTTATAGAGTCACAAAGTGTTATGATAATTGAACCATTCCACATTCCCTATAGTATAGTGTCAAATGTACTCGACCCCAGTGCATTTCTTTATATCCTGATTAGTCCATTCCGCGTGTAGTGAGTGTCTGTCGGTGTAAGGAGTGAAAGGGCTGGGTAAGAAGATAGTGATAAAGAACTAAAATGGATATAAAATAGGACTAGTTTGGTATGGATTTGGAGTCCAAGGCAAAATGATTCATATTGATTGCAAAACTAATTCTAAGAAAAGGATCAAGAAGATAGGGATTCTTCTTCTTCCTTGAAATAGATAAAGTAAGAGCTAAGTGAGCTGATCATCATGAGCTCGCCATATATATCTCTTCGTCATGGACTAGGTCTAGGTAAGTCCAGAGCTCCCTTTTGATCTATATGCTGGAATACTTCTGATTCAGCACTATTTCGGGATATCTCATGACTTCTGCCTTAGAAAATTGGTAACCATCTTTTCTTTCGTAACAACTAGGTGTATAAGCAATATCGCGTCCTCTTCCACTAGTGCTTTAAACTGGTTACCTAGACCTATAGTATATGATAAGCCCGCGGGTGGCGCTAATAGCTACGAGATACCTGGATCCATACCCACTAGATCCTACTATACCTATACTAATCTATATTCTAGTCCTGTAGCCGCGACCAACGAATCAAGGTCCGAAGCACCCGGAGGGCTTCACGCCGATCTTTCTCGGCGTAATTGCAGGAGAAAAAAAAACGCCAGCCCGTGCATTTGGGGACCTATCTTGTGCACAGCGTTTCTCTTGTTTGACCAACTCAGGATCTGAACAGCAGTTTGTCTAACTGGGAGCTCATGGTTTCCTATCTGAACCTTCCATTCCCGTTCTTGGCTTTTGGCTCGCACTTCTTCTGCTTCCTTTCGAAATTCTTCAATTGGACGCTGGATTCCGTGGTTAAAATCCGGCTTTCAAGTTCTTCTTTAGAGATCTGTGGTAATCTGTCAAAATCCTCATACCGCAGGTTGCGCAGGCCTTTCCCTGGTATAGGCGGCTTGAATTTGGTATAAGAGTCCCTTGGGGTGGTCTGGGAGCCATTGAGAGAAGTTTGTAATGAAATCAAATCGCTGCTGCTTGCAGGGTTCTGTTCTAGCTCACTGGTGGGCTTCTCCGTACCGTGTATACGGCCTTTCCATCTTGAAACCGGCATGGCCTTGCTCTTTTTGCAATAATCAGACAAAATGCCACACAAAAGATCCAGAGTCTCAACAATTGAGTTTTCATGCAAATGAATAATGGGGGCTACGTGATACCAATGTCAGTACGTTGCTGCAAAAGTTGGGCACTAAAACAGTGACCTACCAAGCTGCATCCCATCCTAACACAAAGGGCGCTATGGGCGACTATCATGATACAATCTACGCAGTAACCGTAAAATCTAGAATAAAGTTCTCCAAACATGGCTTCCGGTTCCCACGTCAAAACGTTCTATGAGTTGAAGAAACAGGACTTTACGATAACGACATACAACATAAAGCCAAGTTCTACTTACACCATTTCGTGCTGATCATCACTGCACTTTGTATATTCTATTTTGGTCAAGTGACAGATGTGATGAGACTAGTCTTTGGCTCGGGACAGACACCGTTAGCGGGTACGACCGGTCGCATACGTGCAAAAGCAAAATCCAACTTGGTATACAGGTGGTGAATCACGGATTGCATCTCTGTATCTTGTGTAAGCTCTGTACGTAAAAGACAGTCGACTTTTCACTGCCCAAAATATGAAGATTCCCCTCGCTATTTGACTATAGACCTTCCTACACTACATGTCAATATACATAGTGTGGGTCCCGAGGAATCCCGTCGCTCCACCATTCTCCCCTTTCAAAACCCCCGTTATCTGGCACTTGAGGTAACAAGCAACCCCCCACTGTGGACCCAGGCACAGTATGACATTAGTCCCGAGACACTTGGATGTAAATGATCATGGGGGCTTTTGAAGCTCTATCGCTGGTTCCAAAACCGTACAAGACTTACCGCCGACCTCGGCGTCGAGCGGCTCACTTGCGCACGAAGACGGGATGCTTAACATGTACGCCAGGCTTAAGCGCATGATCCATCTAAGCAATTGAATAGCGCAATGGTCAGATCGAAATGATCAATTCGCAAATACTGACCACTTGACAGGTCGAAAACGGAAGAAGAAATGCGACGAAACCCGTTTGCAATGCTTGAATTGCGTAAGGCAAAACATCAATTGCGTTTGGCAGGTATCTGAGTCGCAGCCAAAGCCTTTACTTCCCGAAGAGCGAAGCCTTGCTCTGGTCAATGAAATGACTAACGGGGCTCTGGACCAAGTGTCATTCCCTTTGACACCAGCGGGCTCACCGAAGCAGGCTGCCAATGCTCCTGGATCAATCCAGAGTTGTTCAGAACATTTGCGCCATAACATGGCCTTGATCGTTCCATCTGCATCTTCACCAAGTCAAGATTTGAGCCAAATATCTATCACATCATCCACATACTCGTCGGCTATCACGCCCGAAAGTCGACATCTATTTCATTTTCTGAAATGGAAATTTCTTCCTGAATTGAATCGTCCAGCAGCGGACAGCAGAGTCACGGATGTATTGAGCAGACACATTTTGACTTTAGCACTGCAACAACCATTTTGCATGCATGCATTTCTCGCCTGTTGTGGAGCAGAGATACCCACTCGCGACCCAAGGATTCGCGAACTAGCGCGCTTTCACTACACTCGTGCAATTGCAGCGCTTCGAAGAAACCTCACCGATGGGAATGTTCAAAACCAATGGATAGTCACCATGCTCACTGTCATGATTCTCTGCATCTACGAGGTATGTATTGTATGGACATAGTCTCCAAGAGTGGTATCTGATATTTGAAATTTAGCGATCCAACGTGCATAGATCTTCAGGCGTAGAGGTCCACCTTGCAGGGGCTGCAAGATTGATTCGAATTTGCTCCGAAAATTACGCAAGGGAATCGGAGCCCTCCGAGATACAGATACAGCAGTCGATGCATCGTCTTGTTCGAGAGTCCTTCATATTCCATGTTGCAACTAGCCTTCCTTTCCAGGATGGTCATATGCACCAAATGGAAATCGAGGCAGCATTTAGGCAGGCCGAGGAGGCCATCTATCCACACTTCCTGTCCAACGACTCCTGTCACTCGGATTCTCCCGTGCTCGGTTTTCCGCCAAAGCTGTTCCGCTGTATTTACATGGCATGGCGCTTGTACCAAACATCACAATGGAGCTCTGTGAATGTACAGACGTGCCGGGATCTTGGTCAAGATCTCATCCAATGGAGCGATCACATCACTGCATCTACAGTTGACAATCTACTAGACCATCAAACTGAGGCAATGATCCCACACGGTCCCGTTCACCTCACCATCTCAACTTTCAAGAGCCCATTCCACCCTGCGCCTCTAGGCCCAGCACTATATATACTTGGTTGTCGAATTTTACTCCATCGCATGTCCTCCGTGGGTGCTGGCTCGGAGCCCGACTTTGAACGACTGTTGCAAGAAGGGATTGCAGCGGTAGGACGGCTACAGCCCACGCAGGATTACTTTGCTGAATATTACTGCTGGCCACTGCTTATAATTGGAATGCATTTAGAACACCAACCCGACCGGGACTTGCTTATGAGCCAAGTACATGCTTTCTGGGTGGCCACAAACAATGGCACAATGCGGCGACTTGCTGATAAGCTCCTTGGCCTCTGGAACGTTAAGACTGATTTCTCTTGTTGATGGTGTTTTGACGTGATCGTGTGTAGCAATTGATTATTAATCGATCGCTGCGGATGCCCCGCTAACACTCAATTTGCCACATCTGATGTTGCGAAGTGCCGAACCGAAGTGTATATTTGGATTTGTCAGCCCAAGGGAATCCCCCCTGGAAATACCCCAATTCCATTCCCCAATTCCCCAATTCTTTCAAAGTTTCTGGAGTATAAGTTGTTAGCGTGAAATCCTGTCAACATTCGAATACCCCTCAACTGATTTCTTGCTTTCAATTGACTTTCGCCGACCATGGGATCTATCGCGTTCAAATCGCCTCGGGTATTGCAGGCCCCGGGTCTTCCTTATTTCACTCCGGCCAACAATGGCGGCGCCGCTTTGAACCCTCAGGACCCCAACACCCCAACTTTGTTCCGGCCGTTGCGAATTCGGGATGTCACTTTTAAGAACAGAGTGATGGTTGCACCTATGTGCATGTACTCGGCCAACCCAAATCCTTCTTCCCCGGCAGTTGGGGCCCCTACTGATTATCACATCGCACATCTCGGTCATCTAGCCACTAAAGGAGCCGGCCTTGTGATCATCGAAGCAACCGCTGTTCAGCCAAATGGCAGAATTTCTCCCAATGATCTCGGTCTCTGGCAAGAAGGAACAGAGTCCGAGCAATTCAAAGGATTGCAACGCGTTGTGAATTTTGCTCATAGCCAAGGAGCCAAGATTGGGATTCAGTTGGCTCATGCCGGTCGTAAGGCCAGTACCGTTGCACCCTGGCTATCATCCGAGGGCAAGAGAAGTAGCATCAAAGCTGACGAATCCGTCGGAGGCTGGCCGACAAATGTGGTCGGTCCCTCAGGAGGCGAGGAGCACATCTGGGCCCCAGGAGATGTCAAGTATTGGCCTCCCCGAGAGCTTAGCACAACCGAAGTTGAAGAGGTTGTGCAGGCCTTCGTTCGCAGTGCTAAATTGGCCATTCAAGCCGGTGTGGATATGATTGAGATTCACGGTGCTCATGGATACCTACTGAACCAATTCATGAGTCCGGTCACGAACCATCGCACTGATAAATATGGCGGAAGTTTTGAGAACCGCATCCGAATTGTGCGGGAGGTCTGCACTGCAGTCCGTGCTGCCATCCCTGCTGGAACTCCCCTCTTCCTTCGCATCAGTGCTACCGAATGGTTGGAAGAGCAACCGGTCGCAGCAGAGACTGGCAGCTGGGACATGTCTGCATCCAGCCAATTGGTCACACTGTTGCCGGAACTTGGCGTTGATCTTGTGGATGTCAGTTCGGGTGGTAACCACATGGATCAAAAGCTCCAACCCCACACCAATTATCAAATTGATCTTGCGGGTCAGTTGCGCAAAGTGATCCACAAGGCGGGCCAGAAGACCCTGGTCGGAGCAGTCGGTCTTATCACGGAGGCCGAGGCAGCTCGTCAGATCGTACAAGGCGCTGACGAAGCGGTGGCTACTGAGGAAATGCTGTCTGGCCCAGAACCCAAGGCCGATGCAGTCCTCATGGCTCGTCAGTTCCTTCGGGAGCCCGAGTGGGTGTTGACGGCAGCAAAGAAATTGGGTGTTCCGGTGTCGGTCCCGCTCCAATTCGCTCGAGGACTGCTGTAAATACACCCATTATACTTAGAGCGATATAAATACGAATCTATTAGATGTGAATGTCTCCCACATCTTGCTTCTTTAGATCACAAACCTCTCTCCCACGTGCAAGACCCTGAAAAAGCACTTACGGGTTGTGTTGTGCTCTTCCCTCTGCATTTTCTTTCTTCAGCGCGCTTGGCGCAACCCCTTGGCCCACTGGGAATGCTCATTCAGCTCACGTAGCCCTTGCAATTTTGGCGGCTCGATTGCACTTATCAAAATTTGCTTATTTGCCCAATGGTGAGACGGGATGTGCTCAACGTGCAACGCCAAGGGTATAGCCAAGACATGGGCGGAGTTAATGTTACAGTGCATGTAAACCCAAATATCATCTACCAGTACGAACTAGGACCTCAGTGAATGAACAATAAAGCAGTAGCTCCCTTGATAAGGCTGCCAAATCCCCGCCACCGAACTGTGTGGACATTCCTCCCGCATTCCTTTCCGTGGCTATCGAATCTCCACCCCCACGTCCAGTAGTCAGTCAAAATTGACCTGATCACAAAGAGACTCAAGAATGGCACGCAATTGGCTTCTGGCTGGTTACTTGGGAGCCATACTCCTAAACCCTGCAATTATCGCGGCACTTCCTGCTCCAACGCCCCCAGGCATTCCAACAGCTTCCACAGCTCAGAATGAACTATCTGCATTGACAGTTGCGGCGCAGGGCTCCGAAGATGGCTATTCTAGGGCCAAATTTCCTCACTGGATTACTCAAAGCGGGTATGATCTGCTTCGTTCACTAGCTAGTGATTTCATCTAATGTGCTACAGAGCCTGTGATACCCGCGAGGTAGTCTTAAAGCGAGATGGATCGAACGTAGTACAGAGTTCCAGCTGTGCTGCCACTAGTGGCACATGGATCTCACCATATGACGGAGCGACATGGACCCAGGCGAGCGATGTTGATATCGATCACCTTGTTCCGCTGTCTAATGCGTGGAAGGTGAGTGTACCCTTTCTTCTGCATATGCACGATACCTTGGCTAATTGTTGGCCCTCTGTAGTCTGGTGCATCTGAGTGGTCGACCGCTGACCGGCAGGCCTTCGCTAATGACCTTACTCATCCGCAGCTGGTGGCTGTTACAGATAATGTTAATTCCGCTAAGGGTGATAAGGGGCCGGAGGAGTGGAAGCCCCCTCTTAGTAAGTTACTGCACGTTCTTGCAATGATATCCGATCTAACCATTCATTAGCTTCTTACTATTGCACTTATGCGGAGATGTGGGTTAAGGTTAAGTCGGTCTATGGTCTCACTGTTACCGATGATGAGAAATCGGCTCTTGCTAGCATGCTAGATACCTGCTAGTGTGCATGTTCTGGAATCTGTTTATTATATTTGGGTATATTTCCCTCTCGGAAAAGGCCATATCACCCTTGTCGAGACTCATTATTATACATTGGAATCAACATTGAGTTTCAGGGTTTTCCAGCTCTAGTCATGTTCGATGATTTCCTTGTGACCATCAAGAAGTGCCTGGAGCCCGACGGATCTTTTTTGAAGGGAAGGACTAAAATCCGACCCGTGATGGAAACCCCAAATGTCTTTTAACCTCCTAAGAATCCATGCTGCTTGTCCTCCCAATGACGATGCAATCAGAAGCGACATAAAGTTTTGCACAGCTATTTTCTCACTTTCCAGGATAGCAACCGAGCCTAGGATAGCCAAAGGCCAAACAAGAGAGCTAGTAAAGTAATGGTTTCGATCGACCAGAGGTAGCAGTGCGATACTTCTGGTGACACAGACACCGATCTCCGAGTCGATCTCTTCTGGTGGTAAATATGCATGTGACTTGAAGAGCAAAACCCAAAGGACAAGGATATATAAAGCTGAAATATCGCCACTCTTCTGCAATACTTGAGTCCATTGCAAAAGTTGTTGTTCCAGGTGCTTCCATGAATGAATTTCCACTTCCGTTAACGGTCGCGAGAGGCGAGCAAGCTTCGTAGCATCAGCAATCAATAAAAAGAATTCATATGAGGTATGAAGAATCGGCTGACTCCCGACCGCATACCCCCGCTCTTGTTGTGCACCATGCACCGGATCCGAAAAGTAGTTTGATAGTTCGATGCGTAGCTCGGGCTGTGAAAGCGAGTCAAGGGATGGGTCGAAAAGCATCATCAATGATGCGTGGTAAACAAAAGACTCAACGCAAATTCTGTCAAATACTGCGCTCGCTTGAGGACAATTCACCCATCGTGCGCGCCGTTGTTTGAGCATAACCCCTGATGCCATGACATGGGGCGCTACTTTGAGCATTGTATCTAAGCGAGAGGTCTATTTAATGATCAGCAATGTACCTCCTATCACGATGAATGGTCAGGAGGACAAAGGGTAGAGAGTCGTTTGCCTCCGTACCTCAAACACAGATAGAGTGATGACAGTCGCAAGGAGGGCGTCATTGGATACGCTGTCAGTCATTTGACTAAGAGCCTTTCGTAAACCATTCAATGTCTGTATATAGTTTTGAACTGCGCAGTATATTGATCCGCCATTGAAGGAAGCCAGCTTCATTCCAGCTATGGAGATCAACACGCCCATCAGTGGAGGAAATTCGAGAGCAAGTCGCAACATATATGACTGATCCGCGTATCGGGCAAGTGAGTTCCGTCGCACCATCTGCGGCAAGATAACAGATCCGAAGTATCGGTACAGATAACAATGCTCCTCGAGCTGGAACGGGGATGGCATCTGGACTGGCGGGCGGAGTCCAGTACGTAGAGTCGGCGAGTCGACTAGCGACAGTCCATCTTCACTTCCATTTGAGATCAATTTCTCCTCCGATGATATTCGTCGTATCCGGCCATCTTTGCGCTGTTTATCAGATGGCCAAACGCATTGGAGCCGATTGCGGCTGCACCCCGCACATTGGGGCCGTGCTTCGTCGCACTTCTTGCGACGCTTCCGACCTGCATGGGCTTTTTAGCATCGATGAAGCTGATCATATCTCTTGGAAGCTTACACTGTAAGCAGCCGGTCCGGGTTCGAAGCTTGGCTGAGGAGACCGGCGTCATGGTTTTGGTCAAATGCAAAAACTAGAGTGCGGGGGTTATGGCGGTTTCAATCCGACCTCGGGATGGGCCATGCCGTCAGACTCGGGAATTGTTTAACCAAACACTTAGGTCCGAGGCGGGTGACGTGAGTGAGATATAAATTTCGTTGACAATTCCACTTATAATGAGTGCATCGGAAGCTGCCCAGATGGGGCAGAAAGCTTCAGATACTAACCATGGCTTACAGTGGTCAACTGTTACTATCATAATCTGACTGGGCAATCCGCGTTCCGTGTACAATGCCAGGACATGAACAAGCTGAAACCTGCTCAGAGCACATGGAGAATGCTCGAAATAGGTCCATTGATGATGCTCAAAGGAACAACCACAGTCCTTGAGCTCACGCTCCTCCCACCCTTTTGTAATCTCTTCTCTATTTCCTCCACCTCGCCCGGGTCTAACATACTTCGCCACGCTAAATGCCGAAGCGTTAGATTAACAGGGTAAGTGCCCACTGGGTTTTTTGATGCAGAGAGGCCAGGCCGATCGCTTGGATTCTCCCCTAACACTAAAGGGCGATGCTCGACCGGCGATAGAGTTCAAAATTGACCGTGCACAAGGGCGGAAACAGGAACCATGACAGGTATTCCCAGTGTTGCACGCCAGATGAACTATCATCAATCTTAAGCCTCTTTGTATCACCATTTTGTGGCTTTGGATGACTATGTTTGACTGGGTGCTGGAGATTTGGGCAAGTTGTTGGTTCTACTATCGAAGTCTCGATGCAGTTAGTATCGTGGGGAAAGGCCAGGGACAGAACTAAAACGTCATCGCATATCTGCCTATCTATTCAGGCCGGCGGAATTTCTCTCTGTAAACCTAAACACTACTATGTGCGACGGTTCCTTGACATTTCCTTCGCTGCAGGATGACGTTCTCGGGTGGATTCACCCCGAAGGCTCGGTAAAACCCCGGATTCCCAGAGTGACCAGCGCAAAAATAAGCTTACGGCTTTCTCACCGGATCCACACCTTGATGCTTGTAATGAAGTGATGCTACTACTAAATCGTCATGAATTTACCCCGGACGGGACCGATCAGCATGGATGTACCCAGGATTCCTCAATCCCCCGCATTTTTCTCGACACACTCCTCTTGAATCAATTCACCAAACCTGAACGCATTTCGAGGTAGTTTCAGAAGCCAACAGAGTGTTTGGAAGAGCATAGTACTGCCCAGGTGTACACAGAATGGAGAAGTCTCAAGTCGATCATGTGGAAGGTCTTGAGCCCCAGATTTGCCGCGGTATGAACTGTAATAGCACTGATGAGTTTCCTTTGCTAATGATCTAGTGAACAGAGGAAGCATCATGGGCCAAATTAATCCCAGGCGGATATTCCCCTTCTCGATGCATGAAGCTTCGTGGTCGAGCCATGATCAATGCCATCTTGCTTCTCGCCGGAACCTCAATCATGTTCTTTGGTTACGACTCCTCATGCATGAGCCAAGTCAATACAAATTCGGACTACTTGCGATACATGGGGACTGACTCGGGCTCGGCACGCGACTCTGCTGCAGTGGGAGGATTGGTCAGTATTTGGTTCGGAGGTTTTGGAATAGGTATGGATTGCAACCGAGAACAAATGAATAAGGTCAGGCTTCTAAAGTTATTTTCGCCGGATTCTAGGTGCCATTCTTGTCGGTTGCCTTGCAGACCAAATCGGTCGGCTGAAGTGTATACAACTCGGTTGTATCTGGGCTATTGTTGGTTGCGCGCTTCAGGCATCTGCGCAGAACTTTACTTGGATGGCCTTCGCACGTATCATTGGAGGTATCGGTTGTGGACATTTGAATACCATTGTCCCCATTTGGACATCGGAGCTGGCCGACTCTCGTGATCGCGGTGCATTTGTCGCCGTGCAGTTTACTTTGGCTCTTACAGGAGGTACCATGTGAGTATGCCGACATAGAGAAGTTGATTGACACCGGTTGGTAACTCGGAACTGTTCTAATTGGCATAAAGTGTGTATTGGACAGAATATGCATGTCTCAAGACGCAAAGTCTTGCATTCGCATGGCGCTTTCCCCTCGCCTTACAACTCATCTTCCTGTTATTCATCCTCTTCGCGACCCCGTTCTACCCCGAGTCGCCCCGTCATCTAGTCAGCATAGGCCGAGTTTCGGAAGCACGGGATATAATGACAAGGACACGCAGAAACACTGTGGAAACAGAGATCGAGCGCGAATTGGCAGAGATCGTTGCAGCGATTCGCCTCGAAGCCAATGAGCCCCCACCTTCGATGTGGAAAACATTAACCACTCGCGATAAACTGCATACGCGACGCCGGATCATGCTAGGCGCTGGTGTTCAGATTATGCAGAAGTTCACTGGCATTGACTTTATCTCCACCTATGCGCCGGAAATGTTTTCCTTGGCCGGGTACACGGGTGATAAGCCTGCTTTACTGGCAGGAGGCAACTTCTTTGGTTACACGGCTAGCTTGGCGCTGGCGATTTATCTTTGCGATCGACTGGGCCGTCGTCGGCTGATGTTGATAGGATCCTCTTCCATGTTTGTAGTGTTGATTGCAGGCGGGATCTTGGCTCATGAAGTTATCTCAAAGGCTGACACAAACCCTGACTTATCCTCACGATGTGGCGCCGGCGTTGCAGCCGTACTTTATCTGTACTCTTTCATTTACGGAAGCACCTGGCTCACGACTTGGTAAGTTCAGCGAAAAGATCTAGAAAGTGTATCACTAATCAAGGAATGCGCAGCTGGGTTTATCCAACCGAGATTTTCCCGCTTGTCAGTCGCGCGAAAGGGACTGCGGTAGCTACAGTGGCATTTTCTTTGGCGGGTGGAATAATCAATGAGATTGTTCCGTACCTCATTAATGCTGTTTCTTATTGGGTCTTTATCATCTTTGCTCTTTTGAACTTGGTGATGCTTGTACCCATATATCTGTTCTACATCGGTAAGGCCCTACTTCTCTCCATTGGACTTTCCAAAGCTAATCCATACGTCGGCGCGAAGAAACGGCCAACCGGCATTTGGAAGACCTCGACTTTTTGTTTGCCCATGACAGTCCATTTTTCTGGCATGCCGAGCGTGCTTATGCGAGTAGGAAGATCCAAGAAGCTGCCGCCGATGAGAAATTCAACCAAGAGGGCATTATTGCTGAAGGTGATTTGAAGGTTTAGGTTTATGTTAAGCTTTGAAATATGCCTGGAGTCGTGACCACATCTCCTGCCCAGTCTGCCCATAACTTGCTTCAAATCTGAAGAACATTATTTTGCTGCATCGTTTTGAGAATTCCGATACATCAGCGCGGTGCCAAATTTGCGCATTAGGCGGCTTGGCATGAGATACAAAGCATTAGCAGTTGTCATGCAAATTGTATATCAAGTCAGCTGGTAACAAAGTTTGATATAAAGAAACACAATAAACTTTCATTGAATATACTCCAAGAGGCAGCCCTTCCAGGGTCATTCCATTAGGACAGGTGGCTAACAATCATATCTAAATAAGTGCCGGCACGAGGTGTAGTAGCCTCAATTCCGACCAACTTAGCCCGATCATCCCACAAACGCATTGAAACCATCTCATCTTTTAAAGGGTCTTCCTCAAACTCTCGTAGCTCATCCCCTTGGAATGGACCACCCTGGAAAGCCAAGGATTTCTGCGACGCAGAGGACAAGGAATCATAGTACTCGCGATTGACAGCCGTAAGATACCTAACTGTGTATGAGTACCTGTCAATTCTAAGAATCTGCATGTGGCTTACCGCTTCGCAGCAACATGGCTGTTAACCAGCCGACAGACTGTCTCGCTGAAGCCCAGAGACTTCAAGTAGGAAGCACCAATGGCTTCATGACCAACGCGGCCGACATTTTCGCTGCTTTCCTTGAGATTCATGCGGACTTCCTTGGTAGATTCTAAGGGAATGATTTGGCCGATATCATGAAGCAGGGCCGCTATTACCAGTTCATCTCGTGCTCCTTTTTGCGCTAGGTTAGCACCCTTCCTTGGCGACATGGTTAAGCACTCACCTGCTTCACGGGCCTGGTTCGCGGCTTGCAGACAATGTTCTAGCTGACTGATAGATTCACCAATGTAATCTCCTTGTCCGTACTGCTCGAGTGAAGCGATCAGTGCTTCCGCCTTTGTGGATGGTGAATTTGTGTTCATTGCGGTGGATGAATTTGTGTGGTATGGTTGAGAAGAGAGATGATGAAAGTTGGGGGCAGTGGGTGGGGAGGGAGCCCTTTAAATAATTTTTCACGGAATTCGTACCGACATGCGCAACATGGCCTTTTATAGTCTTGAAAAGTCTAATTTATTCATATACGCCACCTGAATCACCAATCTATGGCTTATGAATACATTCAAGCGGTATGAAAGGCTTGCAAGTGGTGTGTAGTGTCTACGAAAGGTACTTATTTCTCTTGTTCTACTTTCACCCTGTGTTATACCGAAATTAATTTTATTTCTACATTCATAACCAAGGTTCAGTGTGGTATTAAGAGCCTATCACTGCCTTTTATAAAACATGCCTTTTCTAGCCTTCCTTTTTACAATACACCTGTCTTCAAGCCGAAACACCATTCGGCTCCACTGTCAACATCGGTGAGCCGAAAGCATAGCGCACGCGACCCTCCTCATAATCAACACCCTCTTTGCGCATGTGCGTCGCAGGCCAGAGATTCCGACGATCAGCATAGTACTGATCGTGGAGGTTTCCCTCAGCCGCGCAGTTGTAAGTGGCGTAGATAGCTCGGCGGTCCTTGGTACTAGTGTTGGCACCACTGCGGTGAGCCAAGTAAGAGCCGAAAACCAGAATATCACCTATATTGAAGGTTAGACTCGTCATATGTGAGCACCGGGTCCTCTCATCTTTGCTGTCGCTTACCAGGCAACAAGTCGCATGAAGTCCAGGTGTTGCTTTGCACCCATTCGGGTTCAATGCAGCGATCACTGCCCAGAGGAATCTGCATACGGTGGCTGCCGTTGACAACTTCCAGACCTCCATTCTCAGATGTCATCTCATCGACTGCGGCGAGAATCGTGAGATGCTTGATGTTCTTCACATGGGTGTACGCGTTGGCGTCAATGTGGGGGTCAAAGCCGCCTGAAGCGTTGTTAGGCGATCAGTCTCCTGATCAGACTTATGCTTGATGATAGACTTACCACTTCCAGCAAGCTTGTAGTTGATCTTCTCCTTGAAAAGAAGCATCTCCTCGCCCGCCAGCTGCTGCAACATGCTCGTCGCTCGCTCTCCGCGCAGGAAGCTGTCAAAACCTGCGTGGGAGTTCGCAAAGTTCTCTGTGCGACATAACACACGATCACCCTTGCCGTTCACTTCCTCGTAAGGCATCCAAGGAACATCGGCAGTGCGAGGCAAGTCATGCACTTCCTGTGCCCATTTTTGAAGTGTCTTGGCCTCGGGCTCGGAGAAGAAGCCGCGAACCAGCAGGTATCCATTCTCTTGGAAGCTCTGAAGCTGCTCAGATGTCAGAGGGTAGTTGAAGTTATCCATGATGATTGGCTGATCTTGCGATGGATCACCAGAGATTTAAGAAAGTACAACGTGCAGTCAGGATTGGCGACGAAGAACGGGCCACACGCGATTATATACATCACGGACCTTCAGTGGCGGCTGTTTCTTGCACATGTGTTGACGAATCCAGGGATTCATACTGCAACACCGCGCTTCGCACCGAGACTAAGGTCCACCTTTTTGTATGGGGCGCTTAATCCACATGGCCCTAGATTCGATGTGGAAGGAACAATCAAGGTAGGTAATCGGGGGTTTACGGTTGTTGACTGATAACGTGGGCGAAATTGGCCAATTACATGTGACTTGGTAAGCCACATGTGCGGATAGATAACAATGATTGGACAAGAGGAGTTGCCCGCGGCCCCATCTTCACGTGCGCGATTGGTGCCCTGCAACAAGGCACGTAGTATCCGTAGAAGCTCGGACCTTCCACGTTCTGAGCCTGTCACTTCTAAACACCGCACTTCGTACCGACTCTAATCTTCCGATCTACATGTGCCTGCAAGGAAGCCTACCATTGGATCTCCAATCGTGAAAACACACGCCAAAGTTGCATCAATGACTATAATAGGTAAATGGCATGTGGAACATATACAAGAACCAGTGAGAAAAATTAGATGAGAGTAGAGAGTTCAACTATCAAGATTTTTTCCATCTTTGGTTTATCTTCTTTCTCCTCGCTCCCTTTCTCCTTTTCTTCCTCCCTCTTCTCGTACTTGATTGCTGCAAGGACTCTCCAACTGCTGAATCAACAAGTCCCATCACATTTGTCAACAATGGAGAACTCTCCCGCTGACTCGATCTTGAAGATCAAGGACAAGCACAACGAGATCCACAATGACACCTGGGATCTCGAGGAGCACGAGACCAAGAAGAAGTCCTCCGGCATTCTGAATGTTATGGTCGCCGGATTGGCTCTTTTCAGCGATGGCTACAATGCTCAGATCAGTATGTCATCAGTGATACCTACGACTCATAATTGCTAATCCCCTTGCAGTTGGTTACATGGAGCCTCTTTTCTCCACTCTGTAAGTCTCACGAAATGCCCAATACCGCGGTTCAGGCGCTTACATGCCTAATTACAGTTACAAGTCTGGCATGTCTTCAACCATCAAGGCGCGCTTGTCTAACTCCTACCTGATCGGAGAAATCTTCGGCATGCTCTTCTTTGGTGTCCTCATCGACCGCATGGGTCGCCGTACCGGTATCATTGCGGCCACATTGTTCCTGGTACTTGGTGTGGTTCTGGCGACTGCCGCTCACGGCACCACGCAGCTGGGGTACGACCCGACTACTTCTTGTCCTACGTCTGAGAATAGAGCAAGCTGACATTGATGACTATAGGATGTTCTGGATGATGATTGTGGCACGCGGCTGTGCTGGATTCGGTGCTGGAGGAGAATACCCTGTCTGTGCTACCAGTGCCACTGAGGCTGCGGACGAGACCGCTAAACTTCGCAAACGACGAGGAATCTTGGTCGCGGCTACCACTGATTTTGCTGTTGATCTGGTAAGTTAGTGTGAGCTCAATGAATGAGCCCATTACTAATTGCCACTCAGGGTTTCGTTGTTGCTGGTGTGGTCGCTATCATCGTCCTTGCTTGCTATGGCCAGCGCTCTTCCGAGGGAGTCTGGCGAGTTTGCTTTGGTCTGGGCTTTGTTGTAAGTCGCGATAACCACTATCCCCCATGAAAGTGTATTGACGGAGGCAGCTGCCTGTTGTGATCTGCTTCTTCCGGGTTCGCATGGTCAACTCTACTCAGTACAAGAAGCATGCAATTAAGTCTAGCTACCCGTACCTTCTGGTCATCAAAAGATACTGGAAGCCCATGCTTGGAACTTGTACGCCCTGTTCCCCACCGTTTTGAAGGCCTTCTAGCTAACTCAAAATCAATCTCTAGCTCTGGCTTGGTTCTGCTATGACTTTGTCACCTATCCATTCGGTCTGTTCTCCTCAACGATCGTTGAACAATTGATGACCAATAACACAACCACTCAGAACATTGGATATGGCGTAAGTCCTTGTAGAATCCGAAATTACATTACAGCCAGGCTAATATAATGTCTCTAGACTGTGATTAACTGCTTCTACCTGCCTGGGTGCATTGTCGGTGGATTGTTGATGGACCGCATCGGCCGGAAGCAGACCATGACCCTGGGATTCTTCCTTTGGGGTATCTGGGGCTTCATTCTGGGCGGCGCTCTTGGCCCTATCCAAACCATATTTCCTCTGTTCGTCGTCATGTACGGCATTTTCCAAGCTCTTGGTGAGATGGGCCCTGGTGTTGCTACATTCCTGTGCGCCTCAGAGTCCTTCCCCACACCTTTGCGCGGCCACTTCCTCGGTTTCGCTGCCGCGTTCGGAAAGGCAGGAGCCTCCATCGGAACCCAGGTTTTCACCCCGATCCAGAACTGCTTCTCTACCACCGAAAAGGGTCAGCAGGCAGTCTTCCTCATTGGATCTGCTTTTACCATTGTCGGAGGACTTATTTCGTGGTTCTTGATTCCTGATATGTCTCGCGAGCTTGAAACCGAAGATGCCCGTTTCAAGGCCTATCTGGAGGAGAATGGATACGACGTCAGCGAGTATGGCGAGGCTCTTGTTGTCAACCAGCGCAGTTGAAAGTCCGGCACTGACGACCATGATGAATGTTCGCTACCATTAGCACAGACAGGATTACGTCTATCGCCTAATCTTTAATTTGCGAATATCCCTGATGATTGAAGTTCAGTCACAAAAATGATGTTAATTTTAATGAGTATTGATTTGATTCGCCATTATGGCCTTCTTCCCACTATGGAACTATAATTTATTCCCAGATAGTGGGGTGAAAAAGAGCTTGCTAGAAGAACGCCACAAGGTCAGAGGGACACCACCGCTAGTGCGCATCTAGTAAGGCGCAGAAATTGTAATTTAGCTGGCAATTATTGCAATTCGGACCAGGTTACCGTTTTTCCATAGAAATTAGGGATACAGTGACGTTGCATGAGTTTGAACCCCCCTTCCTCTCCTCCACTCCTTATACAACATTCTGCCATGTGTCCTGCCAACCAAAACCTCACATTCTTAGCTAAATAAGCTAAGCATGTAGAACTTGCAAGCTGAACATTACTAAGAATATTCCTAATAACGTAACACATATGATTAATGTAGGTATAAGAATCGTATATCAACTAGTATGCTACTTTTGGTCAGCGTACTACGTATGATAGGCGGTCTAAAAGTTCGAACTAATGCAGCACCAGTATATACAATATAGTCACATAACCTCACTTGAACCAGCACCTCTAGAGAATAAAGTCAGCAGCGAGACACTATATGACGAGAAACGAGCAGCTTAAGTTGACCTGATTTGACTATATATATTGCCTTTAAAAAGAGAAGATGAGGAAGAAAGATAAAATAGTGAACGCTATACTTGGTGTTTCAACCATAATGGTAGTGCATTTTCTGCTGATTGTAGTGGAAGGAATCTCATCGTGAGTTATTTTGTGGAGGCAACTGAAGTACAGGTGAAACGTTTAATCAAATGTGGGCATGTAACTGCGCTGGCTGCTGCTAATGCGGTTGACTCTGCTGAGATCGTTGAATACTTACTGAGCAGACAGAAAATGCTGCGCTACTAGGTTATGTAATTGAACTGACCAATGCAGTTTAGTTTCATCTTTTGTATCTGCTGGCGTGTTTGTGTAGGTATTCTTACGTCAACGTGAAGCCTGTACCGAGAATCCCCGCTTTACTTCCCCGCAATCAGTCTCGTTTTTGTGGTTTTCCTTGCGGATCAATGCCAAATCTAGAGCAAATTGAGCCAACCGCCTGATAGCCAGGTAGCTACGGAGTAATTTCGATTGTCAAATACCACGGTTACTCTAAGGCAGCATGGCTCGCTCTTCGGTGACATCCACCCCACTACACACCAACGATAACGTCTCGATTTAGGCTAATATAAAGGTCTTGAAATATTTAAATAAGTTCTATTTTGAAGGTTAAATTTACTCCTCGCTATGTTACCTATGTTATATGCCATATTCGAACAGCGGTCGATGAAGCAGCTACCATGTTTACGCTTGGCCCCGCATATCGAATTGTCGTCCTGTTATTGCCCTTTTTATCTTATCATATACACCATGTAGAAGCCTTCACGAATGTCCAATCCAATAACTATCAGCACCGTTCGACAAACGTTTCGCCTTGGGATCTAGAAAAGTCGGCATTTCTGGATAAACTCGTGATGAATATGACTATTCCAGAACTTGGTATCTAACATGAGCCTTTTTCTTCCCATCGTGTCTCTCTTCCCAAGACTAAACATATCCAATAGTTCTACAAATGCATCTCATGTTTGCCGATAACATAATAGGACCAAAGTCGGACAATGCTCTTTACGGTAATTAGCCAGCCATAGGATCGTGAACGGCGGCCAACATACAACTGCTTACCATGATTTACAGATCAGGCAATGGAGCCAGCTCCAGGCGCACCCATCGGCATAGTGCATGACTGGTACCCTACCAACAAATCACAATATAACGACCTGCAGAAATTAAATGCCAATAAATCGCGCATCAACATACCATTTATGCAGACAGGGGAGTGCCTTCACGGAGTAGGATCGTTCAAGCAATCGATGTTTCCTCAAGTGATCGGCATGGCAGCATCATTTGATACCGACCTAGTGCATCGGGTTGGGCGAGCTATTGCGACCGAGGCACGATCGATCGGAATCCACGCTTGCTTTGCACCAGTGCTCGATCTTGCAAAGGAGCCACGCTGGGGTCGTGTGCAAGGTAAATATCACCTAGCTGTATTCATAGTGGCTGACTTAATCTGATTATTTCTTTAAATGCAGAGGATTGGGGTGAGGATATGGTCCTTACCTCTCACATGGGTGTTGCATTTGCCTCCGGATTATCGAAAAATAGCACTTGGTCAGATTCGGATGCTGTCATCCCGGTGATGAAAGTATGTACTATACTCTTACTCACTCTGATATTTTTGCCTTGTGCTTACGTCGTCTTTGGACATTAGCATTTTGCAGCTCACGGAAGCCCTCAAGGCGGTCATAATGCAGCGCCTTTTATGGGTTACGGAACACGTGAGGTCCTCCAGGAGATGCTTGTTCCCTTCAAGGCAGCTGTGGATTTAGGTGGAGTCAAAGGTGTGATGATGTAGGCCAAGTCTTTCTGAATATCCTTTCAGCCTCTCACAATTCGAAAAGGGCGTACAGCGAGTTTGACGATGTTCCTTGCTCGGTCAACCCCCTCCTTTACCAGGCATTGGAAGACTGGGGTTATGATGGTGCGTTGGCTTTGCACTATTTGATTTATGAACCTGCTAACAGGCTCACAGGCTTTGTAACTGCAGACGACACAGGTGAGTCAACGTTCAGCGCATATATCCTTAGCCCAATTCTTCAACCATCAGGATCACTGATGTATGATCTTCCCAGGCATCTCCGAACTGTTATACACACATCTTGTCACTAGCTCCGTGGCGGATACGATCGCTCAGTGGCACAACGCAGGTGGAATCATTCAATATTATGATTTCCCATTAAGTGAATATGTTGATGTCTGTGTCCTGATAATAGAACTGAAAGCAAGATTTAGTTTATTGACAATATCTAGGCAACGGTTGATCTGGTCGCTAACGGCACGATCGCGTTATCGGAATTACAATCACTTGCAAAACGCGTCCTGGGTGTCAAGTACGATTTGAAACTTTTTGAAGACCCATACATTGCCGACGATGTCGACTCACAAGCAATCACTGCATCTCATGTTCCCCTTACACTGGAGGCAGCTCAGAAAAGTATTGTCCTTCTCGAGAACAACAACTCCACACTCCCTTTGCAACCCGATAAGCAAGACATCAACACTATTGCCTTGGTAGGGCCTTTCAGCGATACATTCAATTTTGGAGATTACTCAGGTCAATTTGGAGGCTATCCAGTGAAAAATGCCAGCACGATCCGTCAAGGTATCACTGAACACCTGGCAAGCAACTTCCCAGGCACGAAATTGCTCACTAGCTGGGGAGCCAATTCTTGGAGTTACAATGGACAGTACAACGTACCTCCATATTTGCTTTCTGCGAATGGGACCTCTGGTGGACTGATGGCCACATATTTTGCAGATACAAATTTCACCGATGCGAGAGTACAAAAGCTGGAGACACCAAGTCTGGACTGGGGTCTTTATCCACCTGACGGCCTACCCTCAAACAATTTCAGCGTCATTTGGGAGGGTGACGTTGATATACCTGTGGACATCACAACTGATGGGTGGTTTGGTGTTGCAATCTATGCTAATACCTCTGCTAAGCTTTATATCGATGGCAAGCTTCATGTGAATGTCGAGCCCACCACGGCTGGCAATATACTCTCAGATATCCCTGGCATCTCCTATACCTCAGTCAATTCGACGATTGCGCCACCGGGCTCGGCAGGTTTTTCTTTTGAGAAAGGAGCCAAGCATCAAATCAGGCTGGAATATCAAGCCTGGAACTACGTACAGAAATTTGAAAACGTCAACTCGCTTAATGCTCAGGTCATACTATTCTGGAATTTAGTTGATCCTGTTCATGCTATCGATCAGGTAAACATTCCCGGTCAGTTCGACGAAAGATAAGAATTAACTGGTATTGGTTTGAAATAGGCAGTCAAAATTGCTCAAAAGTCCGATGTGGTGATTCTAACCCTTGGCGCTAATTGGAACAGTGATGGCGAGTCCGGGGATCGAGCCACTTTGGGATTCTCTCCAAATCAAAGTATGTCCCCCAAAGCTCACGGTAAGAAAAGAAGAAGTTGCTAATTCTGAACTAGCTTTGCTTGCAGACGCAATCTATGGAGTTGGGAAACCTGTCGTTCTCATCTTGCAAGGGGGTCGTCCCTTCGCAGTTCCAGAGTATTACAATAAGTCTGCGGCAGTACTGAACACTGTCAGTTGAGCCACTGCCGAAGCTGTCAGTCTGTTATACTTTCACTGACGAATTCCAGTTCTTCCCCGGACAATCTGGTGGACAGGCCATTTCAGATGTTCTGTTTGGCACCATGAATCCGGGTGGTAGAGTTCCAATCAGCGTTCCGTACAATGCCGGCACATTGCCCGCCTTTTATAAGTAAGAGAAGATTCCTACTCAATTTGATGGATTACTGACTTTCTAGCTATAAACCATCATTTCCCCGAGACTATACAGATATTTCGTACAAGCCTTTGGTGAGCTTTATCCCCGGTTCACATCGAAGTGCCACTAACATCTAGTAGTATCCCTTTGGCTATGGGCTGTCATACACGACCTTCACCACGGCAAACTTCCGCTCCATCGTGGACGGCAGCAAGGGCACTGAGGATAAATTGAAGTTTAGAAGCAAGTCAAATATCACGTTTTCGGTCGAGGTAACCAACACTGGCAATGTTGCAGGAAGCTATGTTCCACAAGTTTATCTCCTTGGTCGCGTCTCCTCAATTGTACGTCCGGTCAAGCAGCTTGTTGCTTTTACCCGGGTGTATCTCTCGGCTGGGGAGTCGAGAGAACTTACTTTAGACCTCGAAGTAAGCCGGTATCTTCCAATTTTGGATCGGAAATACGAGTGGACAGTGGAACTGGGGGATTACACTTTTGCCCTGCTGGAACATGGAGGGAGCGACGCTGACACTTCGACCAACGTCACCTTGACTTGTGTTGAGTGAGATGTGAAGGGTTACGCTGGGCAGTAAGTTACGTGAATTTGGATACTTTCTTGGACTCGTCATACCTCAGGTGCGACAAGCTCTGTGCAACATGATAACGTGACCATTCCTGTAGCCAATTAGTTGCTTATCTTCCCAGTGTAATGTAGGACTTGGATGAAAAACCTGTTGAAATTTTTCATGCTATTTCTTTGCGCTGTACCTTCACATTTCTTACTCTATTCTCACTTACCTCTAAAAATTGCTGATTCGGCCGCAGCAACCGGAGCCCGTCATCTGGCATACCGAGGTCTGCACCCCACAGAGCCACATGGTCAATTCTACCTGACAACGTATGTGGACACTCACCTGGGTCGTAAAGCAGTTATACTTACTCTGGCTTCCCACGATTAAAACTTTATTTAATGATCTGTTTTTATATTTTGAGCCTCATATACTAAGTTTTGCCTTTTTCAGTGCTTCTCAAGCATGGAGGCTTAGATGCAACCAAGAAATTCCAAAACTACCACAAACCTCAGACTATGGCTCGCTACGGAGATGATCTGTGTATTGGCGCCGTCAAAAAGGACTGGTCTGCAAGGAAAGCGAACATGGAATAGAGCGCTGTTGAAAGTCTTCGATCGTGCCTAGTTTGGTTTTTTCGGTTATTGACTCAGATATATACTTTGTCCACGTGCTGTCTCGGCCGATAGATAGCGAGGTCTCTATCTACGCTTATTATGTCGGGATACATAATGCTACCAAGTATCTAGAAATTCTGAAGCGTAAGCCTCTAGTCTCCGGTGACTCTAAGTTGATAGCCAAATGTCCACTGTTAAAAATCGGCTAAACGGCCTGTTCCTCAATTTGCCGGTCGGATAAGTCGGGGGTTACAACGCAGCTTCCCAGCCACGCAAAGGCATGCCGCGGTCGGTGATGTCACACCTGCTCAGGAACTTTTCTAAGAAGTCAATTCCTTTGTATCGGAGCTCGGGATGGTGAAAATGCAAGGTAAGACTTTGGGTCATAACGGCCCCGTCCATGGATTCTGTGCACAAATGTAAATTATATGTACCAGCACTTCTGAATACTGTACATTAAGTTCTGGCTAAACTGATTCCTGCTCTGGAATCAGACTGGGTGAGAATTCCATGTGCGGGGCCTGGTGTATGGGGAGGTCTATTTACCCGGACCCAGAGGGCCCAGAAATCACGTAAAAACACCCCTGGCTACGACACATATACGAGGCCTTGATCATGCGACTCATATCCTTGAGCCATGGGTGTAAACCCTCCTTTAAATCATGTCTACCTTCCTTTTCTGGGTCCAGTGACAATATGGTCGGTGCAACCATTATGTAATATAACGCCCCAGGCCGCCAGTCCCCCGAACGGAGGAGCCCCGAAGTCCCCCACTGGGGAGACTTCTCATGCATTCCCCCATGGAGTTGCGCTGCAAATGTTGGGGGCGATCGACACTTCTCATTTTCGTGTCCCGACTGTTTCACCTTCCAAGACTGAGTGATTTATCATTATCTGAAATTGGTTAAGGAGGATGCAAAATCTGAAGGAGTATCAAAATTCATTGTTGGATCAGATTAGGGTTTTCTGGGCGCACCTCCAAGCTTTTTTCAGGGTGTGGCTTGGCCCAGCCTTAAAAGCTTGGGAGTTCTGCTCCCAGGGTACCTTGAAACGTCTTCTGTAGAATGATCACAGCCTTTCAGGCTCACCGAGATAGCAAACTCTGATATTGTCAGCCGTTAATTTCTTAAATGACACACAAAAAATGCGAATGCCCCCCATACCATATGAGTAATCTGTTCACCGAGAGCGGAGAAGATTGACAAAGTGGGGAGTGTATCCCACCTTCTAACCAAGCATTCACGGCCTAATGCTGCTTTTCGGCACGCCGACCCGCCGACCCGCCGAAATCCATCCCAGTCCCCGCCTCGGTGAAAAAAAGAAAAGGTTCGGGGAAATTATTTTGGAGAAGCGGGTTCCCCGGGGGAAAAAGGCCTCCGATCGGGGGAGTGTTCGTCAGTGGCTCTCTCGGTCCCAGGTTCTGTTTTTTTTTGCCACTACTCTTTATAAACCATTGCCCCCTCGCTCTTCTCGCGTGCTTCTGCATACCTCTACCTCTACCTCTCCCCTCCATCTATAATAGTGATAGTCCACAGTCATGGCGTCACCGGAGGTAGAACCTCACCTCGGTGAGACTCGCGATGTTGAGAAGGTCAGCGACGCTTTCCAGGAGTCTGCGTCATCCCTTGTTATGAACGAAGAACAAGCTTTCGCCAAAGCGAGGGCCAATCCCAACGAGGCATTGCCCATTCTCATTACCTACGCATCTGATGACCATGATAACCCTCGCAACTGGTCTAAAATGCGCAAATGGTACATCAGTATTTTTGTTAGCATGCTGAATGTGTTCACGTACGTTGATTCTCCCTAACCCGTTGCTCTATCGCATCCCATCCTAACGAGTGCTTTATAGTTGCTGGTGTGCAGGTTCTATCTCATCGGGTGCGACAGGCATCCAGGAGGAATTCGGAGTCTCATCTGAAGTTACGACATTGGCTCTGTCGCTATACGTCTTAGGCTATGCCATTGGTCCCGTTATGCTCGCCCCGCTATCCGAATACTTCGGTCGCCAGCCAGTATACGTCGTATCATGGTTCCTACTCTTCATCTTCCAGCTTCCACTCGCCCTAGCACCCAACATTGGCACAATTTTAGTCTGTCGTTTCATCGCCGGCTGCGCAGGCGGAGCCCCCTTGACGAACACTGGAGGCAGCATCAGTGATTTGTGGGAACGAAATGAGAGCGGTGCCGCCATGGCTGTCTACGGTCTCAGCAGTACCTTCGGACCCCCAACAGCGCTGGTAATGTCTGGCTACATTGGCCTCAATTTGGGATGGCGATGGATCTTCTGGATCCTCATGGCTATCTCTGGTGGAGTCTGGGTGGTCCTTGTTCTCACCATCCCTGAAACTCGACACACGGCTATCTTGCAGAAGAAGGTTGCGCGCCTTCGCAAGCAGATGAAGAAGGAGAACTTGGCTACTGCGGAGTCTATTGATGATATCCATGCCCATGAGCGCAAGGGTCTGCATCAGCTTTTTGCTATCACTCTTACGCGTCCGATCCGCTTCCTGTTCTCCGAACCTATCACTACCTTCTCTGCTATCTACAACGGCTTTTTGTACGGATTGGTCTACCTGTTCAACGAGGCCTTTCCATTGGTCTTTGGGGCCCCGAAGGGCCACCCCTTCAATGTTGGCCAGCAGGGTCTGTGTTTCCTCGGTATGGCCATCGGTCCAGTTGTCGCATTCTGCCTGTATCCCCTTCAGGAGCGTTACTACCTTCGCCGCGTCGCAGAGAACGGCGGAAAGGGTGTTCCCGAAGCACGGATGTGGATGGCCCGCGGCGGCGCCATTCTGATCCCAATCAGTCTGTTCTGGTTCGGATGGACCAGCTATGCATCCGTGCACTGGATCGTGCCTATCATTGCGTCCGGTTTCTTCGGTGCTGGTATCTACATTGTCATCCTCAGTATCCTGAACTACGTCGTCGACAGCTACCAAACATATTCTGCTTCTGCGCTTGCCGGTGTGATCCTGTGTCGCAACGTGGTCGGTGCGGGATTCCCCTTGTTTGCTACCCAGATGTACGAGAAGCTGGATTATGAGTGGGCCTCGAGTTTGCTGGGATTCATTTCTATCTTGTTGGTTCCTATTCCTTTCATCTTTTTCTACAAGGGTGAGGCTATTCGCCTTCGCAGCCCGTGGGCGCGTGAACACTTCGATCAGACTGAGGACAACCCGCACTGATCTTGCTATTTTGATGATTGAATGCTGCATCTGAGCGCTCTGATTATAATTTACATGTTAGGCATACGTGACTCGCATAGCGAGTCAATGAACAAATTTCAAAAAATTTCACGTCATTCTTGCGCATACCTAGTACCTTTACCATTCTGAATACCCGCTATTTACAGGTAAGTCGCAGCTAGTCTGGCCTGCAAATGCTCACCAGCAGTAAGTCTGCGCCCACCAACATTAAGCTCACTAGCCCCGCCCCCGTACCCAACAGTCGGATTTCCATCCTCCTTTTGTTTTTCGCGATGCGCCGCAATAACATCACTGGGGACCGGAATAAGCTCAGTAGTCCCAAGAGGTGAACAAAAGAACGCAATACTATATCGATCCGCACCCTCACCCCCCTCAGGAAAAACGACCCGATGCACAGTCGACTTCAGAAGCCCATCAGTCCAATAACTCAACGCATCCCCGATATTAACCAAAATGGGAGGGAATGGGTACTCATCCTGGTCGGGGTATACAGGCACAGGCGCCCACTCTTGCTCTGGTGTTTGTATCTCCAGCCCCGGTTGACCGGGCTGTTGAAACAGGAGAGTGATGCTGCCGTAATCGGAATGCGCGCCTGCACGGATATCCTTGCCTGGACAGTACCCTGGGACGTCAGACGGGTAGTGGAGAAATCGGACCGAGTTTCCTGTATATCCCTTGGATGAGTCGTGTCGAGAGGTGAAGAAGTCGTCTGGCATCTGGGAGGCGGATATTTTAATGACTGTGAAACGCGCATCGATGCAGGCTCTTACCTCGAGTCCGTGTGCAAGAAGATTTAATATCTGGATACAGGTTTGATTGCAGAGATCGGAAAAGCGAGCAATCTCTGCCTCACGCTTCATGGTGCTTGGTGGTAATGGTTGCACGATCTTTCCATTCTTCGCTTCGGAAATGTTGAGGGCTCTGCAGATATCAGTGCATGCTACTAAAGGATTTGTATGAGATGGCCTACTCTTTGAAATCACCTCTCTAGGATGCATCGTGTACACGGTTAGTTGCCAGTTTGAAGTGATTGGAGCAACAGGAAAATACCTCGTAGTGCTCTGGATCAAGAGTTTCGACATGCATCCCAACCCAGCCGACATTCTAGGATTGATCGTATCAGTGGATAATCGCGATTTTTGGTAATGCTCAAATTACCCACATCTGGTCCTCGTCTGTAAGGGGCCTTTTCTGAGACTGGTAGATCGAAAAACTCTTTTGACTGCAGGTTATTAGGAGATATTCGGAGATTTCATCATTCATTGAGCCTATTCAGAAACGACAGACCAGATCGAATGCGCTTTCTACATCGGCTTTCGTGAAAGCGGTTGTCCTGCTGTCGATGTATAGGAAGCCATATTCTACGGCGGCATTTAACATGGCCTTGCCGGCCGCCTTGTAGTCAGGGTTTGAGATATCCACCAACGGAAGATCTATCGGGCTTGTCATGTTGGAATCCTGGTTGTGCATGTTCCCGACTCTGCGGTGATTAGGGGCGTATCAACGGCGAGGGAATTCGGAGCGAAGGCTGAGCAGCCACAAAAGATCAAACGGTACTTGACACTGAATATTACGATATTTCTATAGCTGAAGTCAAATCACGGAGTTCCCCGATAAGGTTTGGGATAAAATGAACAGGCGGACGAGTTGAGAGATAGAAAGACGTTTGAAACCCCCGCTTATCTGCTATCTAGACCCCTGCCACTGTCAAATCTTGGCAATCATTGGATCCCTGGGACAGTTCATGTGAGCGGTTATACATCTCTGGCCCATCATCCTTCCGTTGATAATGGTTTACTTCTACAAAATGTTGCGACTTATTCCTTTCTTTCCTTGATTCATCGCATGTTGTACAGGTAATCACCCAAAGCATCCAGGAGTTCTACGTGCCGCTGTACGATGCAATGTTTCCCTCTCCATGCGCTGTCCCCATTCCGCCTTCATAAACAGAAATCCACCCATCAGGGACGGAGGAACACATTTCATGCATGCAATTGTTCTTCGAATCCAAGTAGAGGTTCATAGACATGAATTCTTCACGCGCATGAAGTCGGTGTACGGCGCATCGTTGGCTCTTGGCTGGTAATACGAATCTCGAGACATCGCCCATTGATCATACCAACGAAGTCCGAAGGACTGAAACCTCTGCGCATCTTTCCTCCGGGCTAGGGACGAGTTCGAGGTAACGAAGCCTTGACGTGGGTTCAATTGCCTGCAGTAAAGTCCAATCTTAGCTCGACAAGTTGACTCCATAGTAGTGTTGATCAAACCGACAATTTTGTTTCATAGTTGTTTCTCAATCCCTTAATCCGATACCACCACTCCACCCTCTTAGAATATTGGGGGCCAGAAATAGAGACAGGGGCGAGGTGGCCAAGATTCCCAGGCATTTATCGCATCGATTAGTCCTTTCCACTTGTTCCACATCCCATCTATGAGCGATCGATTGTACCCCACAAACCATATCCTCGGGGCCTGCGTTCATCAAACCTCCATATGACAGCCCCATGATCGACTCAGGAATGGGTCTCGGCGCTCTCCGTACCAATCGTGCCTCGACTTACCCAACTTGGCCCAACCCCGCATTTGTACCTTGACTTTTAAAGTGGCACCGCAACTGTGGAGACCGCGCCGGCTGGACCAGACCGATCGGGTAAGGTGATGGAAGTCTATACAACCGATATGACACCGAAAAACATTGCAAGGGCCCAACGATTATGGATATCTCCGCTTGTGTTTGTTATGCACGGTTTCTCATTGGACCGATCAAGGCTTGAATACGATGCTCTGGACCTTTCTTACTATTAGCGGAAGATGATTGGTGAATTTTCTGTCTCTCATCTCTTCAGATAGTTTCTCTAGTAGAGCACGGACACCACTACCTTCCGTGTAGGTGGATCACGATCGGAATCCCCCGTGGGTCCTTACACCAACCCAAGAAACAAGTATTAAAAAGCCCCTCCCACCCAATTCAAACACTGTCTGTGAACTTGTTTAAGAGAATGATGAATCCAATCCAAAACCATGACGTTGAAAAGCGAGCTGGAGCGGTAGATCCGCCCCTCGTCGATGAGAATGGTGCCGTCCCAGCAACAAGCTTCGAATATGGAAACTCAGTCTACGCGAAGCTGCAAAGGCTCGGCGGGAAGATCAAGGTGGAACAACGAGGAATTGAGCGCGTCCCCGACGATGAGAGAACCGATAACTCTTACTGGAATATTGGCTCAATGGTATTTCCATCCTAATCTCGTACAAGATGTCTCTAATTTCTTGGTATAAAAAACTCCCAGTGGCTCGCTGCGAACATGGTTGTTCCCTCTTTTACCATCGGGGTCCTTGGTAGACCATTGTTTGCCTTGGGATTTGTGGATAGCGTCCTGGTTATTATCTTCTTCAACTTCATTGCCGTGTTGACTGTTTGCTTTTTCTCTACCTTCGGTGCGGCGTTTGGATTGAGGCAGATGGTTCTTTCACGCTTCTGGTTTGGTTGGTGGGGAGTTAAGCTGAGTATGGATTGGTGCATTGTTGGAATTGGGAATATACAGCTGACAAGCTACTCTCATCTCCAGTTGCGCTTTTCAACGTGCTGGCATGTATCGGATGGGCTGCGGCCAACATCATTGTCGGAGCTCAATTAATCAACGCAGTGAACCCAGACGTCCCCGGGTACGCAGGCATCCTGATTATAGCATTCTGCACCCTGCTCGTGGTATTCTTCGGCTACCAAGTCGTGCACGCATACGAATATTGGAGTTGGATTCCGACATTCATCGTCTTCCTGGTCGTCCTCGGTGTCTTGGCCCACTCGGGGGATTTCGTCAATATCCCAATGGGAGTCGGAAAAGCAGAACTGGGAGCTGTCCTTTCCTATGGATCCACGGTCTTCGGCTTCGGCACTGGCTATACCAGTTTCGCGGCCGACTATACTGTCTACCAACCAAGCGACCGTCCCCGTCGCAAGGTCTTCCTCGCAACATGGCTGGGTATCTTTCCCACCCTGCTCTTCACAGAGTTACTGGGTGCCGCCCTCGCGACGGCTATGGCAATTGACGGAGGCGACAATGCCTACCAGCACGGATACAACGAATCAGGCATAGGCGGTCTGTTAGGAGCTCTTCTATTCCCTCGTATTGGGGGCTTTGGAAAATTCTGTGTTATTATCCTAGCCTTGTCTATTGTTGCCAATAACTGTCCGAATATCTACTCTGTCTCTCTGACGCTCATGGTCATGGGAAGATGGACGCGCCATGTGCCGCGCTTCGTGTGGACGGTTGTTGCGACCGCAGTGTATATTGCTATCGCGATTCCGGGATACAGTCACTTTGAAGCTGTTCTGGAGAACTTTATGAACTTCATTGGGTACTGGTTGGCAATCTACGAGGGGATCGCGCTGACAGAGCACTTCGTGTTCCGGCGTGGTTTTTCTGGGTACCGTCCGGAAGACTATGATACTCGTGAGAATCTTCCGCCGGGTATTGCAGCGCTCTTGGCATTCTGCTGTGGTGTTGTTGGGATGGTGACTGGGATGAGTCAATCGTGGTATGTTGGGCCTGTCTCCAGGCGCGCGGGAATCCCATCTATTGGAGGCGATGTTGGATTTGAATTGGGCTTCGCATTTGCTGCTATTTCTTATGCTGTCCTGAGAACCGCCGAGAAGAGATTCTTTAAGAGATGATCAAGTTTATGGTCATTGTTGAATGTGCTTCCACTCAAGGTTGGAGCATTATAAGCATGGAAGGTCGCAGTAACTGGGTGGTGTACCTGTCTCGGTAGTAAGACTTTTACTATATCACTTCCCGGCTAAATCTTTAATTGGTTTTGATTAACCGACTCATGCTTCGTATTTTCTCATGGTATGATAAACCTATTTCAAAGAACTTCTTGCTGTCGAAAACCGTCGTTTCTGTTGGTGGGAGACATTTCGTGATGGAGTGTGCGCGCAAGAAGAACGTTCCACAGTGGCCTTTCTTGGGAACGAAAAGTGGTATGCCACGTAACCTAGGCAATCCAGAACCAAATCCGTTCTATTGAAGTTAGTGCAGTCCAAAAAGTCGATCATAGTCTACATACCGAGAAAGTTGCGTGGTTTGGGCTCTTCCCATGTTGACTCCAACTCGTCAGCTTCCTCTTTACCGGACCAAAGATCCATATCTTCTACCTTCACAAATTTCGTCTTGTACAAAATCTTGTAGCCGAGGAAAAGGCCGGCAAATATGGGGATATCGATGTATGGAGGAATGAAGCTCTTCGCACTGAAATGACCAGGGAAAAAGGCATCGAACCCATTGAAGAATGCCACAGTTGACGAAAAGATTGCTGCAAAGTATGCGAGGTATGGCTGGAATGGTGCTTTGAAAGGAAGTGATGATCTCGGTATACCATGATGCTTTAATCCTTGATTGAAACGGATATAAGTGATTGAGATAGATGTCCACACGATGAGCGTGCTGACAGAGCTCAGGTTGCTGATCCAGAAAAAGACATCTGCGGAGCTGGCTGAAACGTTCAGATAAACAAGGAGACTCAATACAGCCGTGACGCCCACGCAGGCATATGGAACGCCAAATTTCTCGTAACGAAGGATTCGAGGTGCTTTCCCGTCGAGGGCTGTGGAATATAAAATTCGAGTTGATGCGTAGAAGAAAGAGTTGCCAGCAGACAACGCTGATGTAAGGACAACTGCATTGATGATAGATGGCAGTACTTTGATCCCACCGTTTTCAATTGCAATGACGAATGGACTGGCTCCGACGCCTGATGCGCCAGAATCAATAGCATTCAATAGCCGATGGTCACGAGATGAGACGCATAGAGTAACCAGGAAGATACTGCCGACGTAGAATATGGCAATTCGCCAGAACACACGGCGCACAGCCTTGGGTATGTTTCGTCTTGGGTTTTCGGTCTCTCCGGCCGCAACAACAACCATCTCGCTGCCTCCGTAGCTGAAAGTCGCCTGAATAAATACTTTCCAGAACGCCAGGAAACGTCCAAGTGATCCCGTCTCCAGGTATTCGTTCATAGGTCCAGGTTGCTGCCAATATCGGAACCCAATTCGATCATGTGTTGGTGTGCCACCCAGCGTGATAATGAACATAAGTAGCATCAAACCTATGATGGTCGTAAGCTTGATAGATCCGAGGACGAATTCTAGCTCGCCGTAGACGCGAACCGGCAAACAATTGACCACGAAAATGGCAACGAATAGAACCGTAATCCAGACAGCAGAAGATATAGCATTAGGCCAGTAGTCGATCACCAAGGCTGCAGCGCTGATTTCGATCGGGACTCCAATGGCAAATTGGTACCAGTAGTTCCAGCCAAGTGTGAAGCCTAGAGCTTCGTCGACGAATCGGGCAGCATATACGGGAACAGCACCGGGTAGTGGAAGCCAAGTCGCCATTTCACCCATACTGTTAATCACTGCATATAGGTTGAATCCAGTAATGAAGTAGGCGAGTACTGCGGATAACGGTCCTGCCAGCGAGATAACCTGACCGGTACCCACGAAGAGGCCCGTCCCAATAGCGCCAGATAGAGCAAGGAATTGAATATGCCGTGATTTGAGTCTTCGTTGCAAGGTTCCAACGTTCTTCACTATCTCCTCCTTCTTCAAATCGAACTGTGTATCGGGCTGCGAATCGAGCCTTCTGGCATCACCCTCCTCTATATCATCTTTGTGGTCGGCTCCGACGGGAGGCTGCATGTTTTCGAGGGACATTAATTCATCCTGTAAAACAAAAGTGAGATTCTTGCTTGGACTGGTCCAAACTTGGAATACTTATATTAAGTACTGCACAGTCACATGGGGTTGGCAGGTACTACGTACCTGCTTGTATGAACGGCGCACGGACTCACCGGATCAGGACCCTTTAACTAATACGGGGAAAGCGTGGGGTAGCTTGCACGCGATCCGTTGCCGATAGCCGGAGTTGTTGGCTCTAGTCCGGGCTTCCACATTGCTTTGCTCGGCAAATATCTGATTCGGCCACTCAACGCTTCAAAACACTTATCTCACCTACTGATCGGCAAAGTCGCAAAATGTCCGGGGCCCACTACAGGGTCCAAGCCCTCATTAAGTTCAACAAAGTTGTACCACATGGTCGTATCAAGATAATCAAGAGAGAGATGCGGGGTGAGCAAAGAAGGAAGGTGAATAAGGAAAGAAAAAGCTGAAAATAAAGTAACAAGTTATGCTCACCGCAGTTTTTTTCTTTCTTCCGTTTCAAGTCCTAATTGTTCACCATGGGGTCCCAATCATGGTCGCCAACACCTTTTGGCCATGAAATGCGACAGCACTTCTCCTTCGCACCGGGATATAGGAACATGAATCATGGTAATATTAAGTTTGTATATCATCTCGTCGAGCCCGTATTGACAAATGCTAGGCTCTTTCGGAGCATCGCCTCGTGCCATCCGCGATAAAGCAGATGAATTGAGGGACGAGTGCGAGGCCACTCCCTGTCCTTTCATCAAATACCGATTTCCACAACTCCTCGACGATTCCCGTGCTGCTATAAGCAAATTCCTATCCGTTCCTGAACCTACCATCGTCCTCGTTCCTAATGCCACAACGGGTGTCAACACAGTACTCAACAATATCAGGTGGAACGACGATGGCAAAGATGAGATTCTTCAATTGGATGTAATATACGGCGCATGTGCGAAAATGGCCAGCTATATCTGTGAATCCCATCAAGACAAGGTTCACACCCGCGAAGTTGACTTCAGATACCCTCTTGAGCCCTCCGAGATGGTTGAAATATTCCAAAAAGCGATTTCAGCGTCCAGAGCTGAGGGATATCGCCCCCGGGTTGCAATTTTCGATACCATATCATCCAATCCCGGGCTTCGACTTCCATTCGAGGCATTGGCAGCTACTTGTCGCTCAGAGGGCATACTGAGTTTGGTTGATGCTGCACATGGAATTGGTCAGATCGATCTCAATATTTCATCTTGGGATCCGGACTTTCTGGTTACCAATTGCCATAAGTGGCTGTTTACTCCACGCACATGCGCGGTGTTCTATGTCCCCGAGCGAAACCAAGGCATCATGCGGAGCACACTGCCTACAAGTCATGGTTTTGTTCCACGCCCCAGGGCTAATGGGTCAAGCAATGACCTAGATGTTTCAGCAAAATCCTATTTTGTCTCCAATTTTGAATTCACGGGTACCGCCGAAAATGCTGCGTTCTTGGCGGTTGGAGAAGCCATTAAATGGCGTCAGGATGTATGTGGTGGAGAAACCCAAATACGAGACTACTGCATTGGCCTTGCTCGAAGAGGTGGACAGACGGTGGCGGATATCTTAGGGACTAAAATCCTTGACAACGCAAGCCACAGCTTCACTGACTGCTGTATGGTCAACATTCTTCTTCCTCTGCAGCAGCCGACGACTGGTAGTGGGTCCCTGGTTCAAGGCAAGGGCGGTTGCGTAACTATCACAGAGTGGATGCAACAAGCTATGATCAAGGATTGGAAGACATTCATGCCTGTTTTTCCTTTCAAGGGAAGCTGGTGGGTTCGGCTTAGTGGGCAGATATATCTTGAAGATAGTGATTTTGAATGGGCCGGTTGGACGCTGAAAACACTCTGCGAGCAGATTGAGCAAGAGAATTTTGTATAGGTGGTCCAATTTCGGAGGGCTAATTTAAATCATGGACCAGGATTTATACATATGGAACGGCGAATGTGTTAGTCACAACATATAACCTCTCACATAGGATCTCAAAGTCTTCCAACAACCTTGTAAACAGACTCGCCATAGAAGTCATATGGCGTGAACCTTCGTTGACAAATATCTTAAATGGCCACGATAGGAATTCTAGCTTAGACCCGGGGGGTAGTCGGGCGTTCGGGCGGGGTGTTTTGCTCTGGGGCTTCCAACCAGCACATTCCAAAGGATGTTCTCATTCCCGTCACTTCCAAAGAGACACTTTGAATTACCTGGATTTGGAGGACTTGAAAAGTTTTAATTGAGACTAATACAGGCTTTGAAGTGGACTTTGTGAAAAAACAAGTACCACCTGATTATGGTATATCTCCAGAGAAGCAGCACTGATACGGGTAGGTAATCGGTGCCCACTCTAGGTACAGATGTTCAAAATGCGTAGAAATCTTACAAGAAAATCACGCGGAAATATGGAACGGGGTCGTAAGCACATTCCTTCTCCCAAACCAACCGCAAACTCCGAATTAGATGCAGGTTCATTCATTCATGAAATTTCCATTCCTTCGTCATCTCCATCAGCCTCGGACATCTCGTCTGCCACAGACCCTAACCTAAGGCGAGACCCTTTCCCGTCACCAGAGGCGTCGTCCCCAAGGGAAGTGACCAGTTCAAGTTCTGGGCCTGCAATAATGCGGCCTTCAGTGTCCACAACCTCACAGAGTTCAATCAAGCTCTGGTGGCTTAAAGACTTGAAGCCGTCCGTGCGTACTATGCGACCCCAGTGAGTGAGACAAAACTGGGCCGCCCGCCGCATCAGCCAGTGCTCATTTGTTCTTCCAGCTCGCTCCCAAACAATGGCAGCATTGTCTACATCAAGCTCACGACTTAGCCGGTTCACACAAAGGAGGCGAAGCTTAGGCATATCGTAGAGGTTAGCCATCACCAGCATACCAGCCACGTCAACCACACTGGAACCGAATTCGGGATGCCCGGAAATGCTATCCGTGTATAGGTAATATAGGAACGCACGAACGACTGAGTATGGCTCGGGTATGTGCATGCGCTTTGTGTGGTATTCCGCCATTTGTGCGGCATATAGGCGCTTAAAGTGTGGCCACCGCAATTGCAAGATGATTTTGTGAACGTGTATCGGTGCTGATGTGGATGGGTTGGGTTCTACGAAGGTTGGCTTGGACTGAGCTGGGGATCCAGAGGGTGTGTCGTGATAATCATCTGAGCCCATATAATCATCATCATCGCGGATAGCAGTGATGGTGAAATCAGCACCACTGCCTGATTCGGGAGACTGGTCAAAGACCGAGGCAATATCTGCTCCCAGGCCCGAGACTGGAGAGTGGCCAGATCGGTCAGGCCAAGAGGAGTCTTGCTCAGGTGCTTCTGCAGACAGATCATTCCCCAACAAGCCATACTTTTCCAGGTCAATGGAAAGGATTTCACTCATATGGTTCTCATCGCTAGCACCAGGGGTGTTCCCCAAGTCGAGGCTGCATCCTAACAGCCAGGCCTTTGTGCCCGCTTCGTTGACAGTGCAATAGTGCCACCTATAACCCGGTCGGAAAAGCTCATGGCCGTCGGCCAATCGTTGCCAACGTAACGAATTGAGCTCCAGGGCTGCCAAATTACAGTCATGCGACCGGACGGTCTCAGACGGGGTGATCAAGTCAAGAAGAACCCCCGAGGCAAAGGATTGGAAGTGAGTTCCGGAGAACAACGCGGGGACATTGGGTCCAGAGTGGAATCGGAGACACGAGATAGCGCCTGGAGCAAGGGGCTTGCGTCGACCAAAGTTGCGCACCTGGACACTGGCCGAGTTTGCAGCATAGCTGCCAGAACGGGGAGACATCTGTGTAGAGGGACTAGAAATAGAGTCTGGATAATGAGCTATCGGCAATCGTTCGTCCGGGGAGTCCACGGTACCTTGGGGTGTGGTGATGCCAGCCAGGGAGGGAGAGCCTTTAAGGTCGAGCCACCAGATATCAGTCGTCCGTTCCATGTTCGGGCCCAATCCTCCAAATATCCAAAGGCGATTGCTCCAGACCCATGCGGTGTGGTCAAATCGAGCAGTGAAGCTCCATGTTCGAGACCAAGTCCAGGTTTGAAGGTCCAAGTAGGTGAGATCATCCAAGATAACGTTATTTTCTCCGGTCACGCCACCAACGATAAATAGTTTGTCGTCATGGATAACGGCGGCATGGCGTGCTCTGCCACGCGGAATTAAGCCACGAATTTCAGGTAGGGCCCAGGTGAAGGTTTGAAGATCCAGGATGACAACGTCCGAAAGATATTCGCGATGCTCGTTCTCACCGCCAAAGACAATCAATTTGTTGCCCTGGTAAAGAGTGGCGGTGTGTCCTGGGGAGAATATGTTAGAGATACAAACCCAATGAGAAGGGGTTTGGGTGTTCAAGTACCCATGCGAACGCCCGGAATATCGCCATAGTTGTCGACCAGTTCCCAGCGGAGAGTGTTCAGGTCCAATCGGAGCACGTGGTTGTACACTGGACCAAGTAGGTTAGCATCGTGGTAGAATTTGGGAGATCTGCGACAGCGCGAGGGCGGACCTTCATCGGTGTATTGATCGAATCCTCCGAAGGCGTAGATTTGATCGTTGCTGCAGTACGTCACGGAGGCGTTGACTAGACATGCGGGGACATGACCTTGGGCCTTTTTGACACTGGGGCGATAGTCAGTTGCCGGACGCCCACCAGCGGGACTAGCCGGCAACAGGTATGCGTCCTGTTGCTGCATCGAAAGTACCGAGCGCGCACTTCTCGGGGTAGGCGGATTGGGGAATCTCGAAGATCCAGTCCAGGCTGATGGAAGTCGTGTGGGTGGGTCCAGGTGGAACGGAGGGAGGTGGGGTTGTAACTCCCGCCATCAGGCAGGAAAACGAGAAAGTTGAGTGTCCAGAGTCAACAAAGACAACTAAAATCGGCAACCGATATGCGCATCGTGGGACAACTCAGCCACTGACGCCATTCGAACACCACAATGAAGCTCTTTAGTCCATCGAAGTTTCCCCGCCAAGCAATACAGTGAAAAGCGATCGACGCCGAAACGGGAAACCACCGGCATGTCATGTGCGGCTGTCGCTAGTCCTAGAACGGCCTAGCTCAGCCGTACCTGAGGTAACGGTTGCCCCGGCGAACATGGTCCATACTCAATGTAGAATTCTATTTATTCGGTTTTACTCTAATCCTCCTCCATTTCTTCCACATCTATCTCCTATTCCACACATTCTACATCACTGCATTGCTCATTTGCATTGATTATCTGTTTGGTGGCTGGATCCATCCTCTTCTAACCCCTCTTAAATAGCTCGTTCACCCTGTCAGTATGGCGACTGCTTCGGTGACTACTCCGAAGAAGAGCCACCATGGCCTCTTTTCCTCCAAGACTGCAGGAGGTCGAATGCCCTTGACCCCTTCTCCTCACACTCGCCCTACTGCAGTCACTCCACAGGGACAGGGTAACGAATCACCATTCACTCCTGTTCGTGGTTCCGAAGCAAACCGCAGCCAGTCTAAATCAGTCTATGGTGGAAACCTGTCCTCGCTCTTCGCCAAATCCTCTACTGCCAAATCCACAACCACAAAATCTTCCACTTCAAAGTCTTCAGCTGCCAAGTCAAGCTCTTCTACCAAGTCCTCTACTACCGTCAAGTCATCTCGGTCAACCTACCGCGACTCACCGAAGTCCAATATTGCACGACGAAAGTCACCAAAGCACCTAGAGCTTGGTGTTTCCGACTGGTCCTTGACTGGTACTGGCCCTTCGTCTGCCCAATCACCGGCTAAGGAGCGTTCCCGACGAGAAATTCCTACTCGGTCCCGCGCTGGGAAGACTACTGTGCGGATTCCTCACAACACCGGCGATCGGTTCATTCCCAACCGAACCGCCAGCGAGGGCCTTGTTACTTCTGGTGCTGCCAAGCCTGACGAAGGCCAGCGTCCTAAGACAAGCAGCGGAGAGGCATCTGGATCAAACGTCCTGGCCTCGGCTGCTAGTGCTTTTGACATCAGCGGCCGCGCGGCGGAAGACGACCTGACCTCTGCTTTGGAAAACATGGGTCTTGAAGACAATGAATCCACCAACTACACTCGGCCAGCACCTGACAAGGTTGCTTACGAGTCCTCCCTGGCTAACGCCTGTGACATTAACCTGAACACTCGTATTCTCGCCTTCAAGCCGCCTCCGCCGGAGTCATCGAAGCCTATTGATCTCCGTGCTCAGTACAACCGCCCCCTGCGTCCTGCCAAGTCCAACGCTGCTCAGTTCCGTCGCCGTGTTCAAACCGCCCCAGAGCGAGTGCTGGATGCGCCAGGTCTTTTGGATGATTACTACCTGAACCTTCTGGACTGGAGCTCAGGGAACCAAGTTGCTATTGGTCTGGAGCGCAATGTCTACGTCTGGTCTGCCGAATCAGGATCCGTCAACTGTCTGCTGGAGACTTCTCCTGACACTTACGTGAGCAGCGTGAAGTGGAGTGGTGATGGTGCTTATGTCGGTGTTGGCTTGGGCACTGGTGAGGTTCAAATTTGGGATGTTGAGGAGGGTAGCAAGCTGCGCAGCATGCACGGGCACGATACTCGCGTCGGAGTCATGGGCTGGTCCAAGCACACATTGTCCACCGGTGCCCGAAGTGGCCTTGTTTTCAACCACGATGTTCGCATCGCCGACCACAAAGTGGCTGAGCTTGTCTCCCACACTTCAGAGGTTTGCGGACTGGAGTGGCGTTCAGATGGTGCTCAGCTTGCGACTGGTGGTAACGATAACCTTGTCAACATCTGGGACGCTCGGTCTCTCAGTGCTCCCAAGTTCACCAAGACCAACCACCGCGCTGCCGTCAAGGCACTGAGCTGGTGTCCCTGGCAACTCAACCTGCTGGCCACTGGTGGTGGTTCCTACGATCGTCACATCCACTTCTGGAACACCACAACCGGTGCCCGTACCAACAGCATCGATACCGGATCCCAAGTCACCAGCCTTCGCTGGAGCAACCACTACCGCGAGATTGTTAGCTCCAGTGGTTTCCCTGATAACTCTCTCAGCATCTGGAGCTACCCAACCCTAGTGCGCAATGTGGAAATCCCTGCACACGAGACCCGAGTCCTTCACAGCGCTCTGAGCCCTGATGGCCAGATGCTGGCTACTACAGCTGCAGACGAGAGCTTGAAGTTCTGGAAGGTCTTTGAACGCAAGGCTGGTAGCAGTGCTTCCGCATCTCGGGAAGGTAGCGTTGGCAGCAAGGCCCAACTGACCAAGGCTATGACCATCCGCTAATGTACCATTCGGATCTGGTTTTGGTTGCATTTCATGTTTTATACCCCCGGTTTCATGGTGATCTGTTGAGCATTGATGGGCTGGGATATTCAATTCTTTCGGTGTACTGGTGGTTCCTACAGAGCTTTATTGGGGAGTTTCTTGGGCGTTGTATCTAAATTGCCAAAGGCGCATTCTGGACAAATATCATTCTTCCTGCTATGATTTATAAACTTGCTGAAGTAAATTCACTTCACGGTAGAACGTCTCGGTGAGGCTCATTCTTTGTGGTCAACTCTCGAGCGCCGCGGGATGACTAAGCGCCGGGAACTGGAGGGATTTCGACCGCAGAAGCCCGACTTTCACCTTCAGTAACTCATCGCCAAATATCCCCGTCTACCTCAAACCCCTTCTTTTGTTTAGTCTGGGTTTGCTCTCAGATTCGATTTCCTTCATTGATCTGCCTGGAGGACTACGGTCTGCCTCATTCCCTCCTCGTTGTGTGATTCTTCGGAGCTGTGACCGATCACCGCTCCAACGGTCCCATCCGTTGCGACGACGGAAGCCTACTTGCTCTGTTCGAATCAACCAAGCTTTACTGTGCCTCAGTATACTTTTGCCTTCCATTTTAAACACCTCCGCCTTCCTTCCACATTCACCGCAAACGTCGCTCAAACATGTCGAACCAGCAAGTGGTAAGTCCCGTCACGAGGGCATCTCACCCCATACGGTCGCGAGGGGAAACCCATGGCCCCCCTTGCATCTTTGTCTTCATAGATCTTGCTCGGAAAAGGCTCTTCAAAGGCAATCCTGGCTAACATTAGTTGTGTCATAGGGCCCGGTGTTCGAGCGAGTCATCCAGGAAGTCTGCGACGCTTCTCAGGTCGATTTTGAGGAGAGCGGTGTTGATCAGAAGACGCTGCTAGACTTGCGTGAGGTGAGTGCTAATATGCAGAATTTTCTCTTGTTCGTTTGGATGATCTTTGGTTGTGTTTGATGGCATCTGGTGTCGTGGTTCTGGGGTGGCGGCCAAAAGCGGGGGTCCCGAAATGGTGCGGGAAGCGCTGCTTATGGGGGAACCCGGGCTTTTGAGGCTCTCTTTATATGTGGCCGCCTGTACCCGCCTAGACCGCCAAGCCAATCCCGTCGTTGACCACCCGATCTATATATATACCTTGCCCTGCCAATGTACCATGCATACTAACACTTTTTTTATAACAACAGACCTGGCAACACAAGCTTTCTTCTCTCAACGTCGCCCATTTTCCCTGGGATCCTACACCACAGCCTACCCCGCAAGCTCCTGTTCTGCCGCCTCAAGCTACTGTTCCATCAAATGCACCTCGTCCTCCCCAGCCACAACATGTTGCCCCTCCTGTCTCTATGCAGCAAACTGTTCCCCCTCCAGTGTCTGCTCCCCTTCCGGCTCATGCACAAGCCCCGGTCGCTCCCATGGGAGGACCTCCTCGGATCAAGACCGAACCCGGACTCAATGGCCCGCCCGGTCTGCCCAACATGAACAATCCCATGCAAGTCCCCACTAATCCCCAGGCAGCTCGTGATCGCGCTATTAGTGCGATGCAGCAGAAATACGGTGCCAATGCGGCCAGCTCCGTTCATCAAATGCATCAAATGCAAGCTCAGGGCCCAGGCCAGCATTCATACCAACAGTATGCCGCAAATGGACAAATGCCTCAGATCAAACAGGAGCCTGGCTACCCGTCAATGGGCCCTAGTCAAACTGACGGTGGTGGTGATGACCCCATGGCGGACTGGAAAGCTGAGGTCGCACGTCGCCGAGAGGCTGCTGCGAACGGCCAAGGCGACCGCATGCTCCGGGAGCACCTGAAGTCACAGATGCTTGGATTGGAGGCCGGCGGTCTCCTCCGCCCTCTCAGTGAGCACGAATCGCCGGCTGTGCTGGCACGACGCACTGCTTTCGAGACACGCCTCAACCCCACTCAGTCGACATCTGCTACTCCACGGATCCTTGGGCAGGTCGATGGAGAGGAGGCAGATGAAGACGCGATCAACTCCGACCTTGACGACCCTGAAGATCAGTTTGCAGATGACGGAGATGATGATGAATCTGAAGGTCAGGTCATGCTTTGCACCTACGATAAGGTTCAGCGCGTCAAGAATAAGTGGAAGTGCACATTGAAGGACGGCATTTTGACCAGTGGAGGCAGAGAGTAAGTCTTTCCTTTCTTCCAATGTTGTTTGTGGCTATTACTAACATTTACCAGATACGTTTTTCACAAAGGGCAAGGCGAGTTTGAGTGGTAAACTCGTCTCACCATTTCTCCTTCAAATGCCATTCCTGCTCCGTCTGTAATACATCATTTTTTGTGCTTCATCCGCACACATGAAAATCAGTGATCAGTGTTTTCGTCCTCATACTCTTGAAACGGTTGGTGCAAGCGAAATTCTTTTCCCCTTTACGATTTATTTCCCCCTTTTTCCTTTTTTCCAGTTCATGCTCAAGGCCAAACAAAGAGCTGTACTTCACGCGTCATTTTATCACTGTTATCTTCACATATGAGTCTTTTATGCTCATGGCGCCTACAGCAAGGATGGGTTCTTGCTTTACATGGGTTCCACCAATCATGCCTCCTGCTTATGTACTAGAATGAAATGGCAAAGCCCATCCAGATAACCAAATACGAAACCAATTTGATGATTCAATTTTATATCTATATGGAGGGGCCCAGTGGACCAATGTCCTTGATTAAGCTTATCTTACTAGATACGAGATAAGGAATGATGAAGTAGTCAAGATGATAAGAAATAAAGCGAAGACGATAGAGACAAGAAGCTCAAGTGTATCAAAACGGAAATCAAATCAAACCAAAACCATATCTACACGATCTGACGCCGGAGAACCGCACTTTTGTTTGTAATTTCCAAGTCCAGTTCCAGTCCCGCAGGAAGAAAGAGAACATCAAGTACAGGGAGGGAGCCATGCTCACGCACCCTTGCAAAAATGAAAGAAAAAAAATCCCCACGTACCCCAGTCTGAGCTCCGATAGAATCGTATCCTGTGGGTATGTTCTAAGCCCGGGTATAGTCAAGACGGAGCTCGTACGGTCACAAAGGAGGGGGATAAAAACGGCCGATAAGAAAGCTATGAAGCCACCGTGCAGAACGCAGCAAACATGCATAAACGCACGAGTCGCAACCCTTGTTACCTTTCCTTTCCTTTCCTTTCACGTAAATCCCAGTATGTCGATGCCGTAACGAAAATAGACAGGAATGCTCTTCTAGGCAGAACTTGCTGAGTTGATCGCTCGGAGGATGGGAGCTCTATCGCCAGGCCCGGAATAGTACGGGGATGGCGAGGGATATCGAGCAGAAAGACAGAAAATGCCATTAAGACATTGGATCAAATGGCAGAGGAAAGCAGAAACACATGGACTTCCCAAAGAAACAGGTGCAAAACCCAAACACAAACAATCAAACTCCAAAGTCACCGGACCAGTCATGACATCATGTGTGGGAGGTTAGATAGCCGTCGAGATCATTGTCAAATGGCAAATAGCACGGAGGATATTATTTAAGCAAAAAAATCACAGGAGGCCTTCTTCGCCAATACCGGGGAGGCCAGCTCCAGCAACGTTGATGTTCTGTCCCTGCATGACTCCACCGCCCAAAGCCAGATTGCGACCTGCAAGCTGGAAGTCTGGATTACAGGGCGGGGAGTGTGATTTGTGGTATTTCAGACCGTTGAGGTTCTTGTATCGCTTGCCGCACACTTCACAGCGGTATGGCTTCTCCTTCTCCATTCCAAGGGTGCCAGGATAAGGTGCTGATGTTTCGGGGTTCACTATCGAGAATGTTCCGTCTGCGTTGTCATGAAGTTGTTGATTGTTGTGGCCGTGCTGTTGAGAGAACACTATTGTTAGACTCGAATAGTAATTGCACTGAGATTCTTAGAACTCACAGCTTTGTGGTATTTCAAACCATTCTGGTTCTTATAAGCCTTCTCACAACCGATAACAGGGCATCGGAATGGCTTCGGCTCTTCGTTGGGAAGAATCGAAGTAGTATCCGGGACCCCAGCGAGAAGCTGCTGCTCACGAATCCGTCGAGCAATATCGCTATTGGGACCGTATTGAGCTCCGCTGAGTTTGAAATGGGCATTTGTTGGGCCCCCCATGCCTCCTGTAGGACTAAACAGACGCTTGGCTGGCTCATCGATGCATAGATCGACCATATCGTTATTACCACCCGAGAAGTGTCCGAACTGGGCCTGGTTCTGGCCCATGGCGTTATGCTGCATAGTAAGATCGCCGAACCCGCCTACCACACTCTCATCTATTTCGGCTGGTGTTCCAGGTGCTGACGAATCCGGGGTATTTCGGAACTGGGAGGTTTGGAGGGGGTTGGCCATTAAAGTGGGAGTATTAACAGATGAAACGGTAGGGTTGTTCTGCAGGGAGAGAGGACGTCCAGATCCGATGGGAGTACCGGGTTGGGAGGGTGTGCTGAAGCCCTGGTGGCTAGGAAGCATGCCCAGGTTTAATTGCGAGCTCTGGTTGGAGCTTCCAAAGCCTTGACCCCCTTCGCGTAACTGCGGGGAGAACAGCTGGGAAGTGGTATCATCGTCATCTACCATAGGCTCGTCCAACTCCATATCATCGATTGTGTCTAGATCCACGTGGTGGGATGTGGAGGTGGTCTGGCCCAATTTCCGCTGCATATCTAAGGTGCGATCGGGCTGCAGGCCGCGCCCTTGGTTGCCATGCTGCTGGCTCTGTTGCTGTGCGATCGCGGCCGCGGCCATGGCCGCTCGATTCTCACCCTGACTCGGGCGATGTCCTTGGTTGGGCGACTTGGTGGCGTGAGCTTCTTCGTAGTGCTGTAATAGGTCATGAAGGGTCGGTAACGTCACACCGCAGCATGAGAAGTCCCGCATGAAGTTGGCCTCCAGCTTCGGGAGATATGATGAAGAATGGAAAGAAGGCGACTGGAAAGTGAAGGGGGACGTGCCAGTCATAATGATGCTGTGTAGAAAAAAGGTGGTCAGTTTTGACGCTGTGCGACAATGCCGCAGCGCACAGGATTTCCCTCCGCGCGCTGCGCGCCTCGATTGTAGAATTTCCCGCCACTCACTCATCACGAATCCAACTTCCGACTGAAATACCACCCCAGCTCATGCCGCCTACTAAACTCCCTGCCAACGACTCCCGGCGGCCTTTGTCGCGAGCGGATCCTGACATGGAAATGGGCTTCGTCCCATTTCCCCATTGTGCATTTGCGGCGCCGATCGAATCCTTACGAGGCGGCGGAGCCTTGAACACCCCGAGACCTCCGCTCGGGTGATGCGATACACTCCCGGTGCGTTCGCCAGTACCGGCTCTCTGCAGGGCCGATGTAAGATTGGAAGCCTGCTGCCCCGGCGGTGAGACCGAGGTCGACTGTCGCGTGGCGATGTCTATCGGAGCGGCGCCAGTCATGGTGAGGGGTCGGTATGCAGGCGATTAGGTTTAAAGATGGGCGGGCGAGGAGAAAAAGAAAAGAAAACAACCACAGCTAATCGGGAGTGTTTTCAAATGGGTTTCGAAACTTTTTTTTCTGGAAATCCTGGTCCCTGTCTGGTCTGCGCGAAGGGCACGCCAAACCCGAGGGGTTGGGAGATGTAACAGAGTATCAAGGGTTCCCGCGTTAAAGCGTGAATCGAGAGTACCCACGGATTTGGAAGAAGTTGTAAGACGATGGTGAGAAACAGTCGTATGGATGCCCCTCGATGGGTGTGGACTTTTGGGTGGATGGCGGTTTTGGGCGGGTTCGAGGGAGTCCACCCTCGGATGAAGTCCCGCTCTTGTATTGGGCCCGGAACGCTGAGTCTCGTAGTGGCGATGAATTCGCCTGAGGGGACACTTGAATACTGAAAAACAACTTTAGGGGATAGTAGACTCCTTTAAACGCACTTCTAGATAACTCAGGACCAAGGGGAAGGAAGATTAATGGGGACTGAGTAGTATGATCGGAAGTGCCCTTCTACTATGACTGGAGACCCCGCTTTGGGTCTAGCGTGGTTATTGTATTACACGACACGTGATGGTCCCATGCAACCGGCATTTGCCATTGTTACCATACGAATTCCCCAAAGTTCCGATCTTCCCAAGACTCAGAGTCTAACAGGCTGAAAAGATCGGATCTTTACTTCCTGAAGTGTCCGGATTGCTCGGTAGAGTTTACAGGTATGAATGTCCGCTCTGGGGAAGAACGGGCATCAATGACGGGGTCGGATCGCCGATCGCTACCATGATGACACGACACACCGCTTGCAGGGACGTCATGATCTTTACCAACGAGCTGAAACACGGACTGTGACTAGCGTGTTATGACTAAACGGATCTTGCCCGATGGATCTATACAGGTTTAGCAGCATTAATCATTCTTAAGTCAGTCTGAATTTTAGGTTCGTACAAGTCAGAGCTATTGTTTACAACCCCTTAACCCAGAGCTGAGAGCAAAGCTATGGGTCTGACGATATTCATGTAAACTCGTTGCCGAAAGGTGGAGCCTGCTACCAGTAATTTTGCTATACTGAGACAGCCGCCTATACGTGCCTACAGACCTACCTCCCATGGTTCAGCCCTGAAGATTCGGACTTCCATCTATATTCTATGCCGAGAACTTCTCCGTCTTTCTTGTAGATCAGCTGGGAATGCAGAATGAGATCGAGTAGATCTGGGGTCATGCAAGGGGCAAAGGAGATAAAACGGGGTGGCAAACTCTCGGGATCCGCTGGAAGGACTTCGGGCAGGATGGCGCACCGGGTTTTCTCCGGAGCAATATAACGACCTGTTCCAGTCAGGAGTATGATTGCTTCCCTCTATATGATTCCTTATCTACCCTTCACTGTTGATCGACATAATGCTATGTTATGGTTCCTTAGTGCAAATAGTTCTTGGATAAAACCATCGGGAACGGAGCCCAAAGTTTCAGTCGGGAGACAACGGGTCTTGGCTTTGGCGCTAGAAACGCGGCAGAAGCATTCGGTCAATCTTCGATCAATTAGCGTCGTCCGGAATCATTACGCCCTACTTTAGTGTGTCTTAATGAAGTTACCAACGAATACATGAATACTCTGCCCCGCTTTCTACTGCAAATTGGACCCTCGGGCGGTCCGGCTGTCGTCTCAGATCATCTCGCAAATGCGCCCGCGTACTCCGGTGATCTGTTGATCGTTGGATTGCGTGCACCTTCCCCTTAACCCGCCACAATTTAGCACCGCACCTTTCCCCTCTCGCGCTCTAGAAAGTAACTGTGCCGCGCGGTTCTCCACGGGGACGAGTCGGTCTTGACTCGATTAGGCATGTGGGCTATTCCCAATCGGCCGACTCGCTTGTGAATATGCCTTGTATTATGCGATCGGTACTGCTTTCCGACCAATCTGTACCTTCTTGGCAAATTCACCATCGTCGCTACGCATTAGCCTGTCGATTAAAATCACGCCAACGGAACATGATTCATGATTATTTCATAGTGATTGCTGGCACAAATACGAGTCGAAACAAGATTTACCGGCAGACTTTCTTTGATCTTGCGACTTGAAACAATCGGTTTGTCTCGACCTGTGTTCTTCACCGATCATAGTAGATTACCCCTGTCAGATAGCTTTCCTGGTGGGGCAACTTCCCCGGTGGCGTCAAGCTATTGAACGATTGAGCGTTGGAGAAGGCCATGTGGGTGTAACATTTGCATAGTCACATGAACTGATGGTCGGGCGGCAAGAGTCATCAACATGGCGGTGTTGGAGATGAAGGGAAGAAGCTACAGTAGCAAGCAGACTTATCACGGGTCCAGAAAGAGCATCCAAAAATAATTATTGGAGGAACCATGCGACCCAAAATTCAATGGAGTAAAGTAAAATAGGAGCCAAGCCGCTACCAAAGAATAAGGCAGAAGAAACCTACTAAGCTAGGGGAGCTACCACGTGGAGGGGCTTATATGTAGTATGCTAGATTTCCAAGTTATAACACTGGATACTTCTATATCATATATGCTGAGCAAATATACATATGGCATTCCAAGGTTTCAAAGAAGCGAATTTCGCAGAGGTCTAGTGTAAGTCAAAATGTACATGGAGAGCCTCGCCGACCTAGGATAACCTTGGAACCTTATAACGGGGCACTATACTTCGGAATGGCCTCACCTAGCACCCAAATTTAGAATCCAAGCCACGACCTATCCATTCCAAGGTTCCAAAATTTATCCCAACTTATATCGAGTCTAGCAGACCTGAAAAACCGATCGCCCCAAAAATAGATATCACCCCCTGAAAGCCGGAAGCTCCAACCTCGCAGTGAAGCTAACATTCATTAGCTCAGGCCCAGCCAGCCTATGTAGTATCTCATGATCGCAAAATCCCGAAGCCATTGCATTTCATTGCATTTCCTTCCCCGCATTTGCCCTGTTTCTCCAACGCGATGCCGACGCCTCAAGCCACGGCTCCATCCCTTGCCGATTTCTCCCGATAAACAAACTTCCCCGCATGTAATGAGGTCAGTCTGTGGGGAAACCATGTGCGAAGGCAAGCCTCAAGGATCTAGAACGGCGTCTATGAACACATGGGGTTTTGCTATTATCTAGGTGCATGATTAATGTGAGTTTGTTTCGACTGGTGGGTTATTCGGGATCCGCTTCCTATCGTCAACTGGTCTATCTTGATAACAGCCATTTCTGGTAAATCCTCCCCTCTAGAAGCGGTTGACTTCTATTTGATCTGTCAATGCTCTTTTCGAGATGTCCACGAATAAACGGACTTCTCCAAGAACAATCATTTGAATACTTAATTGTTGCCAGTTCAAGATTTGGTAGGTAGGAAAACCTGTGTTGCGACGCACGCATATATATCCGTTCCCGTGGAAGCACATAGCCCTGGACGTTGTCTCCCAGACTGGGAATTTATTACCATGCTTTTGCAAGCACCCGAGAGCCATGTAGCCATCAAGTATCCAGCTCAAGCCCCATTTAATGCGAATTAAAATAGAATGATGCGCGCATTGGAAGTAAATCTCAAGAGTGAGCCTAGGTTCAATTCTCGAATGATGCCCACGGGCGGGAGCTACACACACTACTCTGTTCAGTCTCCCGGTCGATTACGCTTGAAACGAACATGTGTGTATCTATAAATCAATACACTGTGTTGAAAAACTGGGTCAAGTAATCAATGAGAAGGGCGAGCTACGGCAATTTCCATCTCTGGTGGGTACAACGCAAGAGGTACATAGTATGCCATTGAGTTGCGGATTGTTCGACTGGTTAATAATAGCCCTTGTTCAGAGAGGTCGAGACTTCTGGCATCTGAAGGCTTTATTGGAGTGCACCAATCACCCAAGGGATTTATTCGAGCTTCTTCACATCACAAGGCATAAGTTGCCCCGCTGACGTAAATAAGAGCTTATCCTGGAATGTAGGGGGCAACATCGGAATCTTACAGGACGCGATAAGTTTAAATTCAAGATCACCAAACTTTGATAAGGTGAACCATTAATTGTCCAGATAGTGCACCTTTTGGAGGGTTTTCCTACAATCACCGCGAAATTGAGCCGAGATGCGCCACGGGTAGGTTCAAATTCCAAAAGGATAATATAGCCAATGCAGGCCCCTGATCGGCTTATCAACCAATGATTACAAAAGCCAGAGGACTGCAATCCTACATGATAAGACACTGCAGCCTAGAATCTTGGAATTTCCTAGTTGACGAAATAAGCGACATAAAATGATATCAAACGCCCAACAATAAACACGAAAGGCCTCGAATACCACCTAAGATACGAGCTACTATCATATCCCAAATTCTGCAGAAATGCATGCACTTACTCTAGGCCTGATAGAAAGCACCCTGCATCAGTCCTAAAACCGGGATGGCAACTCCGATGCACGCCCATATTGCAGGATCATATCCGCTGCCCCGAAGACCGGGCCGGAGATAAGCGTGCAACCTGTCGAAGGGGTCATAGGCCCCTCTGATCCTAAACAGGGATCACAAAATATAATTGGGCACAGATACCAAAGAATGCAGTAAGAATTGACCGAGGAGACTGAAAACAGTAAACAACTTTCACACATCATCTGCATACCTTCACCGGGATGCGGGGGCGGAAAGGGGGACAAGATCCACGGGTACGGGGGTGTGTTTTGTACCCCACCGCGATCTCACCGGGGCACCAACACAGTAGGGGGGTATAGAGAATATTGAATAACATCTCGGCCACGAGCCAATCTGATTAGCGGAAAAATCAACGTGGACGTCCGTCAGCCGGCATGAAAGAGACCCGCCAGAAAGGGAGGACATATTTTGGCTGGGCGGTGCATGTAAGGCTGCTAATGGATGACTTGGCGGAGGATTGACAAGACCAAAAAAATGATCTTGAGATCGTCAGCATGTAGGTGTGCCCTTGGCTGTGGAACGCGATACGCGATAGGCGGGATTCCTAGGCTTACAGTAGGGCCAAGACTGGAATATCAAACAGTAGTCTTGGCGGATCACCATCGCATCACCTTGGCGCTACTTGGCAGGTATTTTGGGATTACCCCTAGCATCCGGTGGCTAATATTGTCTAGGCATTGAGAGGGAGGCCGTGTCAGGCATGTGGGCTTATTTGGGGTACGGGAAGGGAGAGTTAGGTTGGAAAGAAGCACGTTGGATTGCTAATTGGCCCGAAAGGCTATGTATTCAATCTGAGGATATGATATGGATAAAGAAAGAAAATAAAAATTGAACATGCTGCCCTATGGCCCAGATCTGATAGCGCCTTAAACACCCCAGTTGCTTTCCCGCCGTTTGTATCCAGATGGTCGATGACCTCGAGTTCCTTGATTGGGGTGTTCGGGGTTGAGCCAGGAGGAGTCAATGGATAACCGGATCCATTGTTAAAATGAAATGCATCTGTCGCTCATGTAAAAGGAAAAAGGAGTCAAATGTGAACAAATCACTCAGAGAATCGTCGAGCCGTGTGGCCGAGGTACAGGAAGCCGCTCATGGAATCCTGAGACGAGGTAGACGATGTGCTGTCGGAGCGGTGCGACTTGGGAACCCCGGTAAGGCTCTCTTCAGTGGAAGGCGAGTCAGTCACGGCCTGCTCAAAGGCGCGAGGGTCTGGGCCAGACTCGGTCGGCGACAAGACAAGAAACTTGTTGGCCGGGTTAAAGGGAACCGAGTCGGCAGCAGAGAGGACGAGGAAACGGTGAGTGGGAGTGTAGGTGTACATTTTGAATGTTTTCTTTTCGACAAATGTTTGTGTGAAAGTGACTTTGTTGTGAAGTAGTGGGGGTACTTTGGATAGTGGTGATTTGGAACCTTTTGAGAGAGCAGTTTGGGATAATAAAAAAAACAAAGTGAGAGACGGGTGAAATCGGTCAGACTTTATACCACGGGCACCCGTGGACCTTGTGGAAGGAGGGGCAATTATGCGTATCTGATGTGCTAGACACAGCGTCGATCCAGGACATCTCAGCCGGGGGCAAGTGGATACCCGATGGTCATGCAGACCAAGCCTCCCCGCGATTGTCGCCCATAATGGACAATCCCAAACATACTAGGCATTCTCACAAGTCTTGGCTCGCAGCAAAAAAAAAGAAAAGATAGCAAAAAAGGGGGGGCGATTAATCTCACTCAGAGAGCCAAGACGTCACTATTGGGTGACTATCACCCCTTCTGCTTTTCAATTCTTCGAACATCGCCCTCTTGGCTTTGGTATTTGCGTCACACCGTCCCTGGACAGGGCTCGCTAGTCATTCCCGGCAGCCATGGCAAATATGCATAACCTTGGCGAGGCCCCCCGATTGCTAATCGCTAATTGCGCAATTCGGCTGGATTTCTTTTGGTCTCTTCAGTTATCGGGCGGGCCCCGTGGCGAGCCGAGAGTCAAAGGAACCTCGGAAGATCTGCCGTCAGGATGATATGAGGGGCCAAGAATACCCCAGGTGGGAAGGCTATTGGATTTCACAGGCTAGCTCATCCACCGCCTTCCACTATTCGCGTCGAGTGCGGAGGTATCAGGCTTATGCTCCAATATGTTTCGTCGACTCCATTGCTCATCTCCGATTATATCCGCGTAGTTTTCGCATTTGCATGCGCTGATAGCTCCGATCGATTTTCATTATCGTAATGCGCGGGTCTTTCCTCTTTGCAGGAATAATGAGCGCATATGACATCATCCGCTTATCGTTCATAAGATCTGCTTTAACCGAAGTCCGGAGGACTCGGTTGTTTATTTATCAGTTGTGGGGAAGGTGTTTCCGACATGTGAGAAGGCAGAATCGAGACCGCTCTTTTGAGTAGTCATCAGACTCATCACAGCTCAAGAATCACGTGGTGGAGATCTGCTGCGAGAACCAGAACCCTAATAAATTCATTTTAATTTATTTTTCTGGTTTCTTTTGAGTTCATGGTCATGTTAGTATATCCACAAACCAACAGCGCCAAAATTTGGAGTTCATGTGAGCTTTCTCTGCCTTGCCGCCCGCTCGGGCGTATCATTGTCGCTCCGAGTCGATCTTCCGGACATGAGCGCTTGCGTGAGAGCCTCAGTGACAGTTCCATTATCAGCGCTACTGCGCCACCGCTGAGGACAATCATTCTTCACCAGTCATTTCGGCCCTAGAAACACACTAGAAATAATCTATAGGCCCAGAGTGAATCTTAATCTTATTACATCCCGTCAAATACTACCACTAGCCCCAAAGAGCCCACCGCCATCACACTACATCCAACATCTATCTTGCAGTAATTCATGATTTTGGCCCTCAACATGAGTCAATTTTTCCCATCGGCGAATCTAATTACTGGAAAAATCTCGTCACCTTGCAGATTTGCAGAATTCCTAGTCACTATCACCAACTGCGCCATCGTAGCAAGCTCTATTTGCCTCCGAAATTGCAAATGGGGGCCATGATATGGAGACACTGAACATTGCCCATAATCTAGACCAGCAATTATCGGAATTGCCGTGTGAAATGCATACAGCAATGGCTAAGCTTGGTGTTTTCCATCTCAGTGGGAAATTATTAGCTCTCGTGGCTCTATACTTGCTTGCCTTTGGAGACGGCCCTGACGGGTATACCCTCCCGCAATCCACTGGACATCACGGATGACATATTTTTCAAAATGTCATCCGAATTCCTCTCTCCCAACGAATCAGAATAATTGGCACATCAGAATTATGGTTAATAAAAGCCTCATCCGCCCCATGTGCTATGCCTTGCATGTCCATTTTCCTGTCTTTGACACCGCTGTGTCCGCCCCCGTCTCCACAACCCTCCATGACAGTGGCAGGTGGCATGTGCACTGACGCAAAGAAAGAATAACATCTTCCAATGAGGTGCAGAGTTTTTTGCGAATGAGCTCAACGCTGTGCCTGGCGCAGGTCTCCAGCATAGTGTTGGTGTGATGCGCAGCCTCATTTGCGGATGGGGCAACGCACTGGTGCTGGACGTGGGGAATTACGGGATGATGTCAAGTGCACGCTGCAGCTGCGGAACTCTAATAGAGATTGGGGGTGTGGGAGGGGAACAACAGTTCGCCCGTCCTGATACTATCTCCTTGCCTTTCGCTATTCGCCATTGGTGTGCACTGAACCGAACACCCTCATCAGGCGCAATTCACTAGTATGCCCCTCCCTGATGATCCACATAACCGCCAACCTTGGAATCTGCTGTTGGTGATGCCCGCATAGTGTTATGGCCCATCCTTATTTGTGCTTTCCAGTTGGTCCGGCTTCGTCGCCGAGCGAGTGACCACTAAGTCATTAGATGCATACGGCGCATCTGTATGCCCTACGCAGCGCCTGTGAGGCAGATAGCACATTCGATTTTGGTCTTCTGTTGACTCAGAGTGTATCTTTTAGTCCGGCAAGGCGGCGCAATCATTCATCTGGATAACTATATGGAATCTTATAAAGGTGGCCGTTGATCCTCCTCAATATCCCCATCCAAGCTATCAATTCTCAAGCCTCACAAGCCTCCAGAGCTATATCTCTGGTATTTCTTGACTTCTTTTTACAAAGACCTTGTCTCTCTTCTTTTTACAAAGACCTTCTCTCTCTTCATCTTTCTCCGCAACCATGTGCTCCGTCTACATCTTCCTCTACGACTGCGGCTGCTCTGTCCAAGAAGGCGGCGTTGTCGCCTGTGCAAAGAAGGGCACTCCCTCCTGCCATGGTGTGAAGGAGCACTTTCGAAAGCGTCAGGGCTACAACTGCCCAAAGCACGGTGGTAGCTAAGGCACCTACCTACCAATAGTTAGTGGGACTTGATCTACCCACTTGGGTACTCGCTTGATAGGGTTTTGTTCCGCTAACGCAATCTCTACAGATGATCTGACCACGCCGACCTAGACTGGAGGATCATTTCGACAAGTTGATCAGCACCTTTGCGGGTAATCACCAGATCAACCAACACCACCAAAAGGAGGGATAATTTGGCTTTTAATCATCCTCTGTCACAATGTGGCTTGGAGGATTGTTTTTGTTTTTATTTCTTTTGCCATGTCTGTTTGGTATTCCTGTTGTCTAGAATATGTTTTTTTTTTTTGCTATACCTGTCGGGTGAAGTATTTTGATTGTTTTCTCTTACTCGGCGGGTTTTCTGGACAACGTTCGTCTTCGTTCTAGCTTTCCAAAGTTCGAACATTCGCCCAGGAGACGAATCGAAAAAGCCACCCAATTTAATTACTTCTCAGCTTCCTTCCTCTAATACTTCATTCCAAGATTTCGTTTATATTTATTTTTCATTTGTTTATAGTACAAGCTGAATGTATTTCAAGATGAGGTTTTCTCTAGATCACACTATCAAGCTGATCGGAGAGTCCGATGATGACGAGTCATAGTATGTAGCCCGGTGTAAAAGTCTGTGTTCTCGAAGTTTCGTGATTTGGAATTATGTTCCGGCCAAGGCCTTAGAGTGGACTTGGATCCTTTCGCGCTTATCAGGCTGCAGCAGGCCACATACAAGATCACTCACGTGCATGGTTAATAAAAACCCCGAGAGGCATGACTGGACGTTAAGTCACGGCGCAAAGGCTGATCAAGACTTGTGGCGGGGGCTAGCAGGGGGCATGGGCCGAGAGTGCTAGACGAGGGCATGGCCACGTTGGCGCTTACAGGGATGGGAAGAAGCAGAGGCTTTTGCAAAGGAGGTTGTAGAGATGTTGTAGAGATGATTTATCATCCAGAAAGATGATTAATAGATGAGAGATGCTGGAGGGTCATCTTGATATTTACCTTGATCACTTCTGGCGTCAAGAGATGATCCTGTCCGGGATACCCAAGACTCTCGGGTGGCTCGGGTGCTATCCTGACGCCCCCCCCCCCCCCCAAGAGGCGAGAAACGGTTGTGGGACTGCAGATCAGATACATCCACGCACGCATTGACCATATCATGGTAGGCCACGTTAGTATGCATGGGGAAGGGAAGGGCCATTTCATGCATGTTTCTTTTCCGATACGGCACGGGGATGACGAAGGAGGACGAGGACACCCACCCACAGGGCCCGTCACATCCGCGAAAAGCGTTCAAAAAGCGCGTGGCCCTTCGAGTCCATACCTGCCTAAGCTGCCCCGGTCCAGCGATTTCCCATTCCTAATCCATGGCAAACGACTCGAACGTTCCACGAGAGCTGCCCGAAATTCGATTCTCCGATGAAGAAGCCGACAGCCTTGCCACGGCCCAACAATGGAGCAGATTTATTACATAGAGCTCATTGGAGCAGCAGGGAAAAAGAGGAAAGGACGTGCGAGAGATGGCTGCCCAGTTATTGGCGTATCGGTTATTGGCCCAGAGAATCACAAAGCCACCAGAGTTTGCCATCCAGCGAATAAACCAGTGATGTTAAACGCGGCAGTGGACCCCGTGGGTATCGATAGGTTGGCAGCCGCGGGAGACCAGTTGTGGATTGCATTAGACCCGCATAGTCTTTTTATCAGCTGATTTGGGCGCAAATCGCCCGTTGATATCTTTTTCACGACGAGAGATGTATCTTAGGACATAGTAGAACTATGATATTCATTCTCCCTTAGAAGAGATGATCATTGGAATGGGTGGGTGACTTATTAGGAAATCGGGTAGGTAGTAAACAGGGGGCTGGCGTAGATCTGTTGCCGCAATCACGCTACCAGGGACAAACCCCAGTCCAGGAGAGCGGTGGGCCCCAAGATTGGGCTGTACCAAAGCCCGGAGGCACCACCGTACGGAGTACAGTAGAAGCTCATATCCGGTTGATTTGGGACCTTGCCTGAAGGAGTATAGGCGGATCAGAGCAAGCTGGGGGCCATACTGTAGACATTTCGGGGATCTCGGCCACTTCGCCAAGGTAGGCGCCGATCTCCAGTCCCACCTCGCCAGCTAGCTCCGAGTCATTCAGGTTTGAATGTGTCATTGATGGGGTTATGCCGGGCAAGATGTTCTTGATCCAATTCTTGTCATAAACGGCTTTCAGGAATCTCAAAGACTTGGCCTGAGAAGTTTTCCTTCCTTGCGCATCAGTAACCAATTACTGTGGCTCGAAGGATTGGCTTAATACGAAGCCCCGCTAAAATCGATAGCTGATCAATCGATTTAGACTGAACCAGACTTCGGCAGGGTGAACCGCTGCTCTGGGAACGATCAGTCAGGCTTCTTAAAGGCATCATCGATGAGCTCAGGCACCTTGAAAGGAATATAGTTTAACCGTAGGATATTTGTCCATCTATAGATCTTTTTTTTTTTTTTTTTTAGCTCATATCATCATCCAGGAACGAGAACTTTCAGCTTGTCGATCCACAATGTCGTTTGCGGGTCACGTGGCATCGCGTCAAGAGGCGGGTTTCCTTAGCTTTGCCCCGTTCCGCGCTTCCATGAGCTTGTAAGCAAAAGCCTCATATTGCATATGTAATGTCTATCGAAGTCGACTGGGCAACAGCCACTTCCGGCCCGGACGGAGAAGCTCTCGCGGAGCGCATTCGCTCATTTGTCCATGACAAGTTCCAAGAAGTGGCCCTACCACGCTTCATTCGCTCAGTTCAGGTGCATTCCTTTGACTTCGGCAACATTGGACCCGATCTCGAGATCAAGGATTTCTGTGAACCTTTCTCGGACTTTTACGAAGAGGACGATGATGACACCTCAGCGACATCTGAAGAGCTTGTCGAACAATGGTCGGACTACGATGACGAAATGCCAATGAACCATGCAGCGGCCCACAGCCCTCACAGCTTCAGTCACCACCCATACCCTGGCGAACAATTCCAACCATCCGCGCTTCGTTCCCCGCTACCCCTAGGTGATCACCTTAACCCGCACTTCCTACCCCGCTCAGGAACCCCTGGCATTCCCGGCGGCACGTCAACGTTAGGCTACCACCTTATGTCGCTAGGTGGCCTATCAGGAACACAGACACCCCTCGCAGCTGTCGCAGGCGGCACACATTTTGCAAGCGGCTGGTCCGACTCCGGCTTAGCAGCTCATGGAGGAAGACAAGCACGCCCGTCACGTCCATCCGTACACCAGCGCCCAGAGCCAGATCTCGATACTACACATTCCGCCTCGCGGCCCTCCACAGCTTCACACCCATCTATCGGGCACACAGGCAGTAGTGGGTCGAATCGCAACAGCGCCGAAAACCCCGCCGATATCCCCCAAGCGATCGCAGACGACCCCTCTATCCCGATCCCACCTCGCATGCGCGAGCGACGACCAGATGACTTCCAAGTCCTATGTCATGCGAAATACGCCGGAGATGTGCGTATGTCGCTGACGGCGGAGATTTTGCTTGATTACCCCATGCCTAGCTTCGTTGGGCTTCCGCTAAAACTCAATGTGACTGGTATCACGTTCGACGGGGTGGCGGTTGTCGCGTATATTCGCAAGCGCGTGCACTTCTGTTTTCTGTCTGCCGAGGATGCCGATGCGCTCCTTGGTTCTGAAAATGGTCAAGGTACTCAGAATCCCAGTGAGGAAGGACGGTCAAAGTCGGGTGCGGAGCGCGAACAGAAGCGTCAAGGTGGATTGTTGCAGGAGATTCGAGTAGAAAGTGAGATCGGGCGCAAGGAGGATGGAAAGCAGGTGTTGAAGAATGTGGGTAAAGTGGAGAGATTTGTACTTGCGCAGGTTCGCCGCATTTTCGAGGAGGAGTTGGTTTACCCCAGCTTCTGGACTTTCTTGATCTAATCTACCACCGACACTGCTTCCGTGCTATACAATTACGAATTCACGAAATTTCAAGATGATTTTATGACTGAGAAGTGTATCCCTATCTGCAATGGATCGTACCAGTTTAAAAGATATTGTAAATGACCAAAGTTGACAGGTTTGCAGAAGTAAGCACTCTGAACTGTTGACCGTTCCACATAAGTGTAGGATATCTGCTAGCAAAAATAAGGAAGGTGACGAATCGGAGCTTCCTCTTCCCGAACTGTAGAGGTAGACCGGGGAACCATTTATGAACATTTGAGGATTCGAGTAACAGTGCCAAGAAGAAAGAGTTTCGTGACGCGTGATCACTCGGCAAGAAAACCAACCACGATCACAGGTTGCCAGTAGCAAGCGGGCTTGCAAAAAGCTACCTCACGCTATAATCCGACACCGACTTACTCGGTTGAGGTTGGTACCCAGACAAAAGACCCATTTACAGGTCCTTCCTCACGTTGATATCGCCTTTGCCAGAGGAAACCTCATCGCCGAGCTTGTGGTACTCAGCAGTCAGGCCCTCACACTGCTTCTTGAGCGTCTCAATATCACGATCCTTGGCGGCAAGCTCCTCCTTCAGGCGGCCAATCTCACCAACGGAGCCAGCCTCGGCAAGGCGAGCAGAGTCCTTACCTCCAGCCTTCTTGTCGCCTTCGAGCAGCTTGACGCGGTCCTCAAGACGGAGGACGTCCAGGATCATGGTGTAGGTGCGGTTGAGGATCAGGGACAGGAAGAGAGTGAAGCCGCAAAGGTACATGTTGCGCTGCGAGTAGAATTTGCGGGCCTGCACCTCCATGCGATCAGTGCCCAGGTGTGCAGCTCTGTTATGGGAACTGGTTAGACATTGGATCGCTATAATTGCGGGATTTAAAGATCTTACCCGACGCCAGCTCCGTCGCGGGAGAAAGCAGCCAGTTCCTGCTGCACCCGGAACACCCGGTTGACGCTGTCAAGGAACAGAATCAGGATGAAAATGAACGTAATCTGGGAAGCGTGTTAATTGATGTTGGATCTATGACTTCCTGACGGATTTATATACCTTCAAGCCATACTGTAGCTTGGCGATGATTGGGCTTTCCGAGATGAAAGTAAAAAGCTTGCGCTTGATGACAAATGGCAGAGGGACGATGAGGGCCAGGAAGACGCCCATCTCAAACACCAGGAGCATAAAAACCTGACCAGAGTATCCATGTTAGCTTCAATGGTTGCAGGTGGCATGTGCGTTGCTGATTCGGACATGGGCGTTTCGGGTGAGCTGTTCGCTCCGCCCGCTAGGCTCCAGCCATGCCTCGGCAAGGTCGGTCGCAGAAGGGCAACTAAAAGATTGAACAGTGAGAACGTACGAGACTGTAGTAGAGAGTCATTTTGGCGGATTTGTTCAATCAAACAGCTTTCGGTGTCGATTATTGGAGCTGGTTAAAAGGGGAGTGGGGGGATCGAGAGCTCCGTGCAATCTCGCTGGGTAAACAAAGACCAGGGAAGCAGAAAAGATAGAGTGTGGGGATGTTGGGGAGATATAGACGCAAATGCTAAAAGCAGATGTGTTCAAATTGGGCAGCAGGAGAAATTGAGGAGCCGCCGGTGCTGAGGGGAAGATTCCAGGTTGGCAGACGTCTTTTATGGGGGGAGATTTCTCGGGTACAGACGTCATCGGTTCGCGTTCACGTGACCAGTGGGCCCTGGGGCTTATCGTAAGCTTCAACCTCAGCGTAGATCTGGCCATGTAATCCAAACAAACATTGACTGTGACGAAAATGGTTGGTGAGACTGGAGCTCTTGCATCTGTTCTCTAGAGATATCCTGCACTCTATTCACATTTCGAGAAAACCTACTGTGAGATGCTAGGGCTAAGGACCACTGTCCATGTCAAGTATGCGCAGGGGCCAAACATAACAAACTAAGATCGACACCTGGAATTTCACCTCGGCCTGTCTCTAATCACAGCATCCATTTATCTCTGTATCTTTCTCATCTTCTGCAACCTAGCATGAATCGCCTCTCAGAATACAGCGATACTCTTACTCTGCCCTCTGGGCGCATTCTAGCATGGAAATTATATGGTGGCACTCTTCAAGGAAAAGGCACTGAGAAGTCAGATATTGTCTTCTATTTCCACGGATATCCAGGCTGTTTCGTTGAAGCCACTCTTATTTCAGTGGAACTCCTTAAAAAAAGCAATATACGCTGCATCGCACCTGACCGACCGGGCATGAATATGACGACACACTACGACGAGCGCCGAATCTTAGATTGGCCCACAGATGTTCTCGCAATCGCAGATCATTTAAGCGTATCTCGGTTCTTTGTGCTGGGTGTCTCAGGAGGAGGTCCCTACGCCCTTGCTTGTGCCTATTCCGTATCCCGGGATCGTCTTCAAGGTGTGGCAGTAGTCAGCGGTATGTACCCAACTACTTTCAGTACTGAAGGTATGCTTCCCGAGTTAAAAGTGCTACTTGCAGCCGGGGCTGCCAAGAATTGTGACCAGTGCAATATTAGATTTGTCTATGGGTCGCGCGGGAAGAAACAAGGACGCCGAAAGTCTTGGAAGCGGCAGTTGACAAAGCGATGGAGGGGAGGACAGAGGCAGAACGTATGGCATGGAAAAATGAGAGAGTTGGATTAGCAGCTATTGAATCTGTGCGTGGTGCATTTCGGCAGGGCGGAAGGCCCTCAGCTACAGAGTTGATGATTCTATGCGACTGGGGATTTCAACTCGATAAAATAGCTGGGGAGAGTGTGCAAATATGGCATGGCAAGCTTGACAGAAATGTGCCAATTCGTATGGCTGAGCAAGCTGCGGAACTGATGCCTGAAGCAAAGATACATTTCTTTGAAGACGAAGGTCATCTAGGCCTGTCAGCTAATCACATCTCCAAAATACTAGCCGATCTCATTAGTCAGTGAGAAAAGCTTAGTTGTATGACCAGTTGCTGCTTTGGTGAACCTTGAAACTGGAGGACTGGGAAGTAGCCCATGAGAGCTTTCAGGAGGTCAAAAATGTTCTTGTCGTGTTTGCAGATGATGAAGATGAAAAATATTGATCATAAAGCCATGGCTGTATCCAGAGGTGGAGAGGACATCAGGCATGAGTACATCGCTCTCCATGCTTTCCATTCTCTGCTTCTGACGATGCAGATCGAATAAGATAATGTATATATCACATACAATGGTAAATCCGTCACATGCACATGTACAACATGCTCCCAAATTAGTTATACATTTACTGTATGCCCAGCATCAACAGGCCAAAGACTATTGTGCTCAATGCAGCTAGGAGCCGCTCTTTGGCGCGGGGAAGCCTTCGGGTGTGCACGTGTATTGCCATTAGAGCAACGTCTGCAGATCTTCTGCAAGATATCGATGTCATGAAAGTCGCTCCGTACATTCGGAGAGATTATTGCTATCCTGAAGACGAGGTAAGTTTGCTGAGACTCCGATTTCTGCTCGAATGTCGAACCCAATTGAAACAAGAGAAACACAACTTGAATGAGCTTCAGGCCAAGATCGAGAAGCTATATGAGTAGGTTCAGGCACAGTAGACGAGATCACTGTTGACTGCGCCGACCGCGACGTGGCCCTGGGCGGCCTTGGCGGCTGACACGAAGTAATACGATCCACACCGACAAAGACTAGATCAATGGAGGGTTCAATCAATCACCGAAAGTTCAATTCCCGGCGGATCCCCCGCAATGCAAACAACTAAGCCCGAGAATTCAAACACCGAACTGATCGCCAATTTGAATCTAGACTCTTGTTTGATTAGTTTGATCAATTTGCACTCACAATTATTGGCAAACCATCATGATTCATCATATTTCGCGCTCACACGGGGTTTGAACATGGTTAGAAATCAACATGGCCATGGGGATTGAAATTGGTCATCTCTACATCATCTGCTGCAGACCTCGTAAAACATAAAAGGCTAGAGAAACCTCGAAGTTATGTTCCTATCTGCAGACAGTTCCGCAGCTTCATCCGCAGCTTCTATAAGTTCTAAACACAAGGACCCTGAGTCATCATGGCTGAAACACAAAATAAATATACTTCACTGCCAAAGTCTGGGGTAAAAGTTTTCTACCGTGAGCAGAAAGCCGCACCCGATGCACCGGTCATACTTCTACTCCACGGCTTTCCCTCATCCTCTCATCAATACCGCAACCTGATCCCACTACTCGCAGCAAAATACCGAGTCATCGCCCCAGATCTCCCTGGATTCGGCTTCACAGAAACACCCTCCGACTTCAAGTTCACATTTGCAAACTTAGCAACCACTATCGGAGAATTCGTCGCACAACTCTCACTCACTCGCTTCGCCATATATATCTTCGACTATGGCGCACCCGTTGGCTTACGACTAGCTCTGCACCGCCCTGAGGCAATCACAGCAATAGTCAGCCAAAACGGAAATGCCTATGTAGAGGGCTTTGGTGACGTCTGGGGCCCCATTAAAGAGCTCTGGGCAAGCAACAATGCACCGAGGAATCGGACCGAGGTCGCAGAAGCTATGCTGTCACTTGACACAACTAAGTTCCAGTATGAAGACGGCACGCCTGATCTCAGCCGCATTGCACCCGAGACATACTTCCTCGATCAAGCTTTGTTGGAGCGTCCTGGAAACAAGGACATTCAATTGGACTTGTTCTATGATTATCAGAATAATGTCCCTCTTTATGATGATTTTCATGCCTACTTTCGGAAATCACAGGTCCCGCTACTGGCGATCTGGGGCAAGAATGACAAATTCTTTATCCCGCCCGGGGCGGAGGCGTTCACGAGGGATCTGCCTGTAGCTGAGGTGCAGTTGATCAATGCGGGTCATTTTGCTGTCGAGAGTGACACGCTGTATATCGCACAGGAGATATTGAGATTTTTTAGCAAACTTAATCTCTAATTGTGATATTATTAGTTTGTGTTTGAACATATGCATTTTGATGTAATATAAGCTCAAACAAGAGTAATGGCCGTGCGCTCCTTGTTGCCAATAACAGAAGATGCACCTTGTTCCCTTAATTGATATACACCTAGCCTTCGATATTTCCCTTCAGGTACCTTCTCCACAACCAGAAACCTGTTGACTGAAGCACCATAGGCCTCTCTTCCAACAGCGATTGGAATACATTCTCCCTCGATAAACACCTTTTCTTTGAAAACCTGAACCAATTCATGCGTATCTAGTTTCAGGTTCGCTCCCCAAACGCGACCTCCATTGAACGCGAGTTGGGTCCTTGGCTCATCGACAAAGAGTTCCAAGCTTTGTGAACTCCCTTTCCACCGGTAATAAAGAAGAACACATTCAATTTCGAGCTCTGCCCGTCCGAGTAACCCCATAAGGTCACCACCGGGTCTCTCCGCCTCCAACCTCGAGGTGATATATTCAATCTGAGAAGCGGGATCGCCACCAAAGCGGGTATATCCGTATAGCCTGACATTCCCTCCAAAAACTGACGCCCAACTCCAGGAAGGGACGTGAAGGGTGTTCCGATGCACCGCCCCACCCTCAGAGGCATTCGATTCCCAAAGGAGATCTGTGTGTAGACTATGCTTCCACAGCCCAGCCAAGTATGTCGATAAAGTGACCTTTTGGAAGGCTTTGGCAATACCAGCCATCGCAATGAGTCGGTCTGATTGATTTGAGAGGTTACAGGCTGTATATATACTGATCATCTGTCTCCAGAGGACTCGTTCGGTGTAAAAGCTGTGTTGGCCGACGCTGTCGCGATTCCAGTCGATTTTGGTACGATCCAAGCTCGATGTGAGGAAAAATGAAGTTAATTTTGCCAGCTCTTTGAGAGCATCCTTATACGCTGTCACACTGGGGCTTTCATGGTTGATATCTGGATCACCAATTATTCCAATTTGATTGTCCGGGTCGGCCTCGCACCTTGCATTCTCTAGGCACTCCCAGAATACTTGGTTTCGGGCGAAGTGGATGATTCTGGGAGCGAGAAATCTCTCTTGTACAACCCAACCACGCGTACTAAGAGGTGACCTTTCGATTTCATCTTTCCACAGACTCTTCTTTTTGACGATATATGTTTGTTGGCCATCAGCAAAAAGCTTCACTGAAAAGGGAAACAGGAGTCGGGGGCTTCGCTCGCCAGTGAAGAGCGTACTAGTTGGCTCGTATGAGGATAATATTGCTGAGATGTTACAGAAGGAGTTTCGGTAAATGTGAGATACTTTGTCTGCCTCCCTTTGCCAGTCTTCAATTGAGTCTTGAAAAATGCAAAAGGAATCAATCCAGATATATCTGTGTTTCAGACGGTGGATTGTCCACATTGCATCCTGAAAGGTCTTTGGTACACTTCCAGTGGCCAAAGACAGTCCCCTTTTGAATTGATCTTCGTTGGCATGCAGCAGTTTCAGAATCTTCTCCGGGTCACCCCATCGGTGAGATAGAGTCCAGTACACAGGAAAGTGACCCTGGAACTCCTCTGAGGTATGTGTTCCCGCGTTAGTCTGCAGTCCTTCTTGTGCTATAACTTCTTGTCGGTCTCGGAGGTGGACTTTGCCGCTTTCGATCTCGTTCACGTCAATCACGCGGGTTGGAAAGAATAGCGTTGAGTCATGGTCGCGACAGAATTTATGAGTCCTATCGCAGTGAGATAGCCAAAGTTCTACCCGACTTATGGACTGATCAGAGCCCGTTGATACGTCGAAACTCTCCCAAGGCTTTGACGTTAAGACTTGTGAGACTTCCGGTTGTGACTTGATCGATACTAACAGCACGTACAAAGATACTCACGTTAATGAAATTTATTCAGCTGTTTTTGACATAACTTACTGACCTTGCAATGTGAAGTCAGCAACCCCTGGAACGACAACACGAAACGAGATACATTCTTCGTGCTCATGTTTGGTAGATGTGACGTGAAATCCCTTCGTATCACTCTGTTGGGTGACCCCATTTTGCATTATATACTCGTTCCACAACCAAGTGCACATAATGCAACCTCGTTCTTTGCTTGCTACCAAGTCATCAAACTGCTGGTGGTGTAGTTGTGCATTGTGGTCTTTCTGTATAGCGGCTTGAAAGGCACTCTTGCAGGTACTGCAAGCTTCGGAGTCCATATTGCTCAACGCTTGTGAGGCGCATCAGTTGTCAGCCATAAAACTTGATTCATGATCACCGAATCTCCGAAGAACGGCGCAATTGAGCTAACAAGATATGGCCGGGTGGTGGCTGAGCGGGCATTTGCTTACTACTATATGTGTGGAGAGCAACGACGTGTTCGATAGGCCGTAAGCGAGCTGACCACGTAGGCCATGTAGCCAGTCAGCCACATGACGCGAAATGCACTGATTACTGAATACCCAATCTACTGCTCCGTAAAGGAGGCGTGGGGTACATGTATGAGGACGTATTTGGGCACCACTCCAAATGACGAAACTTACCATATACTGTACTGTAGTGTAATTCGTAAACCTGGAAGTTTAAGCTTTATAAGTCAGTGAGTTAGTATTGTTATAGTATCTCCAGATATATATACTCTGAGATGAAAGTCCAGGAAATATGGCCTGGTACCTAGTGTAGTGCAAAGAAACCTTGGCAAGCGGTCTGACAATACGAGTAAAGTGATCAGAAACTATTGACAGGGAGCTCACTAGTCGAACACCACACCATTTCCCTATCTGGAATGGTGCAGTAATCGTGATCCCGAATAATGTCATGTTAAGCATCAAAAGACATCGCATCGTCTCGCTAAACTTCCGTTAATATGAGAGATCAAGGTTCATTAGAGCCATGATATAGGTAAGAAAATGTGATTTAGTGGGTATCACTCTTTCATCACCTCAACATTCCAGCGTAGTCTATATATATGTACTCAATGACATTACTCCTTGAACAACGGCGCTAATTTGAAATGCGGTTAGTGATGGCGGTCACCTAAATCTGTGTTGTTTGATTTAGAAGCTCCGATTGGCAGCCGCATGCTCCAGCCCTCTTGCTCTTTCGACATTAGTGGTAAAACAGGGGCCTATTTTGGTATAGACGCCACGTGACCGGGCGCTTCACAAGTACAGTAGCTCATACTGTAAGCTAGAGTGCTCCGCTTTGAACCAATCGCATATTCCCCCTTTTTAATCTTATATTAGGCCCAAGGGCGATTTTAATCGACTGCGAGGATTGCCATTGTTACCCGACAAACCCAAATATGAGAAATCTTTTTCCTGCCACAATTTCCAGACGGCGTCCAAAATCGACTGTGGTCTTCCATGATCATTCCACAGTGTGAGCCATTCTTAAAGCGTACCTGACCGACGGGGTATCCTTGAAACTGTGCGTCTCTTATGTAGGGATTCCACATCTTCCCAATTTATCGTGGCATTCTGCTTGGAGTAGACAGCCATGCCTTACTGTAGTGTCTTTTCGGGTCCGCTCCGAAGGTGATTGGGTCATTAATCAATCCTATCAAGTCTTGAATCGCATGTACCAGTCGATCATGATGTAAATTTTAGATCACTGCCATGGTGGGGTAGATAAAGGTGTTTTTCAGTAGCCGGGCCATTGGTGTCTAGAGCACCGACGTCCGTGCCGCCGCGTAGTATGTACTTTCAAGCCCATCATCGCTCGGCAGCATTGCATGATAATTGCCTTGAGATTGGAGAAAAATTGGACCCCTTACATATAGTTCTCTTCTTTCAGGGAAACTGCGAACTAGACAGCAATGTTGCCACCACCATTGGATAACAATGAAGCAATATGCCGCCATGGCCATTCACGTTCCGCGGTTCATCGCCGATCGCCTGAGCGATCTGGCGAATTGCAATGCGAGCTGGCTTGAGGCTTGCACGGATGTATCCTAATGGTCAGAGCAGGGTAGTGGAGAAAACCGGCTGTGATAAGATGTGAGGTAAATTTGTCGATATTGGGACACGTACTGTATTTGTTGATTCGCGGGGGCTTTGACCCCCCTACCCATGTGCATAAGAATGACCAGGGACGGACAACCTTGGAAGCGGAATCAGGGACACCGTTTCCTTGGGACTCATAAAAGTATATATAATCACCAATGGGTTGAAGGGGCTCAAGAATAGTTTTCGGGGTCATTGCAGGGTACCTGGCATAGGGGGATGAGGAGCACAATCCCCGCTCTGGGGAAAACTTGCTGAGTACAGCTTCCCCAACGTCTGTCATGTGCTTAAATCGCTCTACGCAGTACACAGTGTCAGCCCTAAATTTGTCAAGCTATCAAGGACAATTCCTGGCGTGTGAGAACGCATGGACTTTATGGTGCCATAGAACGGGTAATAGTGGAGAAGGGAGAGTTGCGTCAACGACTCGGAAGTCCCCGATAGCAAATTCACCAAGACAGTGGAAATCCGGATCTTAGGAAAATGTATCCGGGGTATCCTGTATTCAGTAGGTGACTGAGGCGAATGAGTTCATACTTTGCAGATTGCAAACCGGTTGATTGACAGGGATGACAGGGATGGTGAGCTTCAACCCGAGTGACCGAGTGGCTTTCGTGATCAACACGCAATCCAACAAACAGCTGGGATTCCAAGATTCGGCAGTAGTTCTCTTGAAACCCATTACAGCCACATGAAACACGGCAGGAAGAGGCGAACAATGTGCGACTCCGCGGTGTCAAAACCTGCTTTTCGGCCGATAGCAGATGCTGATTGGCTGGTTTCTTAGCCCGGTTGATGATATGAATCTGATCTGAGCAATGATGCTCTTGTATCAATGCAGTTGGCTGTACTTTTGATTTAAACTGTACAAGAAGACCTGATAAAAAGGAATTAACAGAATAAGAGTTGAAAGGATAGAAAATATAAAATTGGTACTTTTGAAATTCAAGGAATTGAGGGAGTACGATGTCGTCTTGTTTCCCCCCCACTTTATATTATCTTTCCCTGTTCAACGGGTGACTTCACCTCACGGAAAAAAAGTTCCCTCGGCCATTCACCTCTTAAAACCTTCACCCCACCTTCCCTCTGCTTTTCTTGGATATAGCACCGATTCCCGGTGCCCAACTCCAAGACGGCCTCGCTGCAACTACACCGGCCCCTATCGTCGGGCTCCTTCGCCCTCCGTAAACCCCGCGATAATCATGAGCGACCGCGAACCCACCGTGGAGACCCCTCCGACCGATGACGAGCACAGCACAGGCTCTGGAGGCTTATCCCCCGTATCGCCAGGTATCGCGCCTGTCCATCACGCATCAACGCCATCAATTTCGATCCCGGCTAGTAACGGAGGCATGTCCGCGCCGTCAGGGTCCATAGCCCAGATCAACGCCGCACGGCGGGGTCCCGGGGCATCACCACACCCAACGGCCTCGATGAGTACACCAGGAAGTGGAGGGTTAAATCCGGATATTATGGCCAAAATGAAGGCGTTCTCTCTTTCTCGACAAGGTGTGCCACATGTCGCATCCACGGGGCAAATCCCCACATCCAACGAAGCTGGTGCAGGCGGGGCTTTGGCTGGGCGGTTACCTCCTGCACGACCTAATCAGAGCCACTGGTCTTCTTCGCCTGCGGTTCCGTCCATTACGAGCCCAACCTCCTCCCCCCGGCCTAGCGGACTGGCTGCAAAGCGAATGAAGCCGGGTCTCAAGTTGTCGGACGTGACGGGTGGACCGCCACAGTCGAATGGAACCGAGACCAAACCGGAAGAAAAGGAGAATGGTAGTGAGTCGGCTTTCAGCAAATACTCCGAGTTTATCGATACCAAGTCCGGAACCTTGAATTTCAAGAACAAGGCGATCCTACATGGTGGGGGCGTGGAGTTCTCCTCCGGTCATAGTTTCAAGATCTCCTTGGATGAAGTGGATCGCCTAGACGAGCTGGGCAAGGGAAACTATGGCACCGTCTACAAAGTCCGACACAGCCGGCCTCACCTTCGAAAACCCGGCCTGGGTTTGAGTGGCATTGTTAGCCGGTCAACTGTCTCCGAGGATGCCGACCACGCGGGCCAAGATAATCTGTCCGGCGTGATCATGGCGATGAAGGAAATTCGACTAGAGCTGGATGAGGCCAAGTTCGCCCAGATCATCATGGAATTGGATATCCTGCACCGATGTGTTTCCCCCTTTATCATCGATTTCTACGGCGCATTTTTCCAAGAAGGCGCTGTATACATGTGTGTTGAGTATATGGATGGTGGTTCGATTGACAAGATCTACGAAGGAGGCTTGCCTGAGAATATTCTGCGAAAGATGACATTATCCACTATAATGGGATTGAAATCACTCAAGGATGAGCACAACATTATTCACCGCGATGTGAAACCGACCAATATCTTGGTCAATAGCAAGGGTCAGATCAAGATTTGTGACTTTGGTGTGAGCGGGAACTTGGTGGCCAGTATCGCCAAGACCAACATTGGATGCCAGAGTTACATGGCACCAGAGCGCATTGCAGGTGGAGGCATGCAGCAATCGGGAGGGACCAGCGGTGGAACATATAGTGTGCAGAGCGACGTTTGGAGTTTGGGATTGTCGATCATCGAGTGCGCCATGGGACGATACCCGTATCCACCAGAGACATTCACCAACATCTTCAGCCAGTTACATGTGAGTATTTCTTTCAACAACCATATGCGAGGTCCTTAGCTAACATTTGACGTAAGGCTATTGTCCATGGTGATCCTCCCACTCTTCCTGCGGATGGTTATTCCGAGGAGGCACACGCATTCGTTCAGGCTTGTTTAGATAAGAGCCCCAAGAACCGACCAACCTACAATATGCTGCTTCGTCACGTTTGGCTCAAGCCCCTCATGCAACCCCCTACCAAGGCTGAGAGCGAGGCTGTTGCCCAAGCCGAAGCATCGGCACCTGGCGAGGGCCTTCCATCCTCTGTCACCGAGGACAAGGAAGTCGCTGACTGGGTCAAAAAGCAACTGGAGATGAAGAGCAAAGGTCTTCTTCCCACCAGCGAAAAGCCTGCTCTACACACCGTGGCTCTGGACAAAGTAGCCACCAGTCCCATTCTTGATGACGCTACTACTCCTTCCCTTGGGGCGTGAAGCTGATGGATATTTCCAATATTTGAAATTTTGCATTCCTGTCTACACTACTACCGTCATCCCTCAGTTATCTATCACAGGGCATTTACAACGGCGCCGGCGCCGTCTTCATTGACGACATGATCTTTGTCGACATACTAGTTTGCACTTGCCTCTCGCCTCACCATGCACACGCGCTGATAATCAAAAATTCGACTTGATATCTTTGATCTCTCGCAACCAAGTTGGTCTTGAATCTATGAGTTTCGGATCATTATTAGCGAGCAGCTATCTGCTGAACTGGGGTGCACCAGCGTCCGGCGTACTAGTCGTCTTTTATTTTCGAGAAATGATGTTATTACGATGGTTCCGAATACATTTAAATGATACTCCAATTAAACTTAACTGTACTTCTCATGTCAGGATGCGTCCTCCATGCAATGTGCTTTACATTTCGTTCCAGTGGGCCTTTAGGATGTCACCGAAGCATAGGTTCACCCGCCTTGCTCTTGCTAGATTCGATAGGCCCATGCTGCAATATCTTAAAATACACGCCCATTGAAAAGACTGCTGGCGATTTACAGCTTTAGCACTTATTCATCTGAATGCTGGTGTAATTCACGTTTTGCAGAGCTAGTGGATTTGTAGGAAGGGAAGAAGAAAAGGCTCAAAAAGGAAGGAGAAGGGTGCTTCAGAAACTCGGAAGTCACTAGGTACAAGTTCTAGGGAGGCAACAACACCAGATTGGAAAGTATCAAGTGATTTTCTCGTCTCCCATTGGCTGGGATTTCACTGACAGGTATTAGTGAAACGTTCCGGGGTACAAATACCCTCATTTTTTCTCCAGCTCAACCCTCTTCTTCCTTCTTCCACGCTCTACTTGCCTCTTCTTCACTTGGCTGGGACCTTGATCATACTTCTCCTCTTGTTGATTGTGATTTCTTCAACATCTTGTCGTGTCTCTCGTCTTTCATCCACGTGATGTCTCATTCTTCATATATGACTACGACATCATATCAATTGCCACTCCATGCGGTACTTCGCTTATTCAATCTTCTATCATCTATGGTGTAACCCCTTAGTCACAAGGCCAGATGGCTGATCACACTCTAAGACTAGTGTCTTATACAAAGAAAACCTCATGAAGTCTTGAGGTGTCTGCTCGTATTTACCCACAGTCCAAAGGAGAGTTCCATCATTAGAAGAGAAATTAATCAAAAATTGGGTTTCCAATGTCCTGGGGAAAGCGCATAACTCAGTTTTGGGTTGTTACATAGGGCCGATTCAGCTTAATGTGGAGAATGTCGAGCAGGACGAAGTCCTGTAGGCTCCAGCAATTCCAAATCGTTCTGCAAGGTTGACTCATTATTTCATACTGGATTTTCAGGCATACATGTGACAATCCCTTGGAGCATAAAACCGACCCCACACTGTATAAGCATAAGTGGAAAAAGGGGCCAAATTATGTAACATTTGGAAACCTTGTTATTGGGCCGTCCTTTGTTCCAAACCTCCAAAGTTCCAAGTCAAATATCCCAAACAATTCACTGGAAATCCCCCATATACCAGTTGAATTCTCTACAAATTCCAAATCAAAACCAAAGTAACAGGTTTACGCTCAAAATCCAGCCTAGGTGGACGAATTGCTAGCTCCACAATAAGCGGACATCAACATGGGGCAGAAACCATCTGTCCCACAACCAGGAACAACAATCCAAGTCATCGGAGCTGGCCTCCCACGCACTGGAACCGCATCATTCAGTAAAGCCCTGGAAATTCTCCTAGAAGGCCCAACCTTCCACTGTGGAACACAGGCAACGCTAGGCCCTCCTATCCAAATCAAAACATGGATACAAGCACTCAAGCACTGGGCCGCAGGAGGTGACTCCGACAAAAAAGCCCTCCTGGAACTTTTGGCACGCCAGTATGATGGCTATGCCGCGACGACTGATTCCCCAGGCAGCCAACTCGTCCCCGAGCTCATGGCCCTGTACCCAGATGCCAAGGTTATCTGTACAGTCCGGGACCCGGTGCCCTGGGAGAAATCCATGAACCAGGTGATGCATTACACCTTCCTTTGGTTCCTGCGCGGTGTTCTCTTCCCACTGCCAGGCATGAGGCATTTTATAGATTACCTTACTCTACTCAGTGTGCAGTGGAAGAGGCTGTACGACGAGGATGTTCCGACGCGCCAAACGTATTATCGGCATATTGAGTGGTTGAAGGAGGTTGTTCCTGAGCATCGGCTTGTGTTTTATGATGTGAGGGATGGGTGGGAGCCTTTGTGTAAGGCGCTTGGGAAGGAGGTTCCGAAGGATATGCCGTTTCCACACATCAATGACGGGGAGGCGATTGAGAAGATTGCCAAGTTGCATATTCGGAGAGGGTTGACGAGGTGGGCTTTTATTTTCGCGGTTGGGGCGACTGGGTTGGCTTGGGTTTTGTATCGGTAGATTGTGTGTTGATCACATAGAGGGCCCATACGTGGATACATTCTAGGAGAATATGCACATGACTTCATGTTGATACAAACTGCATCTAGAGAGGGGATGCTATACGGATCGAATAACCCCGTATCCAAGTAAATGACACACAAGGCTTTCCCCGCAGTATCCTAATTTGGTTGAGATGTCTTAAAACTCGTTTTGTGGGGTAGCAGCGCACTGATCGACGTGGGGGTTCTGCATTTACAATATCGGCGAATGATGGGAGTAACCCTTTGTCATTACCCGATTTTGTCTATAAACCCCCTCAGTCTGCTGGAACAAAAGTGGAGATTCAATCATGATCGGAGCATCGTAAAGATGACTATCACTAACAGCACCAACTTCTCGCATATATCTGTCAAACCTCTCCATCCAACATTCACTGCAGAGGTTAGCGGCGTGGATTTCTCATCCCCAATTGCAGATGATGTATTCAGCGAGGTGTTAGCTGCTTTGACTAAGGTAAGTGTGCCTCTTCATACAGTATTACCTACGCTCTAACAACAGTACCAGTATGGCGTTCTAGTCTTTCGGAAGACAGGCCTCACAGATGAATCCCACATCGCATTTTCCAAGCGACTAGGAGAACTCGACGATGTAACGCCATACATGAAAGCCGGTCGACCAAATAGGCTCAAGCACGTAGAGCTCTTCGACGTGAGCAACATCGAGATGGATGGGTCGATCTTAGATCCCTCCAGCCCACGAGCCCAGGCGAACAAGGTATGGCAACGATCGAATATCAAAATGAATTGTTTGCATCATACTAAAGAAAGGCCAGGGGAATAGCCTCTTCCACGTAGACTCGAGCTTCAACCCCCGTCGAGCCGGCTACTCGTTACTCCTATCGCATGAACTCCCTCCACCCGGGATGGGCGGTTCCACTGAGTTTGCAGATACACGAGCTGCATTCGATAACCTCCCGACGGAACTACGAGACGAGCTTCTAGCGAACGATTACGTGGCTTGTCACTCGATGCATCATTCGAAGAAAGTAGCTGCGCCTGAGGCGTATGCTGATATTGAGCCGCTTGATTATCCGATGGGTCGGCATAAGATTGTTCAACGGCATGAAGCATCGGGCCGGATGAATTTGTATATTGCTGCGCATGTGCATCATATCGAGGGTTTGAATCATGGAAGATCGGATGAGCTTTTCCAGGAATTATTCCGCCTTGCTACGAGGGAAGAGAATGTTGTGCGTGTTGAGTGGACTGAGCCTGGAGATTTGATTGTTTGGGATAATACCTGTGTTATGCATCGGGCTGTTGGGGGGCCATTTGTGAATAAGTTTAGGCGGGACATGAGACGGTGTACAGTTCATGATTCAAGTTCGATGTCTTGGGGGTTGAATGAGCATACAGATGTTAGACAGGGATTGCCTTGATTGCCAAGTTTTGAGATTGGAAATACCGGCAGAACACGCGGTTGACATGTTAAATTTTGGGAAATCTTGCTCTAAATTGGAGGTTTATATTATGTACTTCATATTTACCGCATAGTAACCAACTCCTCGGAACTGGTAGGGTGGATAGCAACACAGCTGTCAAAGTCGGCCTTGGTAGCACCCATCTTGACAGCAACACCAAAGCCTTGCAGCATCTCGCCGACGCCAAGACCAAGGATGTGCAGACCAACGACCTTCTCCTGGGGACCGGCGCAGATGATCTTCATTTCGGTGGGGTTCTTGGCCTTCTCCTCAGCAGGCATGAGGCTGTAGTACATGTTGGTGAACTTGGTGTGGTAGGTCTTGACCTTGTCATCGCCGTACTGCTGGCGGGCTTCGGGCTCAGTGAGACCGATGGAGCCGACCTCGGGGTGCGAGAAAACAACAGTGGGAATGTTCTCGTAGGAGAGCTTGGCGGTCTTGAACTCGGCGGGGCCGAAGATACGGCTACCCAGCTGGCGACCAGCAGCAATCGCAACTGTAATATTTGTTAGTTTGTCTCTCTTGTAACTCTCCGATGCAGTGTTACTTACCAGGAGTCAACTCAGCCTGGCCAGTCACATCGCCAAGGGCGTAGATACCCTCAACGGATGTGTTCTGGAACTCGTCGACAACAACGTGGCCAGTGGAGCCAAGTGTCACGCCGGGGATGTTGAGCTGCAAATCCTCAACCTCTGGGACACGACCAACGGCCCACAAGAGCTCGTTGACCTCCATCTCAGTACCGTCATTGCTAACAAGCTTGATCAAACGGTCGGCACCCTTTCCGTCACGGATAAGCTTGATCTCCTTGAAGCCGGGGTGGTGTTTGTGCATCTTGACACCGGCCGCCTCATACCGATCGGTCATGGTCTTCTGGACCATAGGGTCGAACTTGCGCAGGAACTGCTCACCACGGATGAACATGTGAGTCTCAACGTCCATGGCATTCATAACACCAGCAAGCTCGACAGCAATGTAACCAGCACCGACGACGGCAATCTTGGGGGGGAGCTCCTCGATCTCGAAGAAACCGTCGCTGGTGATACCGTGCTCGGCACCAGGGACAGCGGGGATGTTGGGTCGGCCACCAGTGGCGATCAGAATGTGCTTTCCGGCGTAACGGGCAGTGGTGCCATCCTCAAGGTTAACCTCGATAACCTTGGGCTCGACGAAACGGGCGCGGCCGTGGACAAGATCAATGCCTTCCTTGCCCCAGTTGCGCTCGTAGATGCCGTTCAGGCGCTTGATCTCGGCATCACGAGTCTCCTTGAAATACTTGTAGTTGAACTTGGTACCCTCGGGGATATCGTATCCGTAGTACTTGCCGAGGTGAATTGTCTCGTTGACAGTTCCGGCATTCCAGGTCATCTTCTTGGGGACACAACTAGTTTCCCGGTCAGCACTGAATTTGCGCGCCATGCCATTATGCCCAAATGGCAATAATCTTATATGTTTTGAACATACCCAACGTTCACACAGGTACCGCCGGACCGACCGCTCTCCACGATCAGAGTCTTTGCGTTATACCAGCCAGCAGCGCGACGGGCGCTGCCGCTGCCGCCGCTACCACCGCCAAGGACAATGTAGTCATACTGTTGCTCGGTAGGGGCCATTGTGGACGACTTGCTCTCGAATGTGGGAGCGGAAGAGGAAAGGTGTCGGGTGATAGAGGAAAGGCGCGAGGCAGGAGCAGTTGCGGTAATCGGGTGGTTTATGGACGCCAGGGTTCGATTGACGGTCGGGCGGAGACCAGTGTGGATATTCTTAGCGGAAAACCGAGTCAAGGAGGAGCGAAAGCTGATCCGGGAGGTGTGGGTGGGGAGAGAGCGGGAGAGCATGGAGAGGATGGAGGGGTATGTACAAGAAGAACTGCAGCTAATAAAAAGTGACGATGCTCCGGCGGTGATTGATAATGGGCTTTAAGCCCAGAACCAACGGATTCTCCTGCAGTCAGCCCCACACCGCCTTGGATGATGCCATGCCAGGATGAATAATCGAGTGGAAACAGCATAAGCATAAGTAGGGCTCTATCCTTTACAATTCATGAAGATTTGTCAGGTCTATTGCTTTCGTTGTACCTAGACCCTAAACCAAGGAACTTCCCCCTCGCCGCAAGTTGTATTCGCATCTAATTCGTTGAGTATTTTACAAGAACTGGATCCGCGGGTAAATATTAGAAAGAAATGGAAACGCATTCATTTCTCACCTAAGCTGGCAAAAGATTGGGATCTCAGTGGTGCCGCGTATAGTGTTGTCAATGCACTGCGTATTTTATACTTTCTTTCATTTAACCGCGTAGGTGTTCCAGTAGATAGTCTCACAGGGTTGACAGGGTTGAGAACGAGGGGTCTTGAATGTGATGGTCGTCGTACCGTTGGTGGTAGTCCTTTGAAGGCGGAAGTCGACCTTTCCCAGATCCCAAACTAAACACTCTTCTCCTTATCCCTTGAAATGGTCTCCAGGTCTCGGAGATGAACTCACTTGAAACAAAAACCTCAACGAGGAATCCTACTTCTTACCTTTCGCTAAGCAAAACAGGCACGAGCTCCCCTGTTTACCCGCGCACTCACATTCATGGGGAAACAAGAATGCAAGGGGATGAACCCACCACCCTCTCTTCCAATCAACGTTCCAGGATTTACCTCCATACCTCCGTAGAAACCAGGAAATTACCTTGATAGCCAATGGAGCAAGGCATTTTTGACACTGGCGAACTCCTTCGTAGCCTGGCCGCCTCTTTAGAAAACGCGACTACTACCTATACATCAACGGATCCTCCCAGCTAATTGACTCAAGACTGTTTACTTCCTATTATACCTTATTCCGCCGCCAATATGCGTCTCTCATCCGTCGTCTTCGTCGCCATGACCCTAGCTCTCGGCTCAGCTAAAAAGATCAACATGAGCTGCGAATTCGCACAAGACAAGACCGGCATGGTCCAGAGCCCCTACTGCTGCCGCGACTTGGTTTCTGCTAGAGGAAACCCCAAGGCCAACACGGCTACAGACTGTATGCATTTGATACATTGATAGTAAAGGATTGTCCACTTAGCTAACCAATATTACTGCAGGTGTGCTTCTGAAGACCCCCCAGCTGTGCGAGGACAAGTCTCGACCTGCATGCTGCTATGAGATTGTGAGTGGCTCTTCACTTGAGTATATTGTTTGAGTCGGGCGGATGCTAACTCGTGTTATCTTACAGGGCAAGGAGAAGATCTGTACTTCGCACGCTATTTTCCAGGATGCGGCAAATGTTTAGGGTCGCAGAAGGTGATGGGACGGGTCATGTTGATACCTGGGTATGAGTGATCACGACCGGAGGGATACTTCTCGCGAACTTTTTTCAGTGTCGATAACCTTTGAAATGTCCTTTGAATAAAGATTGGTTTACATATACTTTACTTCTTTGTGCCTTCGGTAAACTACACTGTGGATTGGAAGAAGTGCGATGATGGTTTGTTTGGGTAGTTGAAATAGTCATGGTAATAAAAGGAAGCCGGTGCATTTGATTCAACGGAATGGGGATCTTCATGATCAACCCAGGGATATATTAACGCTCGAAATCAAAACGCCAAAATGCAATGCAAAGGCTGTGAGAAAAATTTGATAGTATCAGAGGGTCCATCAGCTGGACTCCACACTCAGCATCCGCTCGGTATTCCTCCGAAACAGTTTCTCTGCCAGCCCCGGCACACCCGAGCAAAGTTCCAAGCACCACTCAGTGAAAGGATTGATGTCAATGCCGGTGAAGCGAGTATGAGGCCAGTCGGTAGCATAGATGGTGCGGTCCGGGGCAGCGGCTAGGAACTCGCGGGCCATAGCTTTAAGTTGATGTTGACTTAAGTCATTGGTAAGTCGGTAGGGAGCGGAAACTTTGATATAAGTGTTTCCCAAATGGAGAAGGGAGATCAGAGACTGAAATCCGGGGAGTGTGTAAGGGTCGAAGGGAAGCCCGTCTTCTCCCTTTGGCAGGGATAGCTCGGGACTGCCAAAGTGGTCGATGCAAACAGTAACGCCGAGGCGAGGCACGATGGACTTGAGGACAGGCATCATCTTGAGAGGAAGGTATAGTTCAATGATCCAGTTTCGAGGGCGTGCAATATCGGCATGTCGAAGTAGAGTCTCCTCTAATTCAGCTTGCTCCATCACTTTCCCGACAGACTGTAGGTTCACCCGCAGACCACGAACGCCGAGTGTGTGCCACTCGTCCAAGAAGCTGGATTCAGGCTTGGTAGTAATCGGGTCGACAACTACTACGCCACGACCTCGAGATGGACCGAGCTTAGTAAGGGCAGCCAGCAGGCATGAGTTGTCTGTGCCATAAATAGAGGGCTGAACGAGCACAAGATTCTCTACACCGACAGACGACTCGAAGGCGAGAGCGTCGGCAAGTGTGTGTACTGACGGTTGATATACTGCTGCCTTGGAGACAGGGAAACGCTGGGGTTCCACGACATGCATGTGGCTATCCCATGATTTCGCGGGGAGTTTTTGTTTGCCTGTTGTGGCATGGCTCAGGCGTCGCTCAGCACGCGGCGAAGAAACCGCCGTTAGTGATAGACGCGGCGAGGTCAAGATATTAGAGGGCTGCGTGGAAATCAGCATGTTGGCGACGAGAAACTAGGGTTTGTAACATGTAGCACCAGGAAAAAGACGAAGAGTATAAGAGAAGAGCTGAGACAAGGGTGCCAACTCACCGATGAGCAGGATCTGATGCTCGTCACCCTTACGGCGGCCCTGGCCGGGAACATGCCGTCTGTCGGTCAACCTCCGTGACTGTCGAACTAACTGGTGGGAAAGCAGGGAACCCGTTCACAATAAAAAAATTTGCCGAACCCCGTGTACGAATCCACTATATGGATCTTTTCAGATCGGAGTCCACATTCGGCTTTTTGGTAATTTGTCAACAATAGCGAGGGTGGGATGTCAAAGGGCAGTTCAGGAAGTGAGCGGAAGTCGACCGAGTGATGCTACCCACTTTGATGGCGAGCGGAGGTTTGGCGAGCGGGAAAAAGATTTGTAGAAAACATTCCCACCCCTTTTCTCGGTTGACGGCCTGTCAACTAAGCCACCCACGATTGTGGACATGAAAAAAAAAAAAAGAAAAATCTTCCCGGTAGAGGCATTCAGGGGACAAAGTTCTAGCGGGGTCTGTGGATTGCAATGCGGTGCGATCCGACCTGAAGAAATAATATGGAGCCGAGCCGCTTGCCGATATCACGGGTCCCTAGGCGAACGTGCTGCAAAGCACTGGACACTGCCTGGTCTGCGCTATAGTTATGAACGACCCACACCACTATCCTGCACTAATTTAATAAAGCCAACAAAGCCCACGTCATCTCACAATGATGTACAGGTTTGGTGTGAATGTGACCTACCAATGGCCTATAGCTGCAAAGACTTCTCTAGATTTCGAACGACTTCAAAGTAACCCTACAACCACCGTGGTTGTTAAACCTGACTCAAATGCCCCCATCGAGCAAACAACCCCTGCTCACATCATAAGCCTATTTCAACAATTTCTCGATCTTGGGGGGTATGCTAATGCGCATGTGCACAATTCCGGTAACCTCGGCATGCCGATTGGTCGTAAATAGTTTAACCCGAACTGCGCACTATGTTTCAACGAAATTCAAATAACGATTAAACATACCCCTACTGGGAATCTCCAGGCTTGGGCTCACCGGGATACCTGTGTATTATAGTATGTGCATTAATGAGGATTCCAGGAAGTATTTTCCCGATCCTTGATTATGCCATGATATGGATATGGTCTGTTTGGAAATTTGCAGATTTCTTGCTATGCTGAAGACCGATGTGTTGATACAATTTTGAAGTCTCGAGGTCTACAGTACCTGGCCAGATATCTGAAGAACCTTTCCATCACATGCTAACATTCATCATTATAGGTGGTAACCATGAAATAACCCGTCACTAGGTAATGATATGCAATCAAGCATTTGATTTGTGTTGTAGTCAATAGGAGGCCTGACGAGATTTGGAAGTGTAACAGAGAACAGGAGCTTCCATGAAGTTGTTGGTTTCAAGATCCAATGCCTCTCCATTCCATATACCAATCTGCATGTCGTGGGTAGCCAAGCTCTTGAAGTTTGGTCCTCAGCAATCTCCGCCACTCAGAATCTTCGACACCTGGGATTGGGGAATCAAAATCAAAGCCCGGAGAGACTGATGGTTTGGTGGAAATCCAAAAGCGAGGGTAGAGGCCAGCCACCTCCCAGTCAATAATTGCCGATACTCTATTATTGTGCACCATGATGTTGCCAGGCCCAAGGTCAGAGTGATAAAAATGGAATGAATCACCAATTTCCAGGTTTAGTTCAGAGACGTCCCGGAAATCTTTTCCCTCAGTATCGACTTTTTCTTATCAAAGATAGCTTAGACACTTGACACGACATATTCCCCTAATGATTAACCAATATCGGTGCGACTGTACATGAATACTTCATTATTCATAACTTGGAGGGTAGGTAGAATATACTCACTGGGGGTTCCAGGTATACCATAAGCCATGGAATCTTCCCAGGGGCTATGAAACGAAACTAAGACATTCGACGGATTGAGGTAGCAAGGTTCACAACGGACTGGGATTAATGCCCATCTCGTCATATGATTAAACGTAGTCCTTGACTCATGAGGTCAGCAAGCTGAAATTAGCCGAATCTGAATGAACAGATTTTTCCAGTCAATTAAGATCTTAGACGTAAGGATACAAAGGATTCTTACAAGTGCCTTGGCGTACCCTCATATTACTAAGAAGGTTAAGGTTCAACCCTCGCAGATCGAAGTTTCCTGCAGAAATTAAGGTTTGGGTTAAATAGACTGTGCATTCGGATTTCGCTGGCCATGTTTGCTCTAAGATCTCGATCTAGCTCAGAGGGACGGCAATCCTAATCGATCGTTGGAGGTCTAATTGTTTTGCCCCCATGGCTTGGAAATCTGAGACATTCATTTGATGCAAGGATCAATGCTTCTACACAAAACGATGGTGGGCCTATCAAGCTTAGATTCTGGCTCTATGTTAGTCTTTAAACAGTAGATTTGAACTGTGGTAGCCCTCTTTTCCCGCGAGGTGGGAAACCGTGCAGAGACCAATTCTTGGATAGTGATATCCAAGTTTAGGACATGAGTGCCATGCACATGTATGAATAAAGAGGACTCATGGCACGGAGATGGTCGATGCTCAAGCATGAGGTTAAAATATGATCCACGAGGGTGATCCACTGTACCCGGATGTCGGAACTGATGCACTCCGGGCCGGATGCTGGAACCAGTCTTTTCCGGCCGACGAACCTGTAGATTGGTAACGATCTTATTGAATTGGTAATCCAGTATCCAGTTCTGTGTATATTATTTTCAACCAAAGTACGGAACCATTTAGTCTTTTCAAACAAGCAATCACAATCATGGCCCCAATTCGTGTCGGTATCATTGGTCTTACACCAGGTCAGTGGGCAGCCTCGGCTCACCTACCATACCTGCAAAGCTCCGAGTCGAATTTCGAAGTTGTTGCTGTTTGCAACTCATCGGTCGAGAGTGCCGCAAAGAGTGTCAAGGAGCTCAAGCTTGCAGAGGGTACCAGGACTTATGGAGATGCTCAAGGTCAGTATCAATGACGTCATCGACCAACGCGGGGAAGAAGTGTTTCTAATGTCTACATCTCAGACATTGCCAATGACAAAGACATTGACCTTGTTGTCTGTACTACTCGGGTTGATCGTCACTACAAAGTTATCACTCCTTCTCTCAAAGCTGGCAAGGATGTTTATGTTGAATGGCCGCTGGGAAAGAGCTTACAGGAAGCACAGGACCTTCTCAACATTGCCAGGCAGAACAATGTTAAGCTCACTGCAGTTGGCCTCCAAGGCCGATTCGACCCTGCCGTTGAGACTCTGAAGGCCATCTTAGCTGAAGGGAAAATCGGAAAGGTTCTCAGTACTTCAATCAGTGCCCAAGGAATGATTGGCGGACCAACAGAGAGGGCGGCTTACGAGTATCTTATCGACCAACAAGTCGGTGGCAACTTGTTCTCAATTCCAGCCTCCCACTTACTCGATACTGTCCGGGAAGGTTTGTTTTGAGATCTTAAATGTCCGTCTCATAGAACATGAGCTAATTGATAGCAGTCCTTGGCGAGCTTTCGAGCTTCCAATCTCTCCTCTCAAACCAGCTTCCAGTTGTCAAGCTTGTGAACGACGATGGCTCCACTGTCAAGGAGAACGTCAAGAAGACCACCCCTGATCACATTTTGATTCAAGGTACACTGAACTCCGGCGCAGTACTATCTGCTATAATTCGATGCGGAATGCCCTTCAAGGATGCACCTGGACTAGAATGGAGCATCTACGGCGAGAAAGGAGAGATCAGGATCAAAGGCCCCAGTGCCCATATCCAGATGGCTGGTACAACCAGCATCGAACTTCACGATTTCCAGAGCAACAAGGTTGAGAACATCGAGCCTAAGAAGGCTACTTTTGCTGATGCGAACCCAGCTCCGAGGAATGTGGCCCGTGTCTATGAGGCAATTGCTGCACGTGATAAAAGTGTTCTTTGTGACTTTGAGGGCGCCGTGAAGAGGCATGAGTTTATTGAGGAGGTCTACAAGCAGAACCCCGGAGTTGTTTAAAATGAACGCGCGCGGTCGTCTTTGCTCTTGTAAGCCAAATTTTATCCCAATCTGTCTTAGAGCAGAGCATGGTAAATTGAAAAAAAGTCATTGAAAAGCCATGTTCATCAGTGTCATCAATAAGCTAGACCAAATACTAAAATATGTGAATGTAACTCTCGAATAAATACGGGAAAATGACGTGTACATAACAGGTGGACTTTTACGTCCATCAGTGTATGTATTATATTTTCCGAGTTCTGATACATTTGCCCGACCCACTACGCCAAATGGACAACCCACTAGGTACATGAGGAAAGACTTAGCGTAAATAAGCCACCTTGGCATCAGGCCATCAGGCTCCGTCGAGTAAACGGAGTGGTTCCGTCGCATATCAACAATAGTTTTGAACCTCCTGGGAGCGAAATTAGCATCCTGGTACAGAGTCATGCCAGGACTTCGTAAATGGCTTGTCTTGATTTGCCGACGCGGCAAATCCACGATTCATCTTAAGCAGTAAACTTGCCGTTGGCTAAGGCGGTATTTATTATGCAAAATTTCCATTCAGATCGAATGCAATTGTTTATGAGGTCGCAACAGTAAACTTCGACGAGATAGGGTGTTGCAGGTGTCTCCACTGAGCAGTTGAAAAGTCTCCTTTGCTTTCGGCTTGCCAATTTACAGTCTAGCGTAGAGCAACTTCGGAAAGTCCCATCTTTATATTTTATACGATGTATCTGAGTAATCATCTTAGGCTTCATCGCAGGTGCTAATAAAGTGGCTTTTTCCAGCTTCGTGTTAGTCTGCAGACGGTAAGACAACAGATAGGTCCAGATATAATCAATTGAATGCCCCATTTTCCGGATGCTTTTGGAAGAGCGTGTTGACACAACAGCAATTTGAGTATTAAAGGGGTAACCTACGCCTAAGCGACATTGCGAGACATCTCAAGATTGAATGACACTAATGAGTAGACCCTAGATTCAGGGACCATGGTTTCCGGTTGGCCAAGCCAGATATGGTTTAGCGGTCCACATCGGTTCATGCTGGCGCGACCCTGGTGGCGCCCCCTAACCCTCATTAAGCCAGATACAATCTCTGCTTTCTTAGTTCAATCTAGTCAGCCTGTCATAACGCAAAACCATAACGCCTGATTAACTAGCAAATCTTGGCAATCAATTCCAGCCGTATTTGAGGGTTGTTTCTGCCGCGAATCATTCTTCAACGATTGGGTACATTTGATTGAAGTGGAACCCTATTCTCAAGCGCATGTGTAATCTCCGGACTTTTTCCTCGATTCGAACAAGGCGAATGCAACGTGGGGCTGAGTTCAGACACCATAAGACCTTGCACTATCTCACGCTATCTTTTGGCGTAGGAGTACTGAAGTTATGAGATTCCTGACTCCACCAGATGATGGTCCATTTTGAATTGGATGTTTGTCGGAGCGACCTGTAATTTAGTACTTCTTTCCACATCTTTTTGAACCATCTCCCTCCGATCTCTACGCATTTTTCTCCTCCACTTTCGTATTCTGATGCTTGATCCTAAATACCCCCAAGAGTGATCGCACAGCATGCTGCTGACCATTCTCAGCTTGTGCGTGCTTTCCTGTGAAGCCAGAAGAATTTAATTGCCCTGTAACTAACAGACAAATAGCCTTGTTCTTGTTGTGGTCTTCACCTCCTTTATCCCTCATATACGTCAGGCTTGGTTAGGCAAGAGGGCTGGAGACATCTCATTGCTCTACCTACTGTTTAATGTCATTTGTTCCACAGAGCATTTGTTCTTCGCCTTCTTCTTCACCATCAACCTTCGACTTGACGATCTCCCGGAAGATCTTCCTCCCGACATTCGTATCGAGCCCTACTGGACTCACTTTCCGCGCAATGCACTTGACTGGATTAACTTCTCCCAAGTGATGGGTGTATGGGCATTATTTAATATCTTGTGAGTTCAAAACGTTTCACTACCTGGTATTCAGAAGCAACCAGAGACTGACCACCATTTATAGGCTCGGGCTGAACCTCTACCACAGGCTGACCAGTCGCCTTCGCAAGACCTTGATAGTAGTCGTTTACATCAGCTTCCTCATTTTTTCCCTAGGGCCTCTGATAATAGACGCAGTTTCAGACACCTTCTGTCCTTTGGATCATCCGGACTGCCCTTGGCATGAGCGCGACGTTACCGCTTTCTTGGAGGGCCTTCATTCCTTTGTCCTCCTACCATTCTTATCGACCATACCTCTGGTCATAGGAATATACAAACAAGTTCGCAGCCCCCTACAAACTCAAAGTCTGATGGGCCTGAAGCTCCAAATAGCGGCCTTCATGCTCTCGGCAGTTTTCTGGGTCCCCAGACTCTCTGCTCCATGGGATTTATTCCTAGAATACCTGAATGAGGGACATCCGATCAATATCTTTATTCTAGGATGGTACCGAACAGTTGGGTTTGAGACTGTCAACGACTTTGTGTTTGCTTGGGGGCAGGGGATGTTGCTGTGGTTGACTTTGCGACAGAACAGACGTGCCGAAGAAGGGGAAAGACAGCCGCTTTTGGCGTGACACACCACACTCTCTACCTCGAACCAAGGCAATGTAAAGAGTCTCAGTGAGATGTATCCTAGTATCATGGTTTTAGCTCATTTTTACCGTTTTCCCTTAGTACATTGAATCAGTTGTTTTACGCGTGGCAAGTCTAGGATTACGAGAGTAGGCACCACACGCGGTGCAATTAGTATGTGGAAGAGAAAGATGTTGCGAGGTAGAGGTAGAATAAAGAAATCGATCTTTGGGGACTGTGGATCCAGAGCTGTGCTAGTGAAAATCCAGAGCAATTAGAAGCCAGGCTTCGAGGAAAAACCACAGACAGTGTAGATAGATTAGGGGCCTAAGAAGGCTTTCTGCCGTACCCTACCCCACCTATTAGTTCCTCTCTTGTCTCGATCTTCTTTTTTTTTTCTGATTCCCCCTCCTCTTGAGAGAGGAAGAAAACCTGCCATGGATCCTGAACTTGCATCAAATGTCAGATTTTCTGAGCATGACAGACCGTGGGATTCTCCCTACCTGTACGTCGTTCATAACTAACAAATTCCAAAGCTCAAACACGCCTAAGCTCTGCATGGATATAGAGCCCAGCAGATTCATATTTCTCGAGGTGGGCCTCATCATCACTATCCGTCGGGGAGAAGATGACTGCAGCAATCCTTATGTCTTCCGCTGGGCCATTGAATGTGATGGATGGGGCCCTTCTGGATTTATGGTCTTTCAACACACGGCAGACGGTCTGAAAGAGGCTGCGGTAAAGCGCGAGGCACCATCTCCTGAGACCTTGAAACTTACAGGACTTGAAGTTGAGACTGAAGAGATCCTTCCTGGTCATTTTATCCAACGATCAATCAATTTCCCAGATACTTTCTTGGATCAATTGGTCGCTGGTGAGAAATATGAGCTTTTCTGGCTGGGGGGCGAGTATGTCTTGTGGGGTTGGGGCACTTTGCGCGAACACTCAGATCAAGATATTGGGGGTTAGCCAGTGGCTACCCCGTGTCATCATCCCCGGAGGAGCCTGTTCTTCGATCACCTTTGAAAAGCAGAGAGTTTATGAGCTCTGAGCGTGATGGCCCTCGAGTGGGAAAATCTCAACGAATGTGAGGATGGTTTCAACCTGATATCTGGTCTTCCTTGTGACTGATATATCCTCTTTACAGCTCTGGAGCCCCTTGCTTGAGTGTGTTTCTAGAAGGCCCATCGACAATGTCCAAAAGCAGAAGGAATTCGTATCACTGTAAAAACTACCTATGGTGGTGTGACAAATGATGATTATGAGGCTGTCCATGCTGATGCAAAACCAATCAACATGCACGATTTCCCTTTTGGTCGCGATGATTTTCGACTACAACGCCGCTGCCCAAATGACAACCCGTCGAAGAGTTCAAAGGGAGATTCCCCGCAGTGAGAGACTTATCATGGCGAAGAGCGAGATGCAAACAGCGGCTGAATAATGGTAGATGACCCAGACGTTGAGGTCAACGTGACGGATTCGGAGTGGTTCCGCAGCTTCCAACCAGGGGAAACTTTTACAAAAAGTTTTTATCACGACTTTCCAGATTTACACCCTGATACAGTGATCAACGACACATGTAGATTCCAGTATTGGGGTGGTTGCATAGACTGGTGGACTTGGGGCGATCGCGAAGAACATGCGAAGACGGTAGTGAAATTACCAAGTTGGATAAACGCGCGTGTCGTTGACCCCGCTGATAATGATGGGAGACCGGATATATTAATCCCGTCATCCAGTGCTCTCGAGTTCATTGTTGTCAATTGATTTGAACTAAATACATTTGACCGAGTACAGTATTCTTAACCTAAAGCTAGGAACCAAGGTGTAGACACATTTAAATTACCCGGGCGCGTTTACATCGATGTACATATCCAAAAACTTCAGTGGCGGTTTCGGTCCCCATCAGACACCGCCCACGATGAATCATCGCTCCCGATTTTCTTGCCAATACCAAATCACCTTTTGTCACTACTGTCCGTGGGAAAGGTTACCGGTATATTCTCAATTGGCAGCACACGTCATTCATTCGAGCACTCTCATACTGAATGATTGCTTCCTAAATGACTGCAAATGCGGTAAACAAGTCAACGCAGGAGACTTGTGAAAATGGCGGACCCGCGCCGAGACTCGCAACGTATGCAGGTCCCATGTAATTGCTACTTATAAGATCAAAATCAACGCACTAACATACGTCTAGATATTTCCAACAATTTTGAATTGGGTCAAACTGACGGGGCTTTCTACAATTATGAATACGTGCATGACTCATCTACACAAATGCCTCAATCCTCAAAGAAATCGCTGCATTTCGGGAATGTTTTAAATTATCATTCCGCCAATGAATCCATCTCTAACACGACCTTTTCCCCAATTGATACGACTCACGACTACCTCGAAGAAAACGGGTTTGAAGGTTTTCTTGCTGAAGAGCAAAGTTCCTCCCTCTGGACGGGTCACGATTTCTTACAGCCGTTGCCTTCAGAGCAACTAAGCCATTACAATCAACTTAACCAAAGTAACTCGCCTCCACTAGCCACCTCATCGCATTACCGGAATCGGCATAATGGAAAATCAATATCAACGCCAACGTTACCGGTTCTTCCAGCACAAGCTAATAAGGGGCTCCCTCGGCGAAAAAGCAGGTATATGATACAAAATATCGACCAGCAACCGAATGCTATATTCATACCAGCTAGCACTGGTTTTGGTCCTGCTGATCCATTGGAGCGCTGGAAGGAATCTCCCCCCGAAGCAGAGGCAGCCAGTTTATCGGCCATCCAGAATGCGCTTCACAATCCACCGACATTTTCTGGAAGAGACCAAACGCACAGCCCACTCGACACTTCGGTAGATGACTTGTTCAGAAAACATCGTCGTTCATTATCTCGGGCAGCTTCCACTGCGAGTGGGGAAAGTGCTACTAGTGCGTCTTCTCAGCGTTCTAATCGATCTGGTTTCTCTGGGTGGTCTAATGGCAGCCAGGCCCCTTTGGACAAGGCCCCTGCAGGGGTCCGAAAGAACCATGCCAGCACGACCAGACAGAATCGAAGTTGGGCCAACAAACCTCGCATGTTCTGCTGCACCTTTTGCTGTGATAAATTCAAAAGCAAGTTTGACTGGGCGCGTCATGAGAAGTCCCTCCATCTCAACCTGGAGAGTTGGACATGCGCGCCATATGGAGGATCCGTTATCTTACCATCTACCGGTCGCACCCATTGTGCCTATTGCAATCAACTAGATCCAACACCCGACCACCTTGAGCAGCATAATCATGGAAACTGTCAGCAGCAAATACGCTCGTTTCGGCGAAAGGATCATCTGCTTCAGCACTTACGCCTCTTTCACCGTCTTGATACCATGCCACTCATCGACAACTGGAAAACTACTGTCACGGAATTTCCTTCCCGGTGTGGATTCTGCGACGACCGGATGGTAACATGGACCGAGCGAGCCGATCATTTGTCGGCTCATTTCCGCAAAGGCTGTACCATGGCCCAGTGGGAAGGTGACCATGAGTTTCCACCCGAAATCGCCGCGCAAGTCAGATACAGTGTCCCGCCATATCTACTCGACTTCGAATCCAGAACATTTGTCCCTTTCTCCGCTACTGACGGGGCTGTTAATGACCATCTGTCTCAGGTGCTGTCCCGAGCCAGTTTTCTGGATACAAGAGGCAAATCTCAAGCGCTCCCTAAATCTCCCGAAGCAGAGCTGCAAATAGTTACAGAGCCTCAATTAGAGACTTATACCGAAGTGCTAACTAGACACTTGAGCCATTACGCGCAACAGATGATGGGGGATGGTATCATACCTACCGATGAGATGTTTCAATTGGAGGCAAGGCGACTCTTACTCAATTCCGAGGACCAGTGGAATCAGACGATGGCTGATAATTATGAATGGTTGGCTAAATTTTGGGGCGAGTCAGGTAGTTTTTGTCCTCTCCAGACTCCAGATCAAGCTTCTCGAGGTCAATAATCTACAATCAATATAAAGTATAGAATTTACATACTGACCTCAATCTCACGAGGTCGGTTGCTTCACCGTACCACTTTTCCATATGTGGCAAACAAAAAGGGTGTCCCACAAAGCCAAGAAGCCCTGAGTTGAGCTAGCCCGGTATATGCCTAAGTTGGAGTACAGAGGACTTGATCTGTATACTATAATGACTAGCTCGAAGACACAAGCAGGCCTTGGATCCACTTCGCTTGCTTGTTTGACCCACCACGAAGGGTGACAGGCAGAGACCGGTAATATAGCGAGCTTCATGCGGTTACTCATGGGTTTGTTATTCATGTTACAATTCGCTTATCAAAAACAGAAATCCCTTTTTCCCCCCTTTTTTTCAAACAGTACTCTGTAAGCCCAATATCGGAGCCACCGCTTGGTGGGTCTTATCTATAATTGTGGGTTCCTGATTGGGTTTTCGAGTACAAACCGTTGCAGCCATTTACTACGGCATCAGCGTTCGCGGGGACGACAACGCCATCTAAACGAATATTGTTCCTTTACCTCGAGAGGCTGCTTTCAGGATGAAGAAAACTGGTTCAAAGGTACTATCAGCCCGCAGGACACCAAGTGGTTGCTTCGCCGAAAGACGAAGACCGAAGAGCTTTTCGCTTCCTCATGAGCCGTATAGCTCACCGGAACTTTGGTCACCATGATTCAAGCAGCTGGCTTTTTACTCTCCTTCAACTTGGGCACAGTGAAGTGCCAATTCAACAAGCTATCACGGCACTAGCCTCACTGCATGGAAGTCTCGAGCCAGCAGATGCTTATGCCGTTGATCGATAATCACAAAGGTATGCTCAAATTACGGTTTAAATGCTGGTTGTGAAACATAACACAGCCGCAATCAAGTCTGTGCAGAAATTCACGATGGCACTAGTCCTCCTCCTATATGCTTGAGCAATTTCGAAGCGGCGCCGCTGCATGCCTGCTTCACCTAACTGCTGGTCTTGTATTGTTATATCGGTGAAGATTCCGTGCTAATACACCTTACATACTGACTTCGGCCTCTGGATATTACAACAAAGAACCTATTCACTTTATATCCCGAAAACCCACATATATAAGCAGAAACAGTGGATCTACAGTTCACATGACATAATCTGCACCAGCCAATAAGCGGTAGATGACCCGCTCTAGCCTTTCACTAACCAAAAAAAATGGCACGTCGAGTTATGTCGTGACTAAAAAAGAGAACCGAACGCGGGGGTCGAACCCGCAACCTTGAGATTAAGAGTCTCACGCTCTACCGATTGAGCTAGCCCGGCTGCTTGTTGAAGTGATTTGTGACTAGTGTTATATAAACGGAAAACTTGCAGAAGCTCATCAATTGTGATCCACACGCAGATCTGCACCATCTTAAAAGCTTGGCTTACGTCGTGGTGGAATATTGCAAAGAAGTGTTGGCAAAAGAAACAAATTGCCACTCGTTTCCATGGTATAACCCAGCTGCTACCGATGACAAGATCGTGAGTAAGCCTTGGCACGAACACGCGGCTACTTCGGTCTCGGATCCTTAACTGGTCCGCGGACCGAGCTCCGAGCTACAGGGTTCACCTCTTTCTTATCCCTTTTAGCGTTACAGTCAAAAGGTATCACCACGATCATGCAGGGAAACGAAGCTCAAAGAATTCGAAATAGTACGAAAAGTTGCACAGAATGTGAGTGGTGATCCCGCCCGAAGAAAAAGCAAATGAACAACCTCCTCATCTTCTGCACCCCTTGAAACAGGCAGACGTCGCAAAGTTCGCTGTATTCGAGATTCTGAAGATGCCCCGGCTTGCCGAAGATGTGAAGAGCGGGGCTCAGAATGTACACCCCAGGAGTCTAGACCCACCGCGTCGCGGAGGGTGTCTTCCCGCCAACGAATATCCCAACTAGAGTCCCAGGTATCCAGCTTGATCAGAGTGGTGCGACGAATCGAGTCTAAGCTCGGCGTTCAACCCGATTCGGCTTCGGAGTTGGCCGTTAGCCACCCGAGCGCCGAGATGGACACATCGGATGACGACTCCAACATGTCGGACATTGTTACAAGCGAAAGACCGTCGCATTTGCAGTCGCTCTTCCAAAATGATTGGCTCAGCTTAGATAGTCGCCAGAAAAATGGTCAACTACAGGAACGCCGGGAGAGAGCATCTGCAAATTTGCTGGATACTGCGAGAGAGGCTCTTCAAGGGTTGATTCCGCCAAAAGATGAAGTAGTTCAAATTTATAAAACCGCATTTGAGTGGCTGAGGATTCTTCAAGCTTTGCTTCCTCAACCACTCACTGTTCGATCTGAAAAAGAAGCACTGGATAATTATGAGAAGATGAAAGATCCAAACGTGGATCCTATGTTACTCGCCTCGTGGATGCTTACACTAGCACTCACTGCTCAGCAAACGCCTCAAGAACGCATACTTACACCTGGCCGGTCTGGAGAGCATATGAAGCGGTTTGAACTTTCTCGCGTCATATCAGATACCGTGGAGAGGACTATTATCTCTCATGATCGGCTGATAGGCACGACATCTGGGATTATGCTATGCATGCACTGGACTCGGCTGTACGTGATAACCTTTGTCTTTTCTGTTGCCACGCTTGCTAATGCCTGAGTCAAATTAGTCAACTGCCACAAGGGAATTTCCAAAAAGCATGGGTTCGGATTCGACACCTTGGCGCAATTGCCGAGTTGATGGGACTACCGAGCGCATCCCAAGCTGCCCAGCGCAATGCGTCACCCGCAATAAATGATGATAATGCCCAATTCGGGAAAGCTCAATTATGGGAGATGATATGCGCTGCAGAGAGACTTTTAGGAATGATTTTGAACCTCCCTCCAGACACGCGTTGGCACAAACATATAAAGAATGAAGCATTGACAGTCAACGGCGTTGTTCAACCTCGTTTATATTTCACGAAGATCGTGAGTCTTGCTGGCAAGGTTCAAGCTTTGGACGAATTGAACACAACCCGCGGAAGTACTGCTGAACTTTCACGGGCCACCTTTGAGCTGATCGAAGAGCTTAGGTCGCTTGCCTCTCAGACTCCAGAATCCTGGTGGACAAAGCAAGTCGAAGTGAACCGCGTCGAACCCGATGATATAGTTCAAGCCATTCACTATTATTTGCTCTTGAGGGCATATATGCCACTGACCCTGCGTCAAGACTCAAGCCAAGAGCCTTTCAACACCCAGGTCGCTTGTTTTAAGGCATGCGAATCAGCGATACAGCGGTACACGGTTCTTCTCGAGGCGATGCCCCCGGGTTTTTTCCTGTACACTATGATGGAGCTACACAGTTTCACCGCCACGGTGGTTCTTATTCTGCTTTCTCATACACCAAAAACCAATCAACAGTTCAGTCTGCATGTCGACAAGGCAAGGACTGAACAGGAAGTGGAAAGGGTCATTGGTATCATGCGCAGAAGGATTACTAATACTCCCACCTCACGTATTGCCGAAAGTGCGGTTGATACCTTGACTTCTTTGACCAGTCTCCTCAAGGAAGAGGAACACGCCACTCAAGGGCGCAAATTGATGCTGGACGTCCCTCTCTTGGGGAAAGTGCACATTCAGCGGAACACCCGTGCACCTCAGCTAGCTCCAATGGAAGATATGGAGCCACCGCAAATTTCCTTGACGTCGACCTCGAGGACGTCAAGTCAACAATTACTTCCTCCCCTTGGTGTTAATCTACCCTCCTCGAACGTGCAGGAAGTCCAGCAATGGGATGATCTCTCATGGTTTATTGAAGAGGACCCTGCATACTTTCTCCAGGATAATTTATTGTCAGATGCCTTTGATCATAATCCTCTCATGTATAAAGGGATTGGCGATTTTTAATATATCGTTCGATACTACACTTATCCTTGAAATGAAAAAGCAGAGCTTGGCAAAGAAACCAACTCGCCTCGAATCAATCTTGAAGGTACCACTATCTATCTTGTTGCATACTGGAATTTTAGCGTTGCCGGTGTAGAATAATTAGTGAATATAGGTCGAAACCGTCCTTTGTATGATATTTCGCACCTAAATTACAGTGCGCTACGTCTGGCACTGTGAATGATCGTTGAATACTTTTTCTCTTTATTTAATGATAAAACCTGTAGATTCCAATCAGAAAATGATTAGAACTAGCTTCGGTATTGGTTCCACTTACAGTTCCGAGGCTGCGGGACACGAACGTTGTTTTAATATCATCCAATTGCAGATTACGGTGAGAGCCCCATTGGTGACTCGCCAGAAATTAGCCAATGACAATAGAGATAGTGAAGAATCTGAACGCCATTAAAATGGTTATTCGTAAGACTGTGGCACAGTTGTATGGATGGGAGGCTCGGCATGCGCACGGATTCGGGTCCGCGGACATTTTAGTGCACCGAGACCGAAGACGATCTATACTCGCCGATAGCGACGGAACCCCCTTGATGAGAAAATTGCTAATCTCACTGCTAAACCTAAAAAAATTCTTACGTATAAGGGGTCTCGGCTGCCTCTTTAAATTCGACACTTCTGCGTCTCCCGATGACCACCTGCTCTGTATATACCCCACACACATTTCCTACATTCGTCTCGCGTCTCGGATAACATACACAATCATTACCACCCGTCTGCAGCTACTCATACATACGCATCCACATTCTTTGAACATGAAAAATCACCTACAGGCCCGAGGCGGCCCTTATGCCTCAGATGCCGCTACAATGGGTGGCCTTCCGACAACAATACCCGATGTCCCAGTCTGCGCTGTGTTTCTCGTTCTCTACATCTGCTTCGCGGCAACAAACATGACCATCTTCCAGCTCAACCGTCGGAGAGGCCACAAATTCATCCTATCAGCTATGATGTTCGGTTTCTGCATGTCAAGACTCGTCACACTCGTCCTGCGCATTGTCTGGTCTCAGAAACCAACAAATGTCCGACTTGCGCTAGCCGCCCAGATCTTTGTTAATGCCGGCGTGCTGATCCTCTACATCATCAATCTCATTCTCGCCCAACGCATCCTCCGAGCGAAGCAGCCACAAATCGGGTGGAATCCGATCTTGCGCAAAGGATTCAAGGTCATCTACGCGATGGTCGGAGGCTCCTTGATTATGGTTATCACAGCTGTCGTTTTGATGGTTTATACCTTAAATACCAGCGTCCAGCAGAGATGCCGGGACGTCGAGCTTGCGGCTCTCACCTATCTTCTTGTCTTCAACTGCCTCCCAGCTCTACACCTTGCCTTGGCAGTGTTGCTTCCTAAGTCACAACAAGAGGAAAGGTTTGGACAAGGAAGCTCGAAGATCCAGATCCTTATTGTGACAATGTCTGCTATTTTCTGTATGATGATTGCTGGGTTCAAAACTGGCGTCAACTGGAGTCCTGTACGTCTTGCCACCAACGCAGCCTGGTTTGATTCCAAGGCTTGTTTCTACGTCTTCAACTTCACCTTCGAGATCATCGCCCTCAGTATCTTGACTTTCAGTCGAATTGACAAGCGATTCTGGATTCCCAATGGGTCAACGAAGCCGGGAGATTATACGCAACTTGCGAAGCGTACCCCGGCTGGGGCTGACGCTGAATCGCTTGAAGACTCCGCGTTTGCACATGAGAAGAATGCGCAAGCGATTTGAGAAAGGCCTGATGGGTGATCACTTGATTTCATTCTTTTTTGGAAAACGGAAGATAAACAGAGCCTGGTGATAAGGCCTGGAGATATATAGGAAGGCATGGGCTCGAGGCTCAGGAAGTACATAAAAATAACCAATAGATTACATGGTCAATGCCAGTGGATGACCAATGTACGTAGTAATGTCTAAAGCAGTTGAAGTCATGAGCCTCAAATTTTAAGTCTGCAGATGTAGCAAAGAAAACTCAAATCTAGACACCTAAAGGGGGAGTCTGACTGTACCCGACCCACCATTTAAGCTCCATTTCTCTCTCCACAACCGGAAACCCGTGTACATAGCTAATATTACATATGCAACCCTAAATCAACCTAGTTAGTGCGGAGATAATACTCAAAAGCGACAAACTTACATAGAAACGAAGAGCGGTACATCCGCAAACAAGATCCACCAGCTCTCGGCCATCGCCGCATAGATCAAGATCCAGAAACCATAGTAGCCCATAAACCCAACGGAGAGGATATCGAATATGATACTGGTAATCGGATTGACAGTGGATTTCCCAAGACCGAGTACTATAGCTATAGCACACCAGATACATGGTAGGAGTAGCTAGAGGCAGTGAGTCACTGATACAGAGTAATCGATATGGCATGTTCCGACTTACTGAGAAACCAAACACTGGAACTCCCATGCACATTAAAGAAGCTATGAGACATCCGAAGAATGCCGCGTATCTCAGTCTAATCGATATCTGGTCCGCTTTTCCCAGGTCGTTGTATGCCTCTTTCACCCTGGCGTATGCATCTCGCATGCTGTTATATGCGGCAGACATTTTTTTTTTAGAAGTACAGAGCACTTAAAGGTGAAGTGACGGAGGTGGTGTTATGTGGTTATAAGGTGTAGCAAGATAGGGGCTAAAGTGGCTGGTAGAACGGGGCGGCAGTAACATGAAGCTAGGCCCAAAACATGAACGCCTTTCTCAATGCAACTTTTAGCCAATTTCATTAAAAGACAACAGGCAATCTCGTAATACCATTGAAACTATTCAAGCCTTGTTGAAAATGCTTCGCAAGAAGATCATGGATCGGCGACTATAGTAAGAGATTCACGTTTTTGTGGGTTCCAGGGTCCCGACCCAACCTTATCACCCACGCTTATCTCCAAGTTCCTCACTATTTCAGCCCCGCCTACCATCGCTGCCTTGAGAACAGCCTCTTTGTTTGCGAAGGGCTTGACTAAGGTCAATTTTGCATTTGTATTCACATTGATGGAGTTTGACTGATTGCCGTCTACAATGGAACCCGACAAATCAAGTCTTTTATATAAAAACCATGCCCAGATATATGCTCGTGCGGCATTCACGTACATTTCAGGATATCTGAGCCTTGGTAGAATAGACGATATGGAAATTCAGACAGGATGTGAGCAAGGGCCAAATCATGAAGTAACAAGGTTGCAATCAAAGGGTGGAGAATAGAAGAGTATGCCTCAAAAAGGGCCCTTTAACTTCAGAAAACACTAGACCTAAAAGGGTTTAAACGGGCATCGAAAATTTGGTATCCGAAACACCATCTTCGCATGTTTTCATCAACAATATCTCATACAAAATGATAATTTTAACCAGCCGGGGGCTTTTTTGAGAATAGGTTTTCTAACACCATGACCCAGATGAACTCATTTTTGGGGAAAACTGCGGGAATTGCAATCTTCCACGGTTCTCCTGGTCACGCTAGTCTATTCTCCGCCGGTGGATTTCCATGGACAGTGGTGACAGTCTCGCATGATGCTTCAACACTATGATATCAGATGCCATCCCAACAAAATTGGCAACATTGGAAGTCCAAAGTCCATAATCCACATTATACTACCTCGGGTAACGCAAGTACGGGTGGTAGTCGAGCACCGACGTCTTGGCCGCAACAACAGCTCCACCATGGTGCATCACCAAGACAAGGTTACTTGATGTGGTAATATTAGTGCTAGTACTAGCTATAAATGTCTCCACCAGCGGCCCGTAATTCTGCTGCGGGTATTTGTTGTCGCGTTGAGTTTGCCTTGTTTGACCAATCCACGAACCAGGAAATAACACCCACCACCTTCAATATCAAAAAGGATCGCGATATACTCGGCAAAAGGCGGGAGAAGGGAGCACTAACTCGAAAGAGGCAAGCGAAGACGTGCCTACATGCAGCTAATTCCATGAGTACGCAGCACATGCAGATTGAGGGGCGGCGGGGAAACACAAAGCCGGGCTAGATCCTTGCTAGGCCCACTAGACTTCCCGCACTTCTAACCTTTAAAGCGTACATGAAAGATCTAGATTGGCTCTTCCTACACGTACAAAGTTACTCAATAAGCTACTATAAATACGACCAACATACAGAGTATATTGCATAGACTTTCTTAATGATCTCAGTACCCCCGTGGTTTCTCCGTAGTGGATAGTGGGCCCATGGTACGCAGGTGGATCAGTGGGTCTGTCCGAGATTTCAACGAGGGGCGTCTCGGGGGGTTCGAGCATCGAAAAACTTAACTGAACGGACGTTGACCGAAACCTAAATGCAGGATCTCCATGTACAACTGAGGGCTTTCTTTTTTCTATCCACTCTCCCTAATATCTCTTAACGTCCCACTCCTTGCCGCCCCTTCCGTCTTACAGCTTACCCTTCCCCAGATTTTGTACACTCCACAGTCGTCCGATCCTTTTGGCTGGGAATACAGTACATACTACGCCATCATGCAATGGCTGGATCGGTCCCGATGGACTACCGCTCCCTACTATGCCTTTGTTATTGTCGTTATTGCATGCGGAACCATGCCGAAAGGTACGTGGCGTGGTTTTTGTCGCGGGTCCAGCTTATCCTCTATGGGGCTGGGCTTGCAGTGGTGATTTTGACTAAATGATGATCTGTTCTAGGTTACGATGAGGGAGGTTTCAGTTCTAGCATGTCCTTGCCATCCTTTGAGGAGGATTATAATCTTCTGAAGAGTAATTGGGTGGGCAATGCTTCGGGGTTAACGAACAGGAAGGCGAATATCTCCTCATTCTTGACACTAGGCGCCGCATTCGGTGCTCTGAGTTCTCTATACTTGAACGATAGGCTAGGTCGTATCCTGTCATTCCGTCTTGCGATTATCGTCTGGGGAATCGGTACCTTCATTCAAGTCTTTTCCTCTGGCATCTATGGTCTGCTGCTATTTTCCCGCATCTTCGCCGGCTTGGGCGCCGGTCTTCTCACAGTTACATCGCCCATGTACCTGTCAGAGGTGGCGCCAAAGGCAACACGTGGTCTGGCAGTTGGCTTAGCAATGGTGACCCTACTCACCATTCTAACAATGGGTGAGTTTTTCTTCTTCTTTTTTCCAGAATACGCTTATCTCAGGTCCCCCCTTATCGGTTCCAGGGTCCTTGCTAACCCCGTTTTTCCCCGATAGGCTTCTTCATTAATTATGGCGCGAATCTCCACATGGCCGCCACCCGTACCCAATACCGACTAGTCCAGGCCATCCCTCTAATTCCTGTCGGCATTGTCTTCATCCTTTCATTCTGGTGCCCCGAGACACCCCGCTACCTCGCCTCGAAGCAGCGCCACGATGAAGCAAAGCAAGTCCTCGCCCGCCTCCGCGGCACAACACCAGACGATGAGAGAATCCTGGCCGAGTTCGAGGAGATCGATGCTTACAACAAGCAGCGTGCGGAGCTGGCTTCTATCTCGAATTGGCAGGCTCTCAAGGAATCCCAGACAAACCCGAACTACCGTCAGCGCTTCTGGCTCTTAATGGCCATGCAGACTATCGCCCAGTGGTCCGGCGGTAACGGTATTACATACTATATCTCGACTATCTTCCAATACGCAGGTATCACCGGGAGCAATGCATCGCTCATCTCATCCGGTGCTTATGGAATCGTCAAGCTGGTCTTCACTATGGCGTTCACCTGGGGGCTGATTGATTACTTTGGTCGTCGTCGCTGCGCCCTTACTGGCCTCTCCCTCCAACTTTTGGCTCATATCTATATGGGCGCTTATATGGGTCTCCAACCTGGTTCTGCGGACAACACTAATGCCTCGAACGCGGCTATTGCGTCTGTCTTCATTTACGCTGTTGGCTGGTCCATCGGTCTTTGCACTATTCCCTACCTATACGGCTCGGAGATCTTCCCCACTCGCATCCGGAATGTCTGCTACGGTACCTCTATGGGCTTGCACTGGTTCTTCCAGTTCGCCGTCGTCCGTGTTACGCCTAACATGTTCGCGCTGGACGTCTGGGGCGCGTACCTCTTCTGGGCGCTGATTTGTTTCTGTGGTCTTCTCATTCTCGGTATCTGGATGCCGGAGACTAAGGGCGTGCCTATGGAGCAGATGGGTGAGCTCTTCGATGGTCCGTGGTACATGCGCTGGAATGAGCGTGTCAAGGATGTGGATCATTCTATTACCTCGTTTGAGGATGTTGAGTCGCGTGACCAGCAGCCTAAATCTACTTTGTAATTGCGGAGTCAAATGGCGCTTGCAAAGGGTGGATGTTATTGCTTAAGTCCACTTTCGATGCTCGGTGCTTTCTTCATATACCCCCAGCCTTCATCTGCTGTATCCCAGTGGCTCGCATACCCTTTTCAGTTTCCTTCCTCTTGCGTGTCCGTGAGGTGTATAATGTCTTTTACTCTACTCTTGTACTTAATTTTTCTCTTTGCGGGTGATACCGTTACTTACATACCCATTAGTTGGCATTATTTGTGCTCATATATGGTGGACTTTGATGTCTGTCATGCTTGTTCGCTTTTATAGATTTGGCGTCCCAAATGCACTTTCATGGTTAGAAAGGCCGTGATGTTTCGACTCATCCGTCCCGAGCAGTTGCCAGTAGTGATATCAACATGCATAACAACCGGACACAAACCATCCTTAGATCCTTCTTCAACCATTTGGAGACATTGCAGCACGCGTGGGATATTCATTACGAAGCTTGGTACCCGCAATCCTAAGGTTCAGGTATACAGTTTTAAAGGTTAAAGCTCACGTCGATGACATTTTAGATAAATAGAGTATATTCATGAAGAAATCTTAACGGGAATAGAGCACCTAGAGTAGGTATATCCACCAATCTGATCTATAAGAAAAGAATCCGCTAACTTTTGACAAAATTCGCATCGCTACCTAAACCATTGGGAATCATTTTATCTATTCATCACACGTCTCATCACCCCATCACTGATTTTGGTTATGCCAGTTCGTTTCAAAAGGAGAAGTCATATTAGTCGTGATGGGCTGCGCATACGAAAATGCCTCGAACACTTCGGGTGTGATTTCGTATGATCGCGGATCATCGACTGTCATGACTGCGTTCGGCATGCCTCCTAGTAAATGTGTGGAGGGCATTTGCGGCATTTCACCCATCTGCGAGAGATCAAAGCCCGAGACGGGTGGTTGGAAATTGTAGCTTGACATCATAGGCGCGGTTGTGTTTGGAATTGGGGTACCGGGTGTACCCATTGCTCGACTTTGTTGGCGTTGATGCTGGTGCTGCGGGTGGCTTGGGGAGACGTGACGGGAGGGGTTACTGCTGGCGGATGGAGATTGGCTGTGGGGAGTTGAGTGGGGTCGCGGTTGGGGTGGTGGATGGTGTGGCTTTTCGGGATTCGGTGGGGCGTGGATATCGATCTGCAGTTTTTGAAGTTCTTGGTACACAAGGCTTAATGCGGTTGCCATGACTGGGTTGGTAACTTTGACACGCTCCAAAGCGAGGATGCAGAACTTGAGCTTGTCGAGGGTTCCTGGCGCGGCGTACTTCAAGGCCTGGATCTCGAGTAGGAAAATCGAAGCGGCAGTGTAGATGCTGTAGGCGAGTGAGAGAACGACGTGGCTGTCTCCGAATGTTCTGCGGTATAGATCGAAGAGAGACAAAATCGACGTTGCGGAAGCCATGCATTGAACTAGATGGCTCGTGTCGTATGGTTCTTGGCGCGTCTGTAGCAGAGCGCGAGAACATAGTATTGGGCGGTGGAGCAGAATATTGATTGTGTGGTATAAGCAGCTGAACGTGGTTAGCATAGATTCTTGGACCAAAGCAGAGTGACGTACTTCAATGTCATGATATGACTCGGTGGGCAGTACGGGGGCAGATCAGTAGCCACCAGCTTCAAGTAGTCTGGCAATTCCTCCCACCACTCGCCGAGATTCCTAGCTTGCTCTTGGATGCATTCAAAAAATTCTGCCTCGGTACTTTGCCGCATTGGATCATAGATGTGGACGAGGATTTGGTTCAGAATTTCTGCGAGTCCGCACATTCTCATGAAGCACGAGGTGGAATGTGCTTGCGTCGGCGGATAGTGTGCTCCATCGGGGAAGGTCACGCCATGAGGTGTCCAAATTTCAATCTCCGATGTGTCGTCCACTTGAAAAAAGGTCAGTATGTCCAGCAGGAATTTCAGTAGAACTGGAGACTCACATATCATTCGTGGCGGGCTAACACGCGAATGTTGCATTACTGGAGCCCGACCGAAATACAGCGATACAATCTTGTCCCAGAAGTAACAGCTCCAGAAAAGTCGATTTCGGATTTCAATATCCTCATCGGACAACTGAGCTGTTCCGGGATATTTGCGACTATCGATGGAAATTCCTAGATCGTCTAGCAATCGGAATGCCATTCCACTGTATAACCATGCTTGTGTTCGATTTCCACGGCCACATTCCTGTGCACTGAGAAGGAGGAGTGTTTGGATGGTGGGGATTTCTGCGTAGCCACTCTGAAGTGTCTCGAAGAGTCCGAGTCGTGCACGTTGATAAAATTGAGCTCCACCGTCGAAGGAGTCGAGAAGAGGACCAATCTGAGGTTCTTCTTTGCACCATCGTACGGAATGGGATAGGATCGCGTTCAGTAGGGCGTCCGAATAGTAAGGGCCATTCATTTTCATATCACCTGCTAGCTAGTCAGTCACCGTCGAGTCGCATGGCAGGGTAGACGAACGAGTAAATGCTGGGCGATACACAAAGTTGAACAACGGTTGGATCCAGCACCAATGCGAGTCAACGAGGTATTGGAATGGTTCCTATCAAAGCTGTGTCAGCCCAGAGCGCAGCTTCCTCAAAAGCAGGAGAAACCTACCGGCATCGTTGCCATCTGCTCAAACGCCCGCTCACGCCACGCATTATTAACCAAGCGTTCCTTGCGAGCTTCCATTTCTTGTGCAAAATGCAAAGTCGATGCCGTCTCACTTACAGCTCCGCTGGGCAGCTGAAACAGACTGGTCGGTCCATGAAAAGAGATGCGACCGTCATTTTCCACATTCAACCCATCGAACTCTCTAGCAAGATCGCCCGTCTCATCATGCTCGATCTTAACCCTGCGGCCAGCGCTGGAACTCGACTCCGCCACCGAAGCCGGCGAGCTCACCTTCTTCGCGTCTGCATCGACACTCTGATTCCGAAGCTTCGCCAACGCCTCCTCCAACTGTGTAACCCTCGTTTCAAGCTGTTTGGTATAAGATAAGGTCGGCGCCCTGTATGATATTAGAAAAGGAAAAAGGAATCAAGAAGTAGAAATAGAGTAGAAAAGCGGGGGATCAGCCAAGCGGAACTTGGCCGGTCGCGGTTACTCACAAGCTGTAGACGCAGACCTCCCCACGGGCGGCGCATCGTGAACACGACGGAGAAGATCCGTTACACTTGACCTATAGCTCCATTGATTAGCCTATGAGAATCCTTCGGAACTTATCCGATCATGAGATTATGCGCCCACCTTGCGCTTGCGACACGCTTCACATGAGAAAGCGCTCTTTCGTGGCAGACTGGTCTTTAGAGGCACATCGCTCTGGCTTGATGAGCCCTCGACCCCCATGACGCAACCTTCACGAGGTTTCGCGGCACGCGACCCCCATTGGCATTCAACAAGGGAAATGGAAAGGACGCGTATGCAAATATGGCACCTGCTGGATAATGGCTGACGAGTATGGAAAACAGGGAGAGGAAGGTCGAATGAAGGTCCGGAGGGGAATCGGCGAAATTTTGGCCCCAAGACTGTAATGGCGTGGGGCTTTTACCCTTTAGGAACGATATCGCGGGGGTCGGGTTTGGGTTGGGTTTGGTATAGAAAACTCTTTTTTGGATTCGTTTCTGGTTGGAACGATTCCGCATATGCGGTATATTTTAGAGAGGCTAAGACCTGGTTTAGCTTGGAATAAGGCTTTTAGTCCAATTTAAATCAGCCAATGGACGGTGATGATGTACCGGTTCCGCATGCGTTGGGGGCGTTCACCTTCCCGATTATCGTTGGTTTGCATGCAGGGCGTTTAACACTAACTTTTCTAGTAACTTTGGCTTAAACTCGGCGAAATCCTCATGGAATTTACTGGAACTTTTGGACGATCAGATATGGAATATGCCCCTGTATCTGTCTTCCAGAACTAGGATTAGACTAAGGAAATAGAGGTCGATCGTCAATACCATTTGAAGTATAGACTGTTTCCCCACTGGAATCCACTGTCTTAGTTACGAAAAAGACGCATCCTCGTAATCGTAAAGATGTTTTGAAAAACGTGGGGTGATCATATCTGTGCGATTTAGAAAAATCTATACAATTGATTTTACAGTACTTATGCGCCTGGTATCCAATGAATTATCTCCTCCCCTTGCCCTTGGGCTTACCTTGAGGCTTGCCCTTGCCCTTGCCCTTAGTCGGAGGCGCCTCTCGGTCCGCTTTGCCCTTTTTCCACCCAATGTTGCCATCGTGGCGCATCTCCGCATCGTCCAATCGCTTTTTATCCTTGTTACTGAGCTTGACCTTCTTAGATTGAGCATTGGGACCATTCAAGGCCTCGGCACCAGCCTGTTTGGCCGTCCGTTTTGCTTGCTCCGACTCGAACCAGGTACGCTTGGGTCGGGACATGATTTCCGCTCCGTGCTTCATCAGGTTATCACCCTTGTTCACTTGCATCTCGGCTTGCGACAATTGCTTCTCGAGCTTCTCCTCTTGGAGAACCTCCTCAATCTCGCTCTCAAGATCCTCCGCCTTCTTAGCCCACGCATCGGCAACTGCGATCTCAACCACTCGGCTGACAATCTTGGCACCCTGGGCCTTACCGGCCTTCACGGCCGCCTTGACAACCTTACGGTCGGGTTCGGCGGCAATCGTGCAAGAGCGACCGGTGCGACCGGCACGAGCGGTACGACCGACACGATGCAGATAGATTTCGTGGCTCTGCGGGGCTTCGTAGTTGATAACAGTCTCCACACCCTTGATATCTAGACCACGGGAAGCGACATCGGTCGCGAGCAAATAAGCGACTTTGCCGTCTCGGAAGTTCTCAACACTTTTGATACGCTAGATAAGGGATTGATTAGCATAGAATCCGATGAAACACCGGACGTAGGACAATGCCCGCCGGAGACATACCTGTTCTTGGCTCAGACTACCGTGCAATTCGGCGGCCTTCAAACCCAAAAGGGCAAAGATAATGCGCACCCGATGCGCCTCTTTCTTTTGTCGGAAGAACACAATCACGCGCCCAGTGTAGATCTCCTTGCACAAATGCAACAGGTATCCAAGACGCTTATCCTCGCGACCAGGACGTAACCGGACGAATTCCTGGGTCAAGGTCACGACAGTCTGCTTCTTGGCATCCACCATTAATCGCATAGGACGGTTCATGCCAACACGGATGAGCTTGTCAATGGTTTCGGTCATCGTAGCGGAGAACAGCATGGTTTGACGAGACTTGGGGATGGTGGTCAAAATTTCGTTCAACTCGTCTGCGAATCCATCTTCAAGCATGCGATCGGCTTCATCAAGAACAAGAATCTCAAGGGTATCGACAGTAAAGCTGGGGGAGTTGCGCATGTGATCAATGAAACGACCAGGGGTGGCGATGATAACATCGGGTCGCTTCTTAAGGATGTTTTCCTGTTCACGGAGACTGAAACCACCGATAAGTTGACAGAAGGTGACGTCGGTAAAGGTAGCCAGCTTGACGGCAACATTGTAACATTGCACCGCCAGCTCACGAGTGGGCATGAGGATAACGACACGAGAAGTAGGAGTTTTGCGAGGACGGAAGAGTAGACGTTCGAGGATGGGAACAATGAAAGCACCAGTCTTTCCGGAACCAGTCACGGCACTACCGACAATATCTTTACCCAGAAGTGCGACGGGGATAGCCTTGCGCTGAATGGGAGTCGGGTCTGTGAAACCAACGGAAGCGAGACCTCGAAGAATCGGACGAGAAAGGTTGAAGTCCTGGAATGTGCTCTTGTCTCCGGCTTTGTTGTCGGTCTTCTCTTCGGGGGCGAAGAACGCTTTGCGCTTCGCTGCCTCCTCGTCATCAACCTCGCTCTCGGCATCGGAATCCTCCTCCCGATCAGAGACATCGTCAGGGTGGTTAACCGGTGTAGCGACAGAGTCGTTGTCGGATGCAGCATCGTCGTCTTCATCGTCATTGTCGCTTCCCTCCTCCTCGTCGTCGTCTTCGGCACCAGATCCAGGCTCAGGGCCCTCGGCTTCGCTCTCCTCCTCACCATCGGCGCCCATACCGAAGCCATCCTCGGCCATCAATTCGTCGTCTTCGAAATCGACCTCCACACCACCATCTTCGTTGTCGCTTTCCACGCCTTCGAATTCAGGCTCGGCAGTGCCATTCTTCTTAGCCTTCTTCGCAGCAGCAGCATCCTTCTTGGCTTGTCTCCGCGAGATAATATCGTCAATGTCAACGGCCTTCTTATCTCCACCCGGAGCGGTCTTCTTGGAATCATCGAGACCCCATCCGTCAAAGCCTTCGGTGACACCTTGATTCGCCAAACCGGCAACATCGAACTCGAAATCGGGGTTCAAGGCGCCGTCATCATTACCAACGGGACCTTCCTCCTCCTCTTCTTCCTCCTCTTCCTCGTCCTCCTCAACAGGCGCAGCCTTTCCCTTGCCCTTCTTCTTGTCCTTGTTCTGCTGCTTCAGCTTCTTGTTCTTTCCCTTCGAGGCTTCAGCCTCGCGCTTGCGCTTCTTGTTGTCGGTCGCATCGGCCGCGCCGTTCATTTCGTCTCCCTCCTCCTCATCATCGTCGAAACGGGGGACATCCTCCTCATCGGACAGCGTAAAGACGAAGTCGTCGTCCTTGGCGGGAGCCATGGTGGAGGCAATTGGCGAGGAACGTAGTCACTCGGGTAGATACTCGGGAGTATCGCTTGCCTCGATGGAGTATTTTTTTCAATAAATGAAACAAAGGAGCAATTGAATCCCCAGATACTCAACCCGCAATCTCTCGAGAAGAAATCAACAGGCGGTGAGCGGAGAAAAAAATTGGTTCACTGCAGAAAAAAAAGTGGGCGGTGAGAGGATCACGTAACATGGACTGTCGTTCTGTTTACTGTGCGAAGTAAGATCTAAGCTTTTTGATCTTCATGATATATCCTATAAGTGTCTCATCTATCCCCAAAATCCACGAGGGAACAATGGACGATACTATTTCAGAGAGCCTACTATCTCATATAATTTGGGGCCCTTGAAAGATCAAAACAGTATGATTGCTACTGCTAAACATAGTTTGGAACCATGTATATCCTCATTCGCTTCTTTCTCCACCAATCAGCATGGTCTGGAGACCTTGCATGCGTCTGTTGACCCCTGAACCTTCTTTGATGCATTTTCCTTTCGAGCTGGTGCCATGGGGTTAGGCGGTGCCACGGTGGGTTCCAGCCCGACTCCTCCCTTCAAGTCTGGTCTAGAAACCCTTCAATGCTTCCGCCAATTTCACGCCTTGACTTTGATGTTGTTTTACCTTTCGAAATAACTCCATGGGTTTGGTCGGTGGCAGCCCATGATGTCAGAGCAAGAGCTCTTTGTCCTTCCTAGCTCCAATGACCTCGAATTGAACAGTAGACCTTGTTGTGCATCTCCTCATGGTGCCATGGAATTAGCAGTGGTTTCAGGCTTCGGCAAACTCATCGATGATCCCGTCGGATCTAAGAATCTCCTATCTATCTTGTATGGAATAACGGTCAGTACACGAGGGTTGGTTGGGATCGAACAGAGCTTCCATATGGACGAACCTTGGAAGTGCTTCGGAGGAGAACTCGGGACGGTGTCTCCTGTTTATCTCCAATGTGCTCTGTAGCATCACCATCTTAGATGTAAAAGATCCTTGAAAGAAGACTCTTTAGATCTCCCAACTCAGCATTCAAATGCTGGAGTTTGGTGATAGAAGAATGGTAGGAGAGAAGAAAAGACGAGAGAAGGTAATTTAAGAGAAGAAATGCCCAGTTAAATAATAAATACCAGGGTTTGGTAATAGAAGGAGAGAAGCAAAGATGAGAGAAAAGACGCCCTATTATATCTTCGCTGCTGCCCAGACGAATGAAGTATGGGTACATATCTCATGGCCTCTTTTTGAGACTCGTATTATCTTGTGATACTCGTCGTCGAGGGACCGAGTACACGTAGATGAAGTCAGACTATGCTTTCATGGTGAGCCTACCCAAAATTGATTACTGAAGCAAGGACTTATCAAGGGAGGGATAAGGTTTAACAATATCTTTTTTTTTCCTTTTTCTTTCTTTTTTTCTGACTATTTTTTCGCCTCCTGGTTGCGCCCATGGAGAATGGGCGGTGCCGCGGTGGGTTCCAGCCCAGCTCCTCCCAAAAGCCGGGCTGGAGGCCCTTCCATGCTTCCGCCACATTCGGGCATTGCCTTGATGTTATTCCTTTGACTCGACCCCAGTGGGAGGGGCGTCCACACGCCTATGAGGTCGAGTCGGAGCTCTTTGTCCTCCCCAGCCCTAATACCCTCGGCTTTCATAGTAGACCTTGTTGTGCATTTCTTCATGTTGCCATGGGATTAGCGGTGGTTTCAGGCCGACTCCTCCTTACAAGCCGGGTCTAGAAACCTTTTCGTGCTCCGCTAACTTCAGGCCTTGACTTGACACCATGGGGTTAGCCTGTGGGAGCCCATGGTGTCACTTTGGGCTCTTAATGCAGCCCAGCTCTTCTCTCACTAGAGACTCTTCCAGGCTTCCGCGAACTCATCGATAATTTGGTCGTACCTGTCCGCATCTCGCTGGATAGACCAGAGCTTCTTCATCATGCTCATGTTGGTAGCATGACCAGCTGCTGTCTCGTGCCAGCGAAGGCGAGTCTCGTCGTCAGACATATCCCGTGGTGCTTCAAGGTGCTGGATCCCCTGAATCATGAATCCATAGCCACCATCGGCACTGGCAGTCCCGTCGTAGAACGCAAGATGATGGATGTCCTGCGGCTTCGCTGTTTCCGGAAGGCGAGACAGATAGCGATGGAACAGCCATTCTTTTTCATGTCCTTCGAACTTTTCAGGAATCCGGTATTTCCAGTTCGGAGAGAAGACTTTTTGGTAGCATCGCATAGGGTTGCGAATAATTGCGGGCATTGGTGTTGATTCCTCAGGGTCAAACACAGGACGGGAAGAATTCACAAGATCGGGGATCTTGGGACAAACGACTCGGTCTTGCATGGCGACATGCCAGGTCACAGGAGATTCCTTGTATTTTTTCCACTGGTTCAAGTATTCGGGAGTCCCTTGTCTCTGTGTTCTGATGTTCACTTCCGGGTCAAGCTCTTCATACCCATTGTCGGGAATAAAAGAGGGCGGATTGACGGAACACTTCTCTGGCTGCTCGACACCCTTAGCCGTGCGGACCAGAGTAATGTCAATGTACTCGTAGGTACCAATCTTGTTAGCTGGGCCGCTTCTGATGAAATCCAGATATTCAAGGCCTGCCGTAATCGGTCCTTCGTCGGAATGCACCAGGGTTGCCATGTTTTCAAGTTCATTCAAACTCTTGGCTTTCAAACATGTTACTTTCAAGTGATCATCCAGCCTGAGATCCGATAGATAGTTCTCAAGGGTGGTGTCAGGCTCCGGCACTAGGCCGGTTTCGATGGGTTCAGGCCCTTCGGGGCTTGGGACCATATCATCTGGGCAGCGTTGTGTTTCTTTGAATTGTTTCGCAATCTTGTAAAGATTTGCAACCATGGAATGCTCCTCAAACCAGTGGACTGAAGGTGTGTAGGAGTTCGGTATCAGGTGATACTTAAAAAGGTCCTCGGGTGGCTCAGGATCAGAGCAAAGAGCAAAGAGGTTGCCCAGTGAACCGCCTGTGTGTCCCCGCATATCAACATAGTTATCAGGCCATTCGAGCCAAGTAAACTTGTGGTAAAAGCTTGGGTCTTTCAGGTAAAGCAGGTAATCTCGCTCGTCTTGGAATACGAGCGGTGGATCAGCAGTTTGAAGATTGAAGATGATCATCTCCAGAAGCTCTTGGTAGGTGAGTGTGATAGCGCCTTGAACGCCATCACTTGGATGGAATGAATCAGGCATTTTGATGATGCTGCTAGGCCAATGATTGTTAGTGCCGATGAACTACACAATCCTTGAGGCGAAAACGCACCGAATACCTGAAAGGCAAAATAGGATCGTAAGATTCAGACTTTCTCGATGATGGAAGTCTTGCCGAGGACGGACCTGTCTAAAAGTATCAGATATCAGTCTCATCATGAATAGACAGATAGCATCGCAGGTTACTGACTGTTAGTCACGTTGGGGCTTGTATATCTTACCTTGAAGACCGGAATTCACGTGTCCTTGGCTGACTTCTCGTCGTTTCGGTCCGACCTCGTTGTTTATTTTTGATCGACCCGGATTCACGCAATCCGCGGTCAAATTAACTCGGGGAAACGGCAATCGATAGCGTAAAGTGAGGAGATTTGAGGGTTGAGAGATGGTAGGAATTGATGGAAAGATGAGGGGTTGGGAAGAGAAAGAAAGAGGAAGGTTGAAAGTTGGGCGAGCAGTTTATCAACAGGTGAAGTGCACCCCTCGCCTTCCCTGGGCAAATTAACCCACACCCGATAATTGACTGATGTAGTTTATTCATGCCTGGCCTATGACTATAAGCATTGTCTACATTAATGGAACAGATCCTCCGAGGATCTGTGAATTTTTTTTGACGTGGTCGGAATGATGTACCGGTATAGATTACTACGTGTAGAGCGGGAGCGGAAGCCCCCAAGCGAAAGCGTAACCCACACCTCCGCAGCTTAATTTTGCTCCTATCGCCTTGTGAACACCAACACAACATGTTGTCGATCTTACGCAAGGCTCGTCTGAAGGACAAGGAAATGCGGGTCCTCATGCTGTAATCCTGATCCTTATTTCTTGTACTTTGGCGGAAGAGATTAACACTGGATACAGAGGACTGGATAATGCTGGCAAGACCACCATTGTGAAGAGAATCATGGGCGAGGATGTCACAACAGTCAGCCCAACATTGGGGTTTATCATTAAGACAATTGAATTTATGGGGTAGGCAATCCATCTACACTATGAAAAAGGATTTTTACTGATAAAGCCAGATACAAATTGAACATCTGTGAGTCGCCCGCCGGGTGATATCTGCAGGGTTAACGTGAAGCAGGGGATGTTGGAGGACAAAAGACACTGCGGTCCTATTGGAAGAACTACTTTGAGAAGACAGACACTTTAATATGGGTTGTGGATGCAACTGATCGACTCCGGGTGGAGGATTGCCGTGAAGAGCTAGCTGGGCTGTTGTTAGAGGAGGTTCGGTCCCCACTCAGACCTTGGAATTCGGGAGCTTGCGCTAATATCAGATGACAGCGATTGATGGGTGCCAGCCTCTTGGTATTTTTGAACAAGACAGATGTGGAACACTGTATGAGTGAAGAGGAGGTTCGACAGGTACGTGATCTAATATTCTTCCTTGTTCCTAAGATTACCACCTGGGTAGAATTGGACTGATGTATTCCCGTGAACAGCGGCTTGGGCTGGATTTAATTAAAACCCATAAGTGGACTATTCTCCCGTGCAGTGCTATGACGGGAAAGAACTTGAATGAGGGGTTGGATTGGGTGGTACAGGATGCAAAAGACCGATTGTTCCTTTATTAGTCTTGATATTGGGGATATCATGTATCGGGAATATGTTCCAGTGTTATTGGCCACACGATTAGTCTATTTGAGCCGGGGGTTGGAAAGTTCCATGCGGTGTAGCCACAAGCATTAATTGCAAGCCGGATTCTAACCCCAATGCATGTGGTTAAACCTAATTGCCAACATCTTCTAGCGGTCCTGCCCAACGGCCACCTGCCTGGGCAGCCGCATATGCCCAAAATATATCCATGGATGTTCAATGACCATAACAAATAATTTCCGATTTGAACATGACAAGGTTGAGGCCGTTGCATGCAGCATATGCATTAAAGAGCCAAAATAGATGCAAGGTACTTAAAACGATAGGTACTAAACTAGTGCCCCCCCTTTTTGGAAAGAAAATTTCGTGATTTCGTCATTGCGGCAATTCCATGGGACTAAAATCGAAGCCGAACAACCAGCGGGGCGCGAACCTGGGATCCGCTCCACAAAACCTTGTAAACAAACAAACTTGAATCTCAATATTCAAGAATAAAGTCATGTAGCACCTAGGTATAGTAGTCAGGGTAGTTTCTATATGTACTGCAGGTTAATCCTCAAACTAGACTTTATAAGAATTTGGTTCTCGAGCCAAGGGATGGCAATGAAGATCGGACGAGCCAATGACTTGCGATGGATCGCGCGCATCCCCATCTAATTTAAGCAGGGCGGAGTCACACCTCAGCCCTTGGGTCTTCCTCTTCCTCCCACTCTCTTCCCCTCCCCATCCAACTCTCCCCTCCCTCAATTTTTACTAGGAGAGATTCCCGTCCTGCGGAAACGCGCAACGGGGACCATGACGACCACCAAGACTCCCGATGGTCCGGAAGACGTGAACGATTTCCTGTTGCGCATTCGGGAACTCGGTGAACGTCGTGATAAAGAAGATGATGAGCGCACCAAACGACTGGAAGATGAGATCTTGCAAGGCCGAAAGGAAAGACAGGCCCGTCGAGCTGGTATATTGTCCGCCCCTCCCTTGGCCGTTGGCCTCGTCATGCTTGCGGGAATAGCCAGAACCCCGCGCTATTTTGGCGTGATGACCCACCTTTCCCATGAGATGCTGACGCGATAATGCCAGAACGAGCACGATCAATTGCCGGTTCCCCCATTCTGAATCCCTCAAGACTGAGCGTTTCCTCCATTGGCCAGTCGTCCATCGATCCCCCGGAGCACCTCGAACCGACGGTACAGACACCAGACCCCGAGCCGTTCAGCGGAGGAAAATCGAGTCAAGAATCGGAGCCTCTTTACACCACACACTCCAGACGAGGTTCGGTTCAAGAAACGGAGCCTGAATCTCCACGAACGGTGCCCGCCCTATCGCGGAGTCGGGCGGGGACATTATCGTGGCAGCAACGCCCGTCCTCGCGGGACTTTGCAAACCGTTCACCAGGCTCAACATCGCCGACTCGATCCAGCCACTTGCGAAATGCATCCACGGCGTCGGATGACAATCAAATGTCGCGTGCTTCTATCGCCCTGTCACTTTTGTCGAAAGATCCGTCGTGGTTTCGACAAACAGCAGATCGAGGGCTGGGATCACCAGCATATCTCAAGTCGGAAGACCGGTCGGAGAGCCAGGTGGATTTGGGCCCAAGTCGTCAGCTGCCAGGCATGAGCCATGAGTCAACAGCCGAACCAGAGAAGGTGGAGAGGACAGAGGAAAAGCCCCCATCGCGGCCACAGACGGCGTCGACCGTTGGCGAGAGCAACATGAGCAATCGGTATTCAAGCGTCTCGTCAATCTCACAAGCCACTGGTCTAGGTTCACCAGTGACAATTACAGAGGCCCCGAAGCTGGATCCTTCTGCGCAAATCGAGACTTTGGCAGACGAACCAGTCCTGCCACCATCTCCCACTCAGCGGCGAATGTCACCAGAGCGAGCTCGTTCGACATCGCCCACCAAAGGCCTCGGTGGATTTGTCCAGAGTGCTATGATGAAGCGATCTGACAGTGTCTCAAAACGTTGGAGTGCCCAACTGCCCCAGGGCTTGAGCCGAAGCAACTCTATTGTTAGCAATCGAAACAGTGTTGCGGCTCCTAGCCTCACAGGCAGCTTCAGCGACATGACCTCTACGAGTACTTCTCGAATCAATCGGGAGACAGCGCCTACAGAGCGACCTAGTTCGAGCCATACCGAAGCCTCCGTCCAACCATCAGAAACGACTGACAGACCGACCACTCCTTCTTTCTCGGGCAACCACGAGACCATGCGCTCTGAGGGCAGTCCCAGCCGACCCGCCCTGTATGGCCACTCTAGATCGGCCAGCTCTGTGACTGCAGATAGTTACGGCGGTGATGGTTCATCCAGCCCGTTTACATCAAGAACCATGGACCCCAGACGATGGAGCCCGACCAAATCGACTTGGCTGGAAAGTGCACTTAACCGACCTGATTCTCGTCAGTCAAAGCCGCCTCCGCCACAGCCCTCCTGGCAGCAAGCACGACAATCCAGAGGCAGTGTAGACATGGGCCGAGCGAGTACCTTTAAAGAAGTGACACCCGTGGGCTTGATGCGAACACCCCCGCCAGGCGGCCATTTCAAGAAACCCAGCCTTTCTGGAACTCCATCAGTACTTAGCAGTCCGACTTTCACCAGAAGGGCGACAGTGCCAGATTCCCCCTCGTCTGTCTTGAAATCCGAACCACTGCCTGCCCAGTCAATTCCCGAACCAGAACCTCCCATGCCCAAGGCTGTGGAAGCAGAAGAACCAAAATCTCTCAAGCCCGAGGCTGAGGAGGAGGAGGAGGAGGAGGAAGGAGAGAAAGAAGAAGAAGAAGAAGAAGAAGAAGAAGAAGAGAAAGAAGAACTCAACCCTTCAATTGTACCAGAAGACTCTCCAGAAGACTCTCCAGAAAAGCCGCCAGTGGAGGAACCGCAGAACAGTCCCAAGCCTGAGTCGATTCGTAAACCCCCTGCGCTGAGCACCAGGCCGAACTTCTCGCTTCCTAACCGCGAGCCGCTTTCGCCGAAACCTAAGCCCCAGTCTCCAGTGGTTGACTTCCGCGCCAATTTGCGCAAGCGGGATGTTGCCCAAGACAAGGAGAAGCAAGCAGAACCGGAATTCAAAAATATTTTTGGAAAACTCAAGAAGACAGAGACTCGCAACTATGTGGCTCCAGATGAACTCAAGGATAATATTCTTCGCGGTAAATCTGCCTTGAACAATACCGGTGGCCCTAAGAAGACCCCACGAGTCGATGAATTTAGGCAAAGTCTGGTGCTTACAAAAGAGGCAATGAAGGCTGGGGGAGGCTCGATCCGACGAAATACCGCAGGGGAACAGGATGCACCAGCGAAGCCAGCCGAACCTATCCCGGAGGCTCTTGCAAAGCGTAACCTCATGACGAAGACGAATAATGACCGAAAGACGAACCCCAACATTCAGAGCCCCACGGCCGCCTTGGAGCTAAGCCCTACACGGTCTGTCGCGGCGCTAGAAGCGCCTGTATCACCCCCTGCTTTGGAGGAGGTGGCGTCCCCGGTCGCGAGCGAGCAGGCTTTTGCAGACACGGAACTCAAGTTTAGCCCAAGTCTGGACATGGACCGCAACGATGTAGTGGAGACCGAAAAAGAGCTCCCAAACGAGGAGACCCGCTCAGTTCGTAGCTTGCGGTCGTCAGTGAGCTCGGAAACCGCAGGCATACCTACCACTCAAGTTTCAGCTGCTAAAGGGAAACTTGCAGGCCGGATCAATCCCGCATTAGCAGGTCTTCTCTCTCGGGGTCCGCCTAACCCAGCTGAGGGACTTAAGAAGGAGCTGTCTATGCCAGCCTCCGGCGATGCCTCTCCTGCCTTGCCCTCTGTGCCTCTTACCCACGCGACGAAGGGTCGTGCGAGGGGCCCCAAGCGACGGGCGCCCAAGGGGGATTCTGCTTCCGCTGTCTCACCTGCGGAGGATATCAAGGAGGTTGGTGCCATCTCATCTCCTGAAGTCGAAATATCTCAGACTATTCCCGAGCCTGCAGCTTCTCCGGAAGCCATCTCGGATAATACGTCAACAGACAATGTGGTTGTCGATGCTGAACCCGCACAAATAGGGAGCCCCTACCTCAAGCAATTTCCGGGAGTAAAGACAACTTTCCAGGATGTTCTCAACGGCGGACTGCAACGACTGAGAAATTTTTCGCCCACTTCTCCCCGAGAGTCTACCGCCTTTAGCCCGATCGAGCACGCCCCTCGAGAGTCTGAATCATCAAGAGACGCCAGCCCATCAAGTAGACCGCCTGTCCCGCCAAAGCCCTCATCACCTTCGCCCTCCCCGTCACCATCCACCCCCTCGTCGCGATTCCAGTGGGGCCAAGCACGGTTCATTTCACCATCGCCCTCACCTCTCAGGATGAGCTCCCGAGAACTTCAGAAAGACTTGCCCTCAACACCTTCCCAACAAAGTGTCCCAGGAGTGACGGTTGCCGACTCCTCACCACAGAGTAAGAGCAGTGCGTCACCACCGGTGCCGCGTAAAAGACCCGACGTGTCTCTCCCACGGCCTATTGATCCTCGCAATAGACTCTCACGCAAGATGTCCGCGCCGTCTCTAGTGGCCCAGGCCGCGGAAGCCCGGGAGGTGATCGGCGAATTCTTCAAGTCATTCCCAAATCCACGCGACAGGATGGACATCGACCCCCAGTTGGTGCTAGCAGGCAAATTGGATGACACTAAAATTCGTACTGTGAAGCGCCAGATCTGGGAAATGACAGGCGATGGAAAGAAGCAGGAACTGCCTGTCAACCAAGAGTACGTTTTATACGAGGGCAGCATGTACGTGTGCGTCCATCTGTTCGAAGCAGATGGTAGCAACCATGCTGAAGTTTACTTGTGGTGTGGTGACGACGTGTCAGAAGCAGCTCTGGACGACGCACAATTATTTGCCCGTAAAGTTGCCCGCGAAAACAGCTGCAAGTTACAAGTGATTCGCCAGGGCAAAGAACGCCTGCGGTTCATCCAGGCCCTTGGTGGAATTATCATCACCCGTCGTGGATCCAGCTCTCGCTCTACTTCATCTTCCCTGTACATGCTCTGCGGCCGCAAGCATCTGGGACAAATGGCTTTTGATGAAGTCGACTACTCACTCCGTAACCTGTGCTCGGGTTTCCCATTCGTGATTTCGGCACCCTTTGGCAAACTTTATCTATGGAAAGGTAAGGGCAGTGGGCCCGAGGAAACCGGTGCCGCCCGACTGATCAGCATGGATCTCGGGTTGACTGGTGAATTTGAAGAAGTGACTGAGGGTGAAGAGCCTGAGAGCTTCTTTGATGACTTTGCGGGTTCCAATGAAGCCAACGCGCTTCTGACTTCCGATTACTGGCAATTGAAGCCCAAGTTCGATCATTACCGGACCCGTCTTCTCCGGATTGACCACGAGCTGGGCCAACCACCCCGCTTCTGGATGCGCCGTCCTGGCTCTGGATCCCCGACTGTCCGACCCAATGATACTGTCCAGGAGATCGAACCCTTCTGCTACAAAGACTTGACAGATAAGGATGTCTACGTCCTCGATACCTTCTTCGAGATCTATGTGATTGTCGGCGAACAAGCTTCATCAAAATCCGCCGACTTCACATCGGCCGTGGTCTTCGCACACGAGTACGGCATCCTCGCTGCCTCGCTCCAAGATCGACCCTTTATCCCAAAGAGTTTCGTCGCACTGGGTGGTATTCCAGATCGGTGCCAAAGTGCCTTCAGGAAATGGGACGTCGATTCTCTCCACGCTCCTTGCGTGTTCCCTCTTGACGTGGCGATCGAAGCGATTCGCTCGCCGGCTGAGTAATCGAGTAAGAACGTCCTGTGTCTGTACTGCCTATCTACTTGCATTTCTATCATCTTTTTCACTATCTGTGTCTTCTTCATACTTTTTATTTCGTTCTTTCTCTGTGCATATTTCGGCCCTGTAAAGAGAGCATTTATGCGTGGCTGGAGTCTTTACCATTACTGTGTCCCTAGAGGAGCATCGGGAGCATCTGGGTTGTATATGTGTCACATTTGCGAGCATTTGATCGGTATATGCAAAATCATGTAAAAAATACGAAAATACTGTTCCTTACATTTTACTTGTGGATTTTTACTCATTTTTTGAGCCTCAGTAAGTTGGCATTGGTGTCTAGATTGGTGGTGCATTAGTGGATGGTTGCCTTCCCGTAGTGGCGGTAGACATCCATTCCGAGCCGTGGCTTATCGGGAGATTGCAAGGTTGCATGTGAATGATAAATTGATGAAATGATTTAGAGTAATTGATATTGACATGCAAGATACACAGCAGAGGCAAAAGTCCCCGAGCACTGTGAAACGTTGACTTGAACCTTAGAAGCATGACCCGTGGACAGCGAGATCGAAAAAGAAAAGTGGGGGAACGGAGATATCAAAGTAAAGTGGGCCGATCCATATCCATGTCGCCATCAATTATATTTTTCCTAGCGCCGTTTCTTCCCCTTTCTCCCCCCACCAACTCCCGGCATTCCCTTGTACAGACAATGTGATTGTGCCCTACAGCATGCTGTGATCATCTCAACTACTCACATCATGGACCCTACTATCCTTCGTGAGCTGTCAAAGCTCGACTCCGCGGTTCCATTCCGCGCGTCAACCGATCACCTCCACCACACCTGGGCCAAAACATTCTACTCGCGCCCCGAGCTCTATATCCGCCCACAGACCATCCCGGAGATTCAGCAGCTAGTCACCCTCGCCCGCCGATGTCGCCGCCGCATCGTGACCGTCGGCAGCGGTCACTCCCCCTCCGATCTGACCTGCACCTCGTCCTGGCTCGTCAACCTCGATGATTTCAATCGCATTCTACACATCGATCCCGAAACCCGGATGGTCACTGTTGAGGCCGGTATCCGATTGCACGACCTGGGTCCTCAGCTGGAAGCACAAGGGTTAACCTTGGAGAATCTGGGAAGTATCGATAGTCAGTCAATCGCGGGAGTCATTGCGACAGGTACCCATGGAAGTTCTCTGCGCCACGGACTACTCTCAGAATGCATTGAAGCGCTGAGCCTCGTTCTACCCAACGGTCAGTTAGTGCGCTGCAGTGCTACAAACAACGAGTCCCTGTTCCGCGCCGCCCTAGTTTCCCTTGGTGCGCTCGGAATCGTCGTCGAGGTGACCTTCAAGGCGCGGCCGGCGTTCAAGATCGCCTGGCGCCAAGAGCGATATCCGTTGTCGCAAGTGATCAGCGAGTGGACGACTGGACTGTGGACGTCTCATGAATTCGTCCGTGTCTGGTGGATGCCATACGAGAAAGGCGCCATCGTTTGGCACGCCGACGAGACCGATCTCCCTCTGCGCGCAGCCCCTAAGAACTTTTACGGCGAGTGGCTCGGGTACCACATCTACCACAACTTGCTGGCGCTATCCTCATATATCCCTCGGATCCTGCCGTGGGTGGAATGGTTCGTCTTCGGTATGCAGTACGGTTTCCGTCCAGGCAGCACGGTCACGGAAGCGGTTGATCCCGCACGAGCCGGTCTGCTGATGAACTGTCTGTACTCGCAATTTGTCAACGAATGGGCACTCCCATTAGAGAAGGGGCCCGAAGCGATCATCCGCCTCTCCGCCTGGTTGCACGGCGACAGCAAGACGGCCGGCATCCCATTCTCTAGTAAAGGTCTCTATGTGCATTGCCCGATCGAAGTGCGCGTATCGGATTCAACCAAGAATCCTCGCCCTCGTCCCTACCTGGACCCGACATGTCGCGATGGTCCGACGCTGTACTTGAACGCGACGCTCTATCGGCCTTATCTTCGGGATCCGCCGTGCCGAAAACGTTACTACGAGGCCTTTGAATGGCTCATGCGGGACATGGATGCCAAACCTCACTGGGCGAAGAATTTCAATGTCCTCGGGCCCACGGAGCTGCACGGGTTGTACGGGGAGGACATGGAAGAATGGATGAAGGTACGGCAAGAAGTTGACCCCGAAGGGATGTTCTTAGGCGAGTGGCACCGCCGTCACCTGCCGCTCCTTACCTGGGGAGAGACTGCTGCCCAAAACGAGTTGTCTCTCCTCGAGGGTGAGGGTGAGAGTCGCCCGGTTGGCACCCGTGATGCGGGGGATGGAATTGAATGGATAGGGGATCGCCGGTGGCAGGGTCAGACTCAGAACAAGTCGGAGTTGGAGGCAAATGTATACGACTTGCCGCCTGACCACCCGGCGTCTAGTTCGCCGACGAGCGAGGAGAGTTTTGATTTGCTTGCGAAGGGAGAAGCTAGTATTCTACTCCCCAATGTGAAACTCGGAGAATGAGAAAGGAAAAGCGTTAGGCTCCAACGGGCAAACACCCCTCTGAAAAAGCTGACGGTCTCCTGTTTTCGGTGGATGGACGGACCGCCGTACCTCGCAGAAAAAAAAGCGCAAGAAACTACATTGTCCTGCTGATCTGACTCGCATCGTCCCGAGGTAATTGGGTAAAGACGGAGTATGCATGATGAATCACCTTTTCCCAACAGTAGCGGTCCCACTAGCTTCAATCTGACAGGTTTGGGCGACGAAAGGGGTAGGAACCGGAAAAGACACCATATGATCAGGGGGCCACTCGGGCTGTGCCCCTCCCCAACGGTACTGATTTGTATAGATCTGGTTAGATAGATGCAGATATGAGTTTGAGTTTTCATTTCTTTCTGTTTTGTGGTTGGGTGCCTCGTGGCCTGTAGGATTGAAATCCATCGAAGCTCCCGCAGCCACTAGTTGTAGACGTGCAGCTGGATCCGCAGCTACGCAGCACAGTTAATCACCGTTTCTTCGCGACATTAGGGCGTGACGGACATAAGGACCGGATGACGGAGGACGGATACTGCATTTACCGATTCAATAATCGGGTAGTTTCGCAAGGTCACCGGGTTCAACTTTCCCTCCTTTCCTTTTTTACCGGTGAATCCTGAATCGACAAAGAGAGGGGCTCAGGGCTCAGATCCTAGATCAATATGACCAAAACACCACATCCCTGTTGGGGTTCAGGACGTATTGCATGTGCATTGAATAGAATGTCCAGTTCACCGTCACACCGTTTGCCCTATGGCATCATTCGAAAGAGATTGCAATTTCCACCATCGATCTCAGAGTGCGTTCTGATTAGGGCCACAGCCTTGTCAATGTCAGCGCGGGATCTGATCGTACACCCCGTTGCGCTTGTGTTGCCCACTTGCCGAATAGGTAGAAGTTAGGAGGAGAACGAGTCCAACGAAAAGGGGGAATTGAAGGAAGAACCATGAACGTAACGGGCAACATATAGACTGGCATTTGTTCTCAAGAGGCGGTGCCCCGGTCCAAGTGTTCATTGTTCTCTACCTGTAGGCTGTAAGCCACAGGTATTGTGGCCCCTGCAGACCAGATAACAACCTCCGGGATTACCCATGGTCAAGGGCATATCACGCCGTACCACGTTTCGGTGCATGGACTACCAGGATGTCACCTGATATGTACACGCATTGACCTTCGCCTCTGTAGTTCTGCCGCTTGGTAATCTGCCACATGTGTCGATCTTGATCGTGTATCAGTGGGACAAGCCGTTACTCTCTGCTGCCCAAAAGACCGGGTTTCATGCCGCAGAAAGTGAGATCTCCACTCGCGGCTCGGACCGTGTGGGTAAATACCGTATGAGTAGACTTGGAACAGTATGAAAATCATCCCTGTACGCGCTCGAGTTGACTTTCTGACCGCTCCACGTCACCTTCACCGCGGGGCATGCGGGGAGTGTTTGGCCCCGGTTTTGCATGATATTAAGGTCTATGCAGGCGGCTGAAGTCCATATCATCCACCCCACCTGCTCGATTGATTTTCTTTCTTTCTTTCTTTTTTTTTTTTTTTTTTTTGCTTTTTGCATATCTATCAGGCTATAGTTTCCTGGTCCACCGACTCTGTGACTAGGTTTCGATTTCTATATCTCTATCTATATCACTGCTTCGTTCCTCTCCCATCTTACCCGCGCATCGGTGATATGTCGTGGCAACCGAAGTTACGCCCCAAGGGCTTTCCACATAACATTGACGACTTTGCTGTCGCTTCATTATCGGAACTAGAACATCGCCCACGAGGGGATGAGAAGCGGGATCAACGAGTTTTTCGGGTTAAGCGGAAGCATGTTCTGAAAGCGTGTGATCGGTGTCGTGTTAAGAAGACGAAGGTGTGTATGACCACTACGCGTGGATTAGGACGTATGGCGCTAAAAGATATCAAAGTGCGATGGGAAGCAGCCTTGCAATCGCTGCTCCGTATACAACCATCCATGTCTATTTCGGGAGCGAAAAGCTACTCAGACCAAAGTCTATTCTCGGGGGTAAGCCGAACCGAACCCAGTGTACAATAAGACCAAGCTAATCAATTACACCCAGATTCGTTGAGATGCTCGAATCCCACCACTCATTAGTTGTCAAAGCCCTCCAGAAACTATACACGTTCTGCATCACAAACGAAGGCTTCCCAGGTGACCCGCTCGAAGAAGCACCAGACGGCCATCCCTTAACCCACGCCATTCTCGACAGACTAGGTCTAATAAAGCAAGCTGAAGAAAACGCCGACGAGCCAGACGAAGACTCGGAAGATCTCCGCTACCTCCGTCTCCTCTCAACCTCAACAGAATGCAGTGCGACAGCAGAACCATCTCCGGAGCCAACTACACCCCCAGAACCATCCCCAACAAGAATGACCCGTCCATCCCTCTGCACAAATCCAACCCCTACAGCCGCAATGAGCCGCAATGCACCTAGCTGGGGCTGGGATATGCAATCCATGCCGCAAGGCAGTACGGGGTATAACAACTATGCAGACCCGGGGTACCAGAATCTAATAAACCTCCCACGGTCAGCGGGTATGACTCCTTTAGATCTGGGGCCAGCAGAAATCTCGCCTCATCATGCTGATATTGCGGCGCCTTCGCTTCCGCATGGTAATCGCCATGAGCAGGGGTATTATTACCTTGATGGATGTGCTGAGACGCAGGATGTGAAACCGGCGGCTAGAATGCATACGGGGATCATGCGGCCGATGCAGCATCAGATGGGGCTTTCGGGGGATTTGTTGGGTGGTTTTCCATTTCATGCGCAGGATTCGCCCTTTTTCCCGGGTTTTACGCCGGGTTGGTCTTTTCCGTCAACATAGAGTGCGATGTGGGTTTTTATTTGTCTGATTTTGGCTTCTCTTCTTTCCTTTCAATTGGTGTGGGCTGCTGAGCAGCGTGATTACTTTCTTTTTTTTTTTTTTTTTTTTTTTTTTTCTCTCTTCTTTTCTTATCTATATTTTCCGTACTGGGCCTCTTTATCTTTTCAATTGTCCTTTCTCTTTTCTCTTTCTTATACTCCATTCGCTTTTGATTTGCCTATGAGGTCCAGAGACGAGATTGAAGAGATCAAATTTCATACCCTCTTTGCCATTCTTGATCGACAACATGCATCGGAGCTCAGGTAAGCTTGCAAATTGATCGGTGTTTTTGGAGAATCCCGTGCATTGGAAGATGTCTGGAACATCTCTTCACTTCAGGAGTATACCACCTTTTTCCTTTTGATCTCTTTCTTCTATTTTAGCTTATCGTTGTCCTCGAATTTTCTTTCCTCTTCTATTTCTGGTATCTAGATTGGGATACGAGACTCGACCATCAATTCAGGTGCTTCAAGCTCCCCTGTTACCAATGACCGGTAGATTGTGTGTACGATGAATACGGCGCTCCAATGGACTGGGATACATGTGGCATGTACATTGTGATACTTGACTGACTTGGACATATGCTTACAGTTAAGACATTTAGGCTACACATTTAGGGTGTTACTTCACAATAGAGACTTGGTATTTCATTCTGGTCTGTTAATAGATCTTCCTGATCGAGACCTCCTATTTTAGCTGTCACCTGTGAGGGTGGCCGTGCACTTGTTTTTACTGGTCTGATATTCCACAAATATAATAGAGAAAAAGACATACTAGGCCGACTACGTCGTGTAGGCTCGGTTTACTGCTGAGGTATAAGGCACCGACGGTAGTCTTTTCTTTCGCCCATTGTCCATGTCGCCATCCGTGGATACCCTGGTTTCGCAAAGTAATCAGAACCACCCATTGAGTAATTCAGTGATCATAAACACATAGGAAGCTAGTAGGTTCTCACATCAGTTCCATGTTTCTTGTTCAAAGGCAGGTTCCTAGGCAGGTTCCTAGCTCGCGCTGTTACACTTTTGTCACCGGGTTCACGAAGCGAGGATCTAAAAGCCTATTGCCACATAGAACCTAGGATGGCTCACTAAGTAGGTACTGGGTTCTCGATACCCAGACAAAATGCAAGGCGATACCAGGATTTAGCGAGGTTCAGATCCTCAAGGTAAGTATAACAACCAAAGCCTAAATATGCTCGCTTAATTCTAATCTCTGAGCTAAAGCACGGGGAGGGAGTGACATTGACATACTGTATCAATACAGGTAGAGGCAATAATCTATATGAGTACCTACGAACCCATTTCACTGAAATGCCCCATATATCCATCCCGGAGTCAAGTAGACCCCGAAAGCAAAGGAATGGCAATCATTCCAGAGGTCTGAACGCAACCAAAATCTGGACTCCCACCTACCTTAGAACTAGGGTGAAAAGAATAGATCCACCACGCAAGATGTTTCAACAGCTGCCAGCATAGACCCAGGACCCTGACAACCTCGATCAAGACGTACAGGTACAGGCGCACAGACAACCCCGGAAGATCGATGCTGTTCGTCTACGTGCGACACAGTTCATAGCTCACCCCCGCTTCCCTGCTTGACTATTACCAGCAGCCCCAGGTATCCGTGCAAGGAAGCACGTAGCACAGAAAGACGCAAGGACGCTGTGAATATGCAAGCGACAAGCTCAATCTTGGACAATACAGCTTCACTAAGTGCATAAGTTTGATTGATTGACTCACGGACTTGGTCGTAGGTTATTTTGTATTTTGTATTTCCCCCGTCTATTTCTGACGGATGATGAAGTAGATGAACATGAGGGGGGAGGCAAAGGCAAAATACCAGCCTTGAAGCCAAGTTGCAAAGAGAAAAGAAACAACCCCGACTATACCCGGTGGAAAAACATGAAAAAAAAAAAAAAAAAAGGTACAAATGGTTGTTGGGAAGAAGTGTAAACACCCAGATCGAAGGAAAGCGTAATGTAACACCAGTCCTGGGTACAATCGTTCAATGAATGCAAATCAAATGCGATCAATCCTCATCTTCCGTTTCTGTGTTGGTGTCGCTAGTGTCGCCTGCGTCGCCGTCGGTGTCACTCTCCTCCTCGCTGGAGGAATCGGAAGCCTTCCGGGTCTTCTTTTTCGGGGCTTGGCCGGTCTTGAGCGCCTGCATCTGGCCCGCGATAGAGTCTGTATAATAATTAGTATCGGTGACAAAGGGCACAGACTGCAAACAGAACTTACCCTCGTCCGGTTCACTGATGTCGTCCTCTTCTTCCAATGCTGCTGCCTTGGCGGGATCTTCGACATTTAGGGTAATCGGCAGTTGGGTGTCTAGACCCAGATAGCTGTCGCAGATCAGGTTCAGGATAAATGTGAAGGCGCCAACTTGCGGAGGAGCTTGGAACTGCATCTTGAGGGTCTGGACGTTGAAGGTGGGCTGGCCGGCCTCGTTGAGGATCGGCTTGTCGAATGTTGTGAATGTGAATGGTGGAACGGCCATCTTGCCCTGCTTAGCATCGGCGAGGAAAATGTGCCAGCGAGGGGAGTGGTCGCGGGCAAGGTAGGGTGCGTGGGCGAGTGGCGGTTGGACCTTTTCAACCTTGACCTCGACCTTCTTGCCATCAACCATCTTGGTAGCGCGGTTCTTGGCCGGCTTGCGGCCCATCAAAGCATCCAGATCATCCTCATCGGGGTCAATGTCCTCGAGGTCTAGTTGGTTGACGGCGGGAATATCCTTGCAGCCGGGGGGAATGAATCGGGCCTTGACAACCAGCTGTACCAGACTGCTTGGTGTAACGGACTTCTCTCCCATAACCTTGAAGAATGCCTTGGAGACTTCCAGGGCAGGTAATTGCTGTGCAACGGAGATAGCTTCAGTGTACTGCTTCTCAGTGAGAAGGCCAGCTCCAACAGCACGGCTGCGTCGCTCGCTGTCTGAGAGGTGCATAAACTTTTGAACTGTGAGGTGGGTCTTGGAATCTGCTCCCTCAACGGCCTTGACAACCTCATCGGTGAAGTTTGGCAATTGCAGGAGAGGAGAGGAAGTCGCAGGCACAGCCTGGATCAAGCTCTGAGAAGCCTTGAAAGCACCAATGATCGGTCGGAGGTTACCAAACGCAAGAGCAATGGCCGTGAATGCCTCCGTGAGAGATAGCGCAACAGGTGCAGCCTCATATTTTTCTGCATTCAGAGTCGCATCACCCAGGTCAACCCGGCCAATGTAAGCCCAAAGCAAAGCAAGAGCCTTCCGACGGGTAACGCTATCCAGTTTCTTCAGAGATTCGCGATCCTTTGCGGACAAGAAGGAAGACTCCTCAGCCAAAACCTTGTTCTCCAACTTAGCAAGCCCAGACTCCGCCTTGTCGCCCTTGAGAATGTCTTTGAACTCTTCGCCGGAAGCCAAGGCGCCAATGATGCCGTTATCCGTGATGTCGTCCTTGTACTCGCGGAAGATGTTTCCAGCACTAGCCACAAGAACGCGCTCCTTGGTGTAGCGTTGGGAACCATACCACCATTTTCCAACGATGTAAGGCAAGAGAACACCCAACAGGGCTCCATATACCAGCAAAACGTATTTTCCATTGCCTTCCATGACAATAAGCTTAGGAAGCGCAATACCGATGCTGAAGCTTTGCTTGCCGTCGGGGTGGCCATACTGGAGGTAGTTATTTCGGATCTCTTCATCGGTAAGCGCCTTGTAAGCCTTGGTCAGTTCGACGAAGCGGTCGTTCAGCATCTCAATAGTTTCATTCTTGGCGGGGTCGGGGCGGATTTTATCGGGGTGGTAGACGAGGGAGAGACGCTTGTAGTGGCGAGAAATGGCTTTTTCGTCGGCACTCTATATTGAAGTATCCTGTCAGCATAAATTTCTTGGAGGCCTGCAGCTGCTCTCGGGTATAGCACCCACCCTTGAGACGCCCAAAATATCATATGGGTCGTAGGACTTTGTGGCTGTGCGGGCCGTGACGAGAATGAGGTAAACCATCCACGCCATAACGAAATATCCTAGGATAACTGTGATAATGCGCTTGATACGGCGCTCTTTGCGCAGACGCTTGCGCTTCTGCGCCTCGACAAGGTCCGCATGTTCGGGCTTGAAATCGGATTTGATGCGGGGTGCGGTGTTTTCAAGGTCTTTCCACAATCACAATCAATATCATACATCAACGCTTTTAAAATTGATCATCAGACGCACCTTTGCTTGGTCGAAGAAGGTTGTAGGTGAGAGGGAGCGTGACCAGGCCGCTCAAGGTCAAGATGAAGAAGGGGAAGAATTGGCCCTGTAAGAGCACAAAGCCCTCGTTAGTAAATTTGAAAGCCCTCGGTCTTATTGTGTCTGCCCTTTGCCTACCTGCTCATCGTATGTGTAGTCTGACGACATCCTGCGGCGATTTCAGGGCGATAGCGCCGCCGCGGAATTTAAAGATCGTGTTTATGCGAATCTGGCGGGTCACTCAGGACAGAAAATGTAGAAGAAGCTCGAGAATATTAAAAAGAAGTAGTAATCAGCGGAACCTCTATCATGGCCCGTAGCGAAACAAAGGAGCGATGAAGGGAGAGTTATTGGCCCTTCCTGATCTGGTGATGACCGTGTCCTCAAGCATCTCACCGCCTACCCAATAACAAGTGCGCTTGTCTTTGTGCCTTTGTGTGGCGTGGGCGGTGAGCAAAGGACAACATTGCACCAAAGGATCGACTCGACTAACTACATCTAGTAATTCTACGTCTCACATAGGAACTATTGAGATATACTTGAAATATACTCCGTAGATGAATTTTGTTTTATTTTGGATAATTTTAAATAAATTCGATTTTGTGCATATGCTCAGGCGAAAGGCCGAGCTGCTAACATGTACAAGTATCGTCATGAGAATCGAACATTTTTCACCGACTGTGTGCGGCTGCCCAAACAACTGCCTCCAAAATTCATAATATGGAGGGGGAATAGAACGGATATGCATTCTGAGATGCAAAAGTCAAAGTTAGTTCCTGCATGACTCAGTGGGAACTCAAGCGTCAACGACCCGTGAGGGTCGGTCGCGAACTCAACCAATGGATCAAGCGGAGTCTTGCTCGTGACTCATCCAAGTCGGTGCAAAATCGTGATCCAGGATCCACATGGCCGGGTCAAAAGGGACCAATCCGGTACCTGAGGTACCATCATTGCTACGAGTCGGGGACCCGGGTGTGCCCATGTGGTCTGGTGTTCTTGGGTAGAAGTGGGCGCGCTGTAGGCGGAGGACGTTTGTCCTGTGGCCAAGATCGGCGGGTTTTTTTTTCAGTGTTGATGGATGAAAAACCATAAAATCATCGCAATCAAAAGTCGTGGTCATTATTTTCATTTTGCTTTTTCTGGGGGATCCCGACTGAAAAATAGAAAGAAATTGGAAAGTCCTGATCTTCAGTCTCCAATGGTCCTGTGTCGTACACTATATCGAGATGAGTCAGATATAGTTTCGTAAAAAATATTCGATAACGGGTTTGACTCACGAGTCAATGTAGTCGAGACCACCAAAATACTCCAGCATACGGTAACAAAGGTTCACATCGTCGCCTGGTTCACCACCGAATAAACGATACTGCTCGGCCTCGAGTCCACCAGTTGCCTGCGGTTTGGTTTCACGGATCTGCCATGCTGAATACCCATAGTGCCAGGTAGGGGCGGGTACTGGGATCGGAGATCCAGGTTGAATGCATGCAGTCGAATGGCTGGCCGCTGGTGATCCGGATGGACTGGGTTGCGGGCACCAAATGAGAGATGGAGCCAATATAGGAGAACCCGAGGCGTGATTGGCGACAGTTGAGTCTTGGTTGATTGTCCGGTGTGATGAACGACGAGTGCGGCGTCGATTGTGCCTTTGGCCCATCCTCGACAGGATGTAGAAGAAATTCGGGGGAGGACTTCCCCAGCCGGGAGAATTGAATGGGGGATGCAAAGAACTTTTATAGACAGAGAGGAGTGACCATCACCCCCTTTGGGAAAGGATGAGATGAGGTGCAGGAGAAAAAGAACGATCGACTACAGGGGTTGAGGAGCTTTTAATAGCTGCAGCTGCAGTCCCCATAGTATGAGTCGTTAGGTGAGTCACGCAGGGGAGAAAAAGGCAAAAAAGGCCCCACTCCTTCGATGGTGGAACCACCACAACCCGGCAGATCACCAAATTGCTCTAAAAAATGGCGCCAAACCCTGACACTAGCTTACGCAAAAGGCGTGCTCCGATGCGTCAGTCAATTGACGACATTCTCATCGCGTGATTTTTCTTTTAGATTGATGAGCAGTTCATCAATTCCGTCAATTTCGAGCGGCTTTGCGGCATTTCTCTTTGACAAACAGGATGTTTCGGCAGAGTTTTACACATGGTCTGGAATGTGTGAAACAGCGTCGGGCCACAAAATGACGAAAGAGCAAAATAGATCGGCCACTCGGGTCCCTGACAGCCAAAATTCTCGACTCCGATGCCGGGCGGATCCAGACCATTCCAGTCATAGGCTGCAGAGTACCTTAAGGCGCAAGTGCCGTACGGTCCGAACGGAGATCACATCAGGCAACGGGAATCAAGCCTGTTACACCCGACTTTTCACCCTTTTTCACCCCCTTTGTTACTGCAGCAAGAAAAAAACTTGTAAAAAAAAAGCATAGACCAGTTCTTTCGGAGAGAAATTGTCAGCCCTCCGAGACTAAAGCTACGCTATGAACAGCTCAGACCAACATGAAAATTTTTTCATTCTACTAATAGTAGCATCTTAGTCACTCGAAACTTGTTTCGGACTTGTGCAGACTCCGTATTTCATGGACTAAATTACTCAATAAAATTCATTTACGCCCCCATGTGTGTTCATGCGGGAAAAATGATGACTGGGCATTCTTTCCCACTTTGATCGCATTAAACTGAATTCAATCAGGCAAAGTCCCATCTTTTATGAGTTCTGGTACATCAACAAAATAACCGCAATTATAGGTTCAGGTATTGCGCAGACCATGCAGAGATCCCCCGAGACCTAGACTCCGTCAACAGATTGCAGGCAGAAGGCGGTCTAAACTCGTGCGGTAAAGGATCACACACAGATGCACCTATATTATCACCCATTCTCGAGATACTTTGCTTTTTAGTCTACAGTAATAAGATTATGATCGTTGTTTTCTTAGGCAGAAAACACATTCTCAGTGCGTATACAACTCGACTCTTGAATTTCAAAATTTCTGGATTACAAGTCCACTTCCTTGAGGCCGTCTTTCCAGAAGGTGAGGAAAGGAGTAACGCCCATCCTCCCGGATTCTCAGCAAAGCAACCCTAACGCAACGTCAGTGAAATCTAAATTAAAATGGAGCAATAGACCACATATTGCATCAGAGTCCTGAGAACTGCCCGTATAAAAGCTCAATCTGTCAAAGTCGTGGAGAAGCTGGTTCAAGTAGGTCTGCGACTGCTTCTCAAACGACTTGTGTCAAAAGATGTTCTTATGCCAATCTCGGTGGCAGGCTGCATGGAATGGAAGCATGGTCGCCACTCCGCTACCGATCCAACAAACCATCGGTAGCTAGTCAAGGTTCAGCCTAGCTAACAGCCTTCCTGGATTGAGAGCAGAGGTTGTGCCTTATTCATGTAGGACCCTTACGCAACATCACGTCGCCACCAACTTATACATGACCTTCAATGTCAATAAGTATCATACAAGCTCTACAGCTACAGGCACCAGCTAAAGCGTGCCCCGCCACCTCTAGCTATAAAAGTTCAACCACAAAGCTAATTATTCAATAGTAAGGTAGCTTAGTTGATGTACTATGTAGACATACATCAAAAAGCGGTGGAAGGTTGCTTGTCCTAGTTCAGTCTCTAGCGTGGTCAAAGTGGAACGTGCCTGGTACTGTGATCTACTTTCGAAATTTTACTGTATCCTATGTAGTCACTAGAGCCTTCTTTCGGACTTTGCGCAGATTACTTGTTTCTTGAGAATATCATTATAGACCCCGTAAAGATGTGCAAGATTAGCGACCAAGCATTCTTTCAGAAATCACAAAACAACCCAGATTTCTTCGCTGAAGGACAGCTCACCCTAGAACATTCTGCGCACTGCCATAAATGCCGCATTCCAGAACCACGCCGACCACGCATTTTTGAAGACTTGTCTCATTGACGCACGTGGGTAACCTCAGAAAAGGCAAACATCTTGATCTCGATGCTCTCCCTTGCAGGACCGTCGGCCGAATCCGGATCCACAAATGCCGTGTGAGGTAGACTCATGCCCCCTTCATCTGCCTTACGGCTGTCGAATTGCCTGAAAATTAATGCTTCCTGTGGCTGCTGCGAGCTGAGATAGCACCATTTTTGCGATGGATTGAAGACATATTTCCCGAGCTCATTCCAGCCATTTGGCAACACGAGCCGATGACGGATAATATCGTTCTGGTCGAGCGTGGTCCAGTCACACACCGCTAAAGGATCCCTTTCCACTTTTTTCAACGGTCGCCAGACATTGATGATCTCCACATGTCCTTTGAGTAATTGTTGTCTCTCCTCCGGGTCGGGGATGATTGTCTCGAGCATGCGGAAGGCCCCTAGGACAGTGAAATCCGAATGCACACTATGGGCTGGGGCGCGGTTATTGGCAAGGAGGTTTTCATCCACCGCAAGACATCGCACACGGTGAGCAAAGGTGATGGTTCTTGTCGCGCCAGTTCTAGTGGGATTAGCTGCCCTAGCTCGCATACAGAATCCCAGATGCTCACTGACATATTTCGAACTAACTCCTCTGTCTGAGGGATGATGACAGTTTCCACGTGTGTAGGGTCCTCGGCTCTATCCATCCCTGGAATGTCGTGCTGCACATACTGAAACCCACTTCCGTCAAGGGTGAATTGTGACTCCTGTCCGCGAACGTCATGCACTGTGACCGTATGCTTCTCTTCCTCCTTCTTCATGGCAGCCATGCACATCTCCGGCTTCTCCTTGGTAAAGTCCGAGACGAAGGGCTGGTGGTCGGGACGGGCCCAGAAAACCAACTCCGATACAACGTCTTTCTGCATGATTGCTTTTGAGGGTGAATACTTCCCGCTGGATTGTCACCACGGGGCGAGGTCTCAACTTTATAAAAGACCATGTTGCGGGGCTGGATGTCTATTCTGGGGTGGATCGACATCGGTAAATGAGTCGGCATCTTGAGCGGCCGATTTTAGTGCATAATTATGGGTTTCTGGGGATATTTCTTGGTTAAGGGGTCGTGTTAGAATTAGTTCGATTCTGATACGCGCAATAATGTACTTCAATTTGCTAAACCAGGCCCACAATACGAGTACGAAGCCGAAGCCGAGAAACGTGGGCAATTAATGCGACGATCTGGAGATAAAAGCGGGTAATTGACCTCCATATTTATGTCATGTCCATCGTGCACCTTCCCTTGTGCGTCAAGTTAAGTATAGCACAATTTTGGCCTGAATTGCTTCAAAATACTATTCTAGACCGAGATAACAACCTTACAGAAGGCTGCTGCCTCTTATCTAGATCTGTACTGACCCCGCTTACGTCGGAGCCCCGACGGTCTAGCCTTGTAAACATGGGGGGGGAAGGCAGCAGCAGCTCTCTTAATGTTTTTCCTTTCCTGTCTTCTGTAACAGCATCTTCAAGCCCAATCTCTTCTAATGCGGCTGCTCTCACTTGCTAGTCTTTTCAGCTTAGGCTACGCAGCCTCTCAACAGGTCCTCCGCCCTGAGAACTCGGATGGCTTTCGCGTGTTCCAAAGTCAGCACAGCGACCATGCAATCCGTATTCGTCAGCAAGATGAAACAATCTGTGCAGCTGGCTCAGCACAATACACCGGTTGGCTGGATATCGGACCCGTCCATCTTTTCTTCTGGTACTTTGAAAGTCAGAACGACCCTGTCAATGACCCTTTAACCCTTTGGATGACAGGTGGGCCTGGCGGGTCCAGCATGATTGGCCTCTTTGAAGAGGTTGGACCCTGTCTGATCAACAAAGACGGCAATAGTACGAGGTACAACCCATTTGGATGGTCTCGAAACTCATCCATGCTATTTGTTGATCAGCCTGTGGATGTCGGCTTTTCCTATCTCGATGAGGGGTTTGAGTTACCTGGCGATTCTGCGACTGCTGCTGTGGATATGCATCGATTCTTGCAGCTCTTCATCTCAGAAGTCTTCCCTCAGCATCTGAATAATTCGTTCCACTTGTCTGGCGAATCTTATGCGGTAAGATTGATCTCTTCTTTAGATATATATTCAGAACCCTCCGTCATCATCTGTTGAAATTAACGGCGTGGATCATAGGGGAAATATATCCCGGCTCTCGGCACCCAAATTGTCAAGCAAAACAAGCTCTACCCGAATGAACCCCAAGTTCAGCTTCGATCATGTTTGGTGGGAGATGGGTACATGTCTCCGAAAGACTCGGCGTTTGGATACTGGGAAACTCTGTGCACTACCAACCCGGGTGTTCCAGAGCCCGTATTCAACAAGACAAGATGCGATATTATGGCTGCCAATATGCCCCGCTGCATGAAAGTCATGGATACTTGCATTCGAAACCCCGATCCTGCCATCTGCAATGCCGCAAGCAAAGTCTGCTGGGACGGTGTTGTTAGTTGGTATGACAACGAGGCCGCATTCAAGGGCGGCCGCAATAGGTTCGATAGTAAGTCCATTCGCCACACAACAGACAGAAACTCGTTCAGATTCGGAGGCAGGCTCAGAACTTTGCTTACATACCATAGTCACTCATCCTTGCGAATATGAGGACATCTGCTATATCGAAGCTGCATGGATTCAGGAATATCTCAACACCCCGAAAATCTGGAATGCGCTCTCGCCGCCGAAACAGATTAAACAATACAACACTACATCTGACAGAATTTCTCATTCATTTGAAAAGACTGCGGATCTAGAGACATCCACTGATGACCAAGTGACTTATTTGCTCCAGAACCAGGTTCATTATCTAGCTTACCAAGGCAATCTCGATCTTGCTTGCAACACCGCTGGAAACCTCCGCTGGGCCAATTCGCTGGTTTGGAAAGGACAAGCTGAATTTGCATCCAAGTCGCTCAAGCCATGGAAATCGGTTGTTGCCGCGACTGGCAAGGAAGAGGTAGTCGGAACGATGAAGGAGGTCCGGGTTCGTACGAGCGATGACGCTGAAATCGAATCGCGATTTGCTATTGTCACTGTTGATAATGCTGGTCACTTCGTAAGGTATCTTATCCATTGATGATTGATGGTTACTAATTGGATTCATTCTGGCAGCTTCCTCAAGATCGTCCTGATATTGCGGTGGATTTGATGACTCGGTGGATCACGGGTGCGTCCTTTGATTAGGCAAGCGCAGATGAGCTTTTTGAGAAAGGTCAATCCAAGGTTAAGGGTTGAAGAAATTTTCTATGGTACTCTACATATGCTGCGGCGGGAATCATATTGCCTGGTTTTCAAGCATCTTTGTAACAAAGCGTGGCCCAGGGAGGCAGAGCGGACACTTTTGACCGAGGAAGGACACAGAGTCTGCCATGGTCCTGTATAAAGCATAGTCAAATTTGATTTTAGGTTTCCAATTTAGGAAAGAACATCAATCATGCCCCCGCAGAGTTGCATTTGTGTATATTAGAAGTCTCAAAATAAGCCTATGAAGAGCCCCGAATAATGGCGAGCATTTCCTCTCCTTTCGGTGCAGTAGTAAGGTTCTCATAACCATTCGCCGTAACGAGGATATCATCTTCAATACGCACACCACCGATGTGAACATATTTGTTCGCGACCTCAAAATCGATATACTTAGCCAAAGGCTGCCTACGGGCATTGGCAAGAGCCAAAGGTGAGAAATAAAGTCCCGGCTCAATAGTTACCACCATGCCCTCTTCCAACAACGGGGCAGAAACTGTGCAAGGCGACCGACAAACGCCATAATTCATGACCGGGCCATAATGGGACTGGTCAAGGCCAGGGTGCATGGCCATAATCTCTGACTCAGAAACATCATGGACTTCGAGTCCAACGTGATGACCCAGTCCATGAGGAAGGAAGACCTTCGATGCACCTGATTCACGAATCTCGGCGTGTGAGCCACCCTTCAGGACGCCGAGAGCCAATAGGCCGTCGATCGCGATGTCATGGGCTAAATCATGTAGATTGAGAAAGCGTGTGCCTCGTCGGATTCCCTTGATGCACTCTTCTTGCATGCGCTCGACCAGCTTATAAATATCTGATACGTATTTGCTGGGCCATTCGCCCTTGAGGGGGAATGTCCGAGTTACGTCACTAGCGTAGCACTCCCACTCAGCACCAGCATCAAGGCATACAAGAGGTTTCCCAGAGAGCGACTCGTTGTTCCGGGAATAGTGGAGAACGGCTGCGTTCGGTCCCGATCCTGCAATGATCTGGTATGACTGATTCCGAGCACCATGAGAAATGCACGTATCAAGGAAAAGTCCCTCGATCTGTGACTCATTCGTCATCTTCTGGATGCCTTCAAGGACCTTCCGGTGCGCCAGCGCGGATACTTCGTTCGCCTTGCGAATCATTCGGATCTCGTACTCGTCCTTGATCCCTCGAGCTGCATTCATGGCCTGCTGGAGCTGCGATGAATCCAGCGGCAGCTCAGCCGGTAAGCCCTTCGGAAGCTCCGAAGCATGTACCGTATACAACAAGCTGTTCTGAGCTCGCTTGTTTAACCATGATCCTATCTCTTGTTGAAGCGATGATTGATAAAGCACGCGGTCGACGTCATAATTATCCAGTGCCTCCTCTCGGTCCAGAGTCGGGCCCATCCATATGGCCCGATGAAGGTCAAAGTCCGGCACATAGAGCGTTAGGAGGTCTAAGCCGATATCGTATGTCAGGGCGCATTCCGGCTCCACTACACCACTTAAATAGTAGAAGTATCGCCGCTGTCGGAACGGGCGCTCTTGATCGGAGTCGCGCAATAAGGCCGTGGGTTCACCCGCGATAAAGATTAAGCCGTGGGAGGTGCCGAGTTTGCGGGCGACGTTGCGCGCATGCTGTTTGGCTGGGACTCGTGTTAGCTCGGCGTCGGCATGATCACCGGTCGGGATCTGGTGGGAGGTGGAAGGGAGGTCGGAAGGTCAGGCGGCATGTCAGAGCGCTTCGTAAGGACTCCTGGCCCCCTACGAGAGAAGTGAGGCTCACCTGGGTATTTATCGCAGGACGTGCCTGACACGGCAAGGCGGATCTGGTAGGCGTCGACTGAGTTGATGATGACATCTGGGCCCGCCAAGGGAGTACCTCGAGTAGTGGCGCCCATCCTGTGATTCTGAAGTCTGTGCGTAGAATGGATGAGAGGGATCACTTCTCCTTTACGTTCCTCTGCAAGTAAGGAGCCACGCGAGAGGGGAAGAGGAGAAGAGGGAGGCTTATCCTGAGTAGGGATGGCTCCGCCTTTTGGCGTACTGTACGCAGTGCCACCCTATCAATGATACTGCCATTCCTGACACAGCGAAAGTATAGGAGTTTGTAGGGATTGAGGAAGGGAGATTTAAAAGTATAAAATAACAGATTTAGTCTTTATGATAGATTACATATTGAAAACAGTCTTCGCTACTGTGACTGTAACTTGCGCCCGAAAGCGTGTTAGATAAACCAAGCAATTGGATCCGCTTTCGCCCACTTATCATTCCACTTTCCTCCAACTCCGCCTAATTCCTCCCTCTTCGTTCTCATCAATCCCCTACACATACGACCATCTTGCGCTTCCTATTTTAGCGATCCTTTGATTTACCTCGGTTTTCTCCACTAGTCAATGCACCATGCAGGGCCATGAGGCATCGGGCCCCGGTGCGCTCGCAGGCCTGCCGTCTACACTGAGAACGGTGATAGGCAGCCCGACGACGTCACCGCTCGGGTTCATTTCGTCGACCGTTCCATCTATACAAACCCCGTCATCCTTGTCGCGACAACAAATCGAAGCGAACCTGCAACATGTTCTCAAGTCGCTCTCATCGGAAATTGTCAGTGGGCGTGTGGTTGCATCGGGTGGCAACTCATCCGGCTCAACCGGCTCAACCACCAAAGGCGTCCTCATTGGGCTTTTTTCGGCCTTTGGTTCGGCTGCGATCGCATTAACGATTCTAGCGATCTTCTTTTTTTTCAAATATACCAACCGGGGTCGGATTATGCTCGATCGGATGGGCCGCCCGGGCGAGTATGATGATGAACAAGCATTTGCGCGGGAGGAGGAAACTGCTTTGGAGGGTATGGATGATCTATCACGGTCGGAATATCTACGAGCGAAAGGTACGGCTGAAAGTTTCTTCAAATTATTTATCTAGTGAAGCGTCGTGCTGACTGAATTGTGTAGCTTTCGTTCAAGCCAATCCACCCGAATCGATGCAAACCGACATTTCCCTGTCGCAATTCTTGGCCATTCAAGAAAAGGGTGTCTCGGCATGGGAATTCCAGGCTGAGCTGGAGATTGCCAACTGTTTTGTGGAAGGTCGCACAGAGATTGAGTTCTTTGATTCGGAGTGCAGTGTCCAGACCAATCTGCCTGTCCCCAAGCAGAACGAGGTTTATTACTGGGAAGCTAAAATTTACGACAAACCAGAGTCGACCATGATTGGTGTCGGCTTCACCACTAAGCCCTACCCTCTTTTCCGATTGCCTGGTATGGATATTGTTTTGCCCGATTTTTGAAGTTTGCCACTAACTGATTCTCCAGGCTTCCATAAAACCTCGGTTGCCTACCAATCCACCGGCCACCGCAGGCACAATCAGCCTTTCGAACCATCTCCATACGGGCCCCCGCTCCTCCAAGGCGACGTGATCGGTGTTGGTTACCGTCCCAGGTCTGGTACGATCTTCTTTACCCGAAATGGCAAGAAATTGGAGGACGTGGCCCACAACTATCGCAATCAGAACCTATTTCCGACCGTTGGGGCAAACGGCCCCTGCAGCGTGCATGTTAATTTTGGCCAGATGGGGTTCGTATTCATCGAAGCTAATGTCAAGAAATGGGGTTTGGCCCCCATGACCGGCAGTCTCGCGCCGCCCCCACCATATGGTAGCGAACACGGCAGCATTTTGCTTGAGTCCGGGCGAGAGAGCGCTGCCACAATTTCTCAGCGCGTCTACCAAGCCCATGGGGCGAGACGGTCCAGCATGGGGTTCCCCCAGGCAGTCAGTCCTGGCCCAATCCGTTCTCCCACTGATATTTCCCTTGCCCAGTTGACCCACATCCCCTCCAATGAAGATGCTGGTGAGGGGTCCAGTCGGATTGCCGATGGCGAAGAAAGTGTCACTGTTGATCATCCTTTGCCTGGGGTTCCTGACGAAGACGGAATTCTTCCTCCTGAGTATTCAAGTCCTGGGAGCAGTCGCAGAGGCAGCGATGCGTCCTTGGAATTTCCACCTCAAGGCCCCGGTGCATTGAGTCCTCCGGTGGATTCCGATGCGCTTGAATATCAAAATTTACCGAGCTATCAAGCGGCAATAGATCGGGACTTTAACGGTCACCATGAGTAAAGGTGATTTGACCGACAAGCCGCTATACCACTTTTTCATTATATGTTTCTCGTCTGCAAGCATACCCCCGGTGTTCTCCTTTCATTTCCACGGCCCACCATTTCGAGCAGTATCGACCCTCCATTCTTTTTGTTTCATTTAGCGATTACTCAGGCGGCGTTTCAAGTCTTGGGAGGACTAGTGCACCGATTGTTTCTGCTCGGTCTATGTTTGGGGATTTCGTCAATGTGTTTATCTGTTACTGGGACCATGATCCCCCAACGAAGTCATGTATAGGGGAGCTCAGTCATCTCGCCTCTCTTTCGCTCTTTCCCATGCTTTTTGTTTGATATCCTTTGGCAGCAGGTCTGTACATTTTGTCATCTAGCATACGCCCAGGAATCCTGCTGTCGATGCATTGTCCGATAGCGTATCTCAATCTGGCTATTTCGTGCTCCATAATATTTGAATTCTATCACGTACAGTAGCTACACGGAAGTGTCAACGTCATTTTGCGGGCAGCTATCGATAAATGGATGTCATCCAGAGCTTTATCAGCTCCACTTTTGTGAGTTCTATCAAACACATTGCTGCCACAACCAACACCAAGACAGCAAGTTGCATTGGCGTATAGAACAGGTCAAAGGAGTTCAGAGCATCACGAAATGTAGGGAGAAGCGAGAAGCTACCACGGCCAGACGCAGTCTCCGCGATCCACACTAAGTTCAGAGCACAAAGAGTGGATCAAATGGGTTGCCGCCCCCCACAATCTTCTCCGCGTGTAAATCCTCTTCTCCGCTCCTTAATTGCCTCAGGTAAGCCTGAACTGAAGATCAAAGATTTCAATTCCCTTGTATCTAACCACGACACACCAGGTCGAGATCTGCGCAGTCCCGCAGTCTCGTTGCTATCGATCAATCTGCCCCACAAGTCCGTGCATCGCTTCCAATTACTCTCCGCCAGCTTTGCGACGCGATACCTTACAGTACGCGACCGGTCCCGCAGGTGCATGTAGCCAGAGCCAATAAACTCTCATTGCTAGTCGGTGTCTCCGTATTTGCAGGTTTCGCGTGCATTAGCGCCTGCCCGACCCTGCACCAGGCTCCCTGTCGCGCTTGCGCAAACTTGGAAGTCTACGGAATCTTTCAAGTGCCATTTCCGCCAACTCGATATATTACGTATTGTGCCCGTTTCTGCCCCGTGTTTGGTCGGATATTTGACCGCCTTTTGTCACCGTCTTTCCAAAAAAAAAAACATAGGACAAAATGGATATCTGTAGTGGTGTTGCATGAGTTTGAAACCCTCTCCACTCCTTACATAATATCCTGCCATGTTTCCTGCTAGTTCACTAGCCAAAACCTCACATTCTTAGCTAATGAAGCTTAGTATGTAGAACTTATAAAACCGAACATTATTAAGAACGTTCTTAATAATGTACTATATCGACGGTGAGCTATATATAATAAGCGGTCTAAAAGGCTATCTACAAACTCATTTATTACTACTATATATACTACTGATAATACTATAGCTTTATTGAACAGAGAGATCATAGTAGGGGATGCTACATAACTATCAAGAATAGAGGAAAAGAGCAGCAGCGAACTTAGGGAGGTTAGACTACCCTAGTCCCTAACTCTAATACTAGTGTTACATATAACCTTTCTGCCGATCAGAATTACAGGCCCAATACGTAATATATTGAATTGGCGGAAGTGGCACTTAAAAGATTCCGTAGAAGTCCACTCCCGACGCGAATTTCCCTAGCGACAACTGGCTCTAGCTCTTACCCGCAGCTGCTTTTTCTAAACTTTACTTTGCTGCGGAGACTGTATCGCACGGACCTTTCTGGCTTGGCCTGCTCTCCGTGCGCTGTGGCTTTGCTCAGCGCTTGACCGCAAATTCCTTATCCCTACGTCTATACAACTTGCGCCTATGCAACTTGCGCATTGCGCCTGCGCACCTCGCGGTGGTCTGGATTTCACCGTTTGTCGCTCGGCTTGATTCAGTTAGGTCGCACAAGCTGTCTGTTAGCCGCGCTTCGGATTTGGCTTGACTGTGGCCGACCAATCTGCCTGAGCTTTCCGGTGAAACAATCGCATATTGAAACAAGAGGAATTGTCTACATCGTCATTCCCCACTTCTCAGAAGACTGGCCTTAGGCTGGTGGCGTTCCGTTGAACTGGGAGTTCCCACACAAGGACCACAATGGCAGACAGTCCGTCGTTTGAGGTCATCGTTTTGGTAGGTCGCTTCCACGCCTGAAACTTCCAACAAGAAACACGTGTTGTAGACACGGGTGTTTTGAAGACATCCGGCATGTTTCGCATTATTTTCCTCTTGGGATGTCTTTGCAGATCTTCTCGGGCTCTGGCATATGAAACACTGCCATTCCATGACCAGAAGGCTGACCAGACCACATTGCTCATTAGGGCCCCACTGGTGGACCATGCGAAGACCGAACTACCGGCCTTCTCATTCGATCAAAGTCGACAAATTGGTCTCCCGGATCGATTGTAGCTGTCGATGCGGGGACTATGCTAGCGGGAATCATCCGCATACTGAAACCACATGTCCCAAGTTTGAATTTGAAGACTAGCCGCGCCAAACCTGTCTTGAAAGAAGGACCTTTGAAGGGTCTAACGTTACCCTTTATGACCGCCGAGGCTAATGCGGCCTATGTATTCCGGGAACTTATTGGCGCGTTTCTTATCACTCATCCCCACTTGGACCATGTTTCCGGCCTGGCAATCAACACGCCGATCATTGAGGCGGGAAGTGGGCCAAAGCCCGTTGCGGCTCTGCCGTCTGTGCTAGCTGCTCTCAAAAACCACGTGTTCAACGATGTGATCTGGCCCAATCTGTCAGATGAAGATGGTGGTGCTGGTCTATTGACATACCAGCGCTTGGTTGAGGGTGGAAATCCGCGATTCGGTAATGGAGACAGCAGAGGCTACGTTCGTGCATGCCAGGGAATCGTGACTAAATGTTTGAGTGTCAGCCATGGCCGGTGCAAGCAGAGATACCATCCAGAAAGCGGAGTTCATCATCGTGTTGGAAGTGCTGTATTCAATCACGGCGAGCCAAGGCTTCTGCGACAAAGAGCGATATCTGTGGACCAGTCTACGGAGGGGTAAGCTTTTTCAAAACCATACTTCTGTCAATCACGCTAACATATGCTTAGATTCTATTCTCCAGCTCGCTCACCTCACCTCATCCCTGGTGAGCCCATGCTAGCAACTGTTGAAAGCTCTGCTTTCTTCCTTCGCGACCATGAAAGCGGAAATGAGATCATCGTCTTTGGTGACGTTGAACCGGATTCGATTTCCCTTGAGCCACGGAACCGACGTGTCTGGGAAACAGCAGCCCCAAAAATCGCTAATGGAAAACTCCGTACCATCTTCATCGAGTGCTCTTACACCGATAGTATTGATGACGTATATCTCTATGGTCATCTATGTCCACGTCACCTCGTTGCAGAGCTCACCGTTCTAGCTGACTTGGTCATGTATTCGCGAGATAATCAGTACGGTGGAACTGATCGAAAACGAAAGCGCCCTATCTTGGGCGAAAGTCTCTTGGATGAAAACAGCCCTCGCTACAAGCGTAATCAAAGTTCCTCGAGCGGCAAAGCACGTTCGTCTTCGTCGAGGGGCCCATATAACGAGCCTCTTGATGGACTTGGCGATCTCTACACCTTTGAAGAGTTTGATCCTCCGGATCCAACCCGCTGGGCTAATGTAGAAAAGCCTCCCTTGGCTGGACTGTCTGTTTTTATCATTCATATCAAAGAGACCCTCAAAGATGACGGTAGTCCCGGCTCGCGCATCATACAGGAGCTTAATGACCACAGCGTTGCAGTCAGATTGGGCTGTAGCTTCTTTCTCCCGACTACATCAGAGGCTATTACTTGTTGAATATGCTGGGACTTGGGTTCGGTTTGGCTTAGTTGGTGCGATGTTTGGTTTTCCAGCTCTATGAGCATGGCGCTTTTATCTTCATTGCCGGACTTGGAATTGGTGGATTGGTGGTTTTCAGCGGTATTATTAACTTATATCTGTCGCCGTTCTGTATGCTTTAAGGTGTTGCGGAATTTTTTTTTTTTGGGGGAAGAATAAATGATAGATCCCCTCTCTATCAAAAGCATTAATGTTCATAGAAATTAGTATAATCATATTCAATCAAGGATGACCCATCTATATCTACTATCAAAGAATCTATGTGCATGAAAACTCGAGGCAGCTCCTAAAGAAGACACCAGAACTCCTCAATGAGAACAACGACCTCCAGCACCCTTTGCCTTACAACACCATGTCCAGCCTGCGGAACAACAGCAACATTTTTCATCCCAACATCAGCCAGATCCTGCACGCTACACAGATCATCCAACTCCCCCAAGATACACAAGCCCGGCGTATCAGTTCTCGCCGCTTCAACAAAAGCGGCATGTTTATCCATGACACCCCCATCCCGAACAATCCCCACAACGCTAGCCATATGCCCCTCATGCACTTTAACCTCCCAATCCCGGACAGCTTCAGCGACAATCTCTCCTCTCGCAACCCTCTCTTTCCAATCACTAGGAACAACCAACTCACCCCCTTCCAACCACTCAGTAATCCACTCTCGTGCCTGCCCCTCCACTCCCTCCCCACCCCGCAAATACCCCCGCTGCACCTCATCGAATTGCACGGAACGCACCAAACCAGCTGGTGCAACTAGCACCATTGAACTCACGCGCTCAGCATGTTTCGCAACAAATGACGCAGTGGTCGATCCACCGAACGAATACCCCACGAAATGTGCATCGTCCCATTCCAATGTCTGCATCAGGGCCAGTAGCAGATTGTGGAATAGTTCGGGCGTGTGAGGAAGAACAGGGGTATCTGTTAGACCGTGGCCCCATAGATCTACTAGCACGCAATGCGCAGATGGGAAGCGCGCTGATAGTGTTGTTGCTAGTGGCTGGAGACCGAGTGCGGGTGTTTGGACTCCGTGTATGAATAACACCCGGGAAATTTTGCTTGAGCTTGAGGTTGAGCGCGGCTCTTGAGAGTAATATGCGATAGTCCCGTTTACGGTCTTAAGGTATGAGGCCTTTGGTAGTAGGCTGCCGAATGTTGTGGTGAAGGCTGCTTCGGACGGGGCCTTGATTACTGTTGGTGCCTCGGCCTTTTCTGTCCCTGGGCGGGGGAGGACAAGGGGATTGCTTGCCATTTCTTCGATTTTATGCCGGTTTGAGGAGTTTGAATGTTCTTGTAGAGAACTGCTTATCGTGCATACGTATACAGAATTTCAGGCCACGCGAGATAGCTTGCCCTTTCTGTTTTAGTGCTCATCCCTTGCCGCTTTTTGGTCACGCCAAATATGTTACATAAGCAAAATGGCTCTCAGCTAACTTAACTTAGTTGACTAGTTCTGAACTACTAAGCAGCAACCCGTCCTATGGCCCTAAGCTAGTTGATCCGCTTCATATGTACAGAAATGAATAGGGTAGTTGATCTTGTGTGAGACAAAAATCATTAGTTCTTCGAGGAGTTTTTTACGCAGGCCGAGCCTAAACTCTTAACACTCACTTTTTGCACCCACAGGAAGCCTTGACAACATATCACTTGGAGGTAGCTATATAATAGTGGCTACCTTAGCTTCTCAGAGCACGAGATTTAAATGCTTTGCACATGATTGACAATTAGTTTTGTCAGGAGCATATGTACAGCTCTGGAGTGGACATTCGATAAAGCACAAAGGATATCGAGGTCGTTTGAATATCCCGCACATATAGTAGGCACTTATGACTCATTGTCTACCTCACCACCCAACTTTTGTTGTCTTTGTCTTTTCATCACAACACTAGGTCTTCAAGATTGGCGCCTTATATCAAAGTACGGTATACCCTTGCTCCGACTTCAGGCCGAGCTTTCAATACGAATACAGTATAACATTTCAAAGGCTTTATCATTTTACTTCTCGATCACAAAGCACACGGAGTAAAAAATAGGATAGTCATTTCAGAATTATTTGCTTACATAGCATATTCTTTTGTAGACCCTCTGGCCTGGGCTTCAAACTTGCTGCGATCTGTTAAAACGGATGAGCGATCTCTGGCACCAGGAGGGCCATCTGGGTTCAGGGTCGGCGAGGAGCGCCCTGATGGGAACTAGGAGTATGAGGCATGTCAGCCTGACTGTGATGGGATAGCAGGAAGAGGCGCGAAATGCCGTCCTGTATAGTCAAAGAATGCTCCTACTAGATCCCTAAGACCATGCCGCCGGAGTAGATATTTTAATGGAATTTAACAGTCCTGAATTTGACCGCTGGGGGATACGAATCAGTAATGTCTAGAATTAGAACAAATAAGCCGCCTTTACACGGGGATCCGGACTATCTCGAGTCTGTGAAAGTTTCTAAGTAGCTGCACGGCGATCATTCCAACCATATGCACTAGTGATTTCCCTTATGTTGAGAGTCTGTATGGGTATTAGATAGAATCCTACGTGACTAAAACTCGTGTCTTACTCTAAGGTTTCCTTCGTGTAAACAGAGTAGGGCTAACTTAATGTAAATTGTATAAGATGGTACGAATATCTTGTTATTAGTTAATGAGTACACAATGGATCTGTAGATCTAAATAAGATAAAAGCATGCTTTATGTTTCTTTGGAAGCTTTTATACTATGTAGGTACTATAAGTGGTTCCCGTGCTAATATGTGTTAAACTTTACACTATAATATGATATGTTTATCGATTAAGATGAATTCTATTATGTTATAATGTGAGATGACCTACTGTTAATGCATTATCTCGGGGCCCCTCTACTATATCTTTAGGTTCGACGTGATTTAACGTGCTTCAACGTGATACAAGTTTCTAGATAATAAATATTTAGTATATTCTAGCTAAATCTCATTTAGCAAAATGAGATTATAGCTAGAGCGGTTCGTTCTCTAGAAGCGCGTGACTAGGAGATCTTGAACTATATACTATTTGTCTTGTTAACCTATGACCCGGGCAGCAGAGGCATCACAGTTAAGTTAGATCTGGAGCATGCAAAGATGTATCAACATGTGAATCCATCACATTGCCTGGTGCGAAATAACAAGTGCCCCACGCATAGGCATTATATATGACATGGTCACGTCAAGTACCACGAAGAGGGGTGGGGGGTTTCTCAGTTGTTCCCACTGTATTATGTATGTAGATCAGCTCTCATAGGACGTTACACCAGCGGTTCATCTAGGCTTCATAGATAGTATACTGTTGCTAAGCGATGAAGTTCCTCGAAGGTGGGGCTAGCCCCTTACATACCAATGGTTCATGTCTCACCTTATAATTACGGGCGGTCCCGATGATCACACTCCAGGCTAGATATCCGGCTCACTGGACAAAAAATATAAAATCAGAGAATTGCCACAGAAAGCCTTCATCCCTCGAGATTGTTCTTCACTCTGGTTTCTACAAGCAGGTTTCCTCCCCCTTCCTCTCAATCGAGCTCCTCGGCCTGCCACCTAAACAGATACTCGACAGACAAAATGGAAATCATCTTTTTATTGGTGCTTTAGCAGCCTTCTGCGAGTCAGCGCACAGCTTGCTGAATGGAGTTTGCACGATCTGTGCGGACATCAATATTTATCTGACTAGTCAAAGCGCACCCAGTCCGCTTATTTTTTCGAAGCCGGATCAGCAGGATGATCAGAAGTGGCTCATCGTGAGCTCTTCAGGTCGTGACGATGAACCATTTTTCATAAAGCGTTTCAATGGCTTATACATACGTGACGCATTTATAAATTGCGAAAGTGATGAGATTTTCACTTGCCAAGAAGGCAGCGGACAGCCTTTTACCATCAATCATGCTTTGTCTGCTAGTGAAGACTACCAAATATCGACCGCGATGGTAGGCATTTGCACCTGACAGCCGACAACCAACTGGAAGCAGCTTACCACCCCGGTCAACTTTTCCTTGGCCAGGTCAGCGACAGCACATTTCACCTCAAATTTATATCCAGGTGAGTCACAGGTGTACTATGCTATAGTCTAGAATCTCATATTAACCTTACGCCTAGCCTTGACTGAATTTCCGGACCATGAGATAATGCGGTGTTTTGTCCACAAACGAAAACCCATGTCTGCGGCACGTTAAGCTCATCCGACTCTCGGTCTCTTGTTCTACGCCGGATTACCTTCTTTTTGGTCTCAGTCTTGTTAGGTAGCACCATAATGTTACACTCCTGATTCCTCATCTATGCCTTTTTATAGAGCATGTATTGTCGCATATAGATGCAATCTTAATCTCACCGATACCATGAACTGTTTTTTTTGGGAATCACACACGTGCAGCAATAATTCGTATGGATAATATTGGTTCATTGTTGCTCCTTCACTCCATGTTGGAGTAGCGAGACCATGTGTTAAGATGAAGGGGTTGACTAGGCAAGGTCAAAGTTGTCACATATGATTCCAGCGTAGAATAGACAGAGACTAATCCTTGTGCAATCTTTAAGGAATCTTTGTGATTCCTCAAGTGTGGTAGATATATATATCATGGGGCAGAACCCTGATTAAGCGAGTCATGCAAGCGCTTTTCGGGAGTAAATCGGGCAGGGTTAGTTACCATATCGGCCTATCCTGATATCATGCCCTAACAAGCAGGTTGCGCCGTAACACGAAGTAGGATCTAGTTTGTCGCGCCCACTTTTAGTGCGAGGGACATTCTCGGGTAATATCTTAGCTAAGTTTTCCTCTACCGAGCGGCGCAGCATTATTCACCACTAGGCCAGAACAGATTAGTCTATGTTCCGGGTACGGGCCGGTAGAGGTAGATAGCGGATATATGCTTTAGGGATAAATTGTTTTCGAATCTGCTATAAAGTCAATATCGTTCGCGAGAGGTCAGGGTAAATAAGTTCATCTATTCATCAATACCAAAGCCATTACTTCCTGAATAAGTTTCGAGTTTTTTGAAGCTTGAGGTTTTTGTCTATACTAGAAATTTTCATATAAGTGGTGGCTAAGCGTCCTTTTTCATGACCAAAATGCACCTATAGAACAATCTCCCATGGTAGGCACCACGTAACGTAGCATGCGATACACTAGGTCTATATTATACTAGTGGCAGATTATATATCGATGGTCCGCTTATTGAGGGTGCTCTCTATAGTTTGTTATCTGAATTTCTCTAAAGCTAGTTGATAACTAGAACTATGATTCATTCAGGTATTTCAAACCTAACCAAGCCACAAGTTGAGATAGTAATGACAGACTGACTCTTCACAATAGAGAACGACCAACCCATAGGTTCCTTTCCTTTCTTCCATCTCGCACGGTACTTGTTCCCTGAAGAATCAAACAAAATCTATCAGGAGATCGTTGTACTTCGAATCGTAGACTCAGGTTCAGACCCCAGTCCTTATTACTTCTTGCCGATCGCATAGGCGTATAATTGCCACCTGTTTGACTTCGTCAAAGGCGTCTGACCGTTCCTCGCCGTGGATAGCTTGCATTTGTCGTCTCTCACGGTCGCTTCGTACATGATTGAATGACATTTGGGGTCCTTGGCACATTCCATAAGACAGTCATTTACAGTCAGGGAAAGTGCTTTGTATTGCTGGAACTCTCCGTAATAGCCAGAACGCAAGTGGAACAACTGTCCTAACGAGTTAACGTTCCGACCATTCCCACCCGTGTACTGTAAGGCAGTAAATTGTTCAGTTGCATGTCGAGCATTGTCACAACATTTGGACTTTTCTGCCTCGAGCTTGGCGATCCGGTCTTTAAGAACCTTCTCACGCGCCTCGCCAGCATCTTTCTGAGCCTGGCAGGTCGATTCGGCGAGCTCGAGGTTGATGACCTCATTGCTGCAAGTCGTAAGTTGATCATTGCAGGCCTCATGTTCCGCAATGCAGTTCTCCTGGTCACTCTGAAGCTGAATATGCTGTGTCGCACATTGGTCCTTGTCCAATTCGCATTGGTCAATCTGCTGTTGAAGGACTAAGTTTTCCTCTTCGCAATTTTGTGCCTCTTCAGCATGGCCTTCTTGGCCAGGTACACAGTTTCCATTCATAACGACCGTCCCTGGAGGACAAGTATGTTCGACAGGATCATCTTGATCGTAAAGCACACAATCTTCACCATCAAAGATATACCCAGGGGGACAAGACTCGGGCTTGCTCTCAGTAGGGCTTTCTAGCAACACCCAGTTCGGATTCTTGACCATATCATAGGAATCTCCCTTTGCGAAGTAACATTTCACTTTGCTATTGGAGATGCTCCATGATGCTGCGTGACAAGATATTTCGGCAGCGCAGAGGGAGGCACATTCGCGAGAACTGGTTGCTGGATGCCCCTTGACCTGAGAAGGGTTCGCATAGGTACCGCAAGTGTACTGGACAGAAAAATCGTCGAGCTCAACCTGGCCTGCTTCGACGCCTGCCACTGAGCAACAGGTTGCGGGATCATCCGACGAACATGGTTCATTGCTGAGAGGACTCTGTTGCGCCCAGGTGGTGGCGAGGTAGAGGGCAAAGGCAGTCCACGGTTTGATAGTCATGTTAATGTATTCGAGCTATGCGACTTGGTAGGCTGGGAATTAAGTCGGTGTGTGTGGCGCCCAACCTTCGAATACTTATAGGCATCACTAGAGCCCTAGAGTACAGCTTCCTATCAGAAAGACCCTGCACGTCGGGGTACATAGCTAAGAATGTTGCCACAATCAATCAATATCTTAGAAAGGGGTGGTAGTCTAAGGTAGGGGGCGTTCCCAATATTCTGGTGGATATAAGGAAAGATCTGCATAGATGAGTCTCTATAGTGCTTCTTTCCCATACCAAGATATCTATACAGGTAATAAATGCGTACACGCTTTGCTAGAGGCTACACAACAGGAATATTATGCCAAGTATATGTATGTAACACATTGAGGCACACTACCCAGTACACGTCCTATCCCCTTCCTACGACGTCAGCTGATGGTGCAAATGTAGTCGATCATGGTAGCGATTTCTTTTCCGATGATCAGATCTATGATTGGCTGCGTAATTCAACACAAACATAACAAGTGTCAAAGATGAACACATCTTGAGTGAAACAGGAGTTAATCGGGACAAATTTAGGCGATTCTCTGAAAAGACTCCCCGTATGAAATTAAGCCAATAATAAGGCAAATCTCTATTGCCATTTATTCTATGGCGGGTATTCAGCACGTTCTGAAAACGGTATCCACGAAAATGGCTCAATTTTCCAACCAAACACAAGGTCTGCCACTCGAAACGGTTCTTAGGCGAGGTGCATCTGTGAGCAATTTTTCAATATAAGGTACCCCGTGGCGAACCTATCAACCGCTATAGAGTATGTATAATGTTGTTAGTATCTTGTCCTAAAAAATTGTTCTTCGGTAAGGGATGAGAATCTAGGAGGCGGGCCGGCCTCGATAAGATTAACCTACCGAAGGTGGACCCATGCCGTGGGAATATGCAGAATGATCGGCAATTCATTGCTATGCAGGCATAGGCATGTGTCACATACAATGGGAAAGATGCATATGTAGCCTATGCCTATTGAGCTTCTTCAAGCGATGCCCAGTTCCGGTATTTCCGTCTCAGGTTACACGGCATAATAAAGGGGTGGACAAAAATGAATATATCGGTAGGTGTCTTACGGATATGCGGAGCTTGAGCGAGACCACTAAAACCTTGATTATGTGTTACTAATCCCATAGCGTGCTGCCAGTAAGCGTTTCCCAATTCAAGACCACTATCATTATACTCACTGCCTTTGTAGGCTAGATTAGAGTAGACCTAGACAAGGCCTGTGGGACTAGCCAAACGTAGTTCTATCTCCATTCCCGCTCTTGAAATTCTGCGTCCACAACTTGGCCTTATTTCTCTTTTCGTTTCAACTTGTCGTTAACAGCAGAGGCTTTCTTATTGGGTAGAGAATAAAATGAGCTCCAGGCGCGCTCGAAATCAATTTCATCTCTTTATCTTTTACTTTTTGAGCTCTGTCCTGCATGACGCCATGCCTTTTATAGTTAGTCTATCCCCGGCCCACATTTTTGGCGGTATAGCCGTACGGTAATAGCTGACGACACAAAAAAGCTATGGTATTACGAGTGTATGGGCTATGCCCCGTAGAGTGACTCCCCTACGAACAAGATGTTGGCGGGAGATTCGATCGATGGTTTAGCCATCCTCACCTCCCCTCCAGTCACCTGCCTCCTTGATTAATTACTAGGCGATTTGATCTCAAAGATATCAGTCAAAGTGTTTCAGGTACATCTTCAGGAGATCGTGAGAGAAACATATGATATCTAGCTTCTATACCTGTTTCGTCCAATATACAGGACTCCTGTAGTAATTATCAGAACCAAATATTAGCGCATATTGTGAGAATGCGGCATGAACGGCATTTCATTGTTATGCGCGCCAAACCAGAGTCAATGGATATGTCATAAACTGTGGGGGAGCCGACATATAGCCTGTGCCTATCGAGCTTCTTTCAGCTGCGCCTCGTTCCGATAATTCGAACGCAGGGTAAAGGGTATTGAGGGGTGGATAAAATGGATCAATTGCGAGGAAACAATGCACAGATGTGGGCCGCTGGTGAGACAGCTATGAGGGGAATGATCAACTCGCTGGTCACGAGGCACGGAGCCAGAGAGCTTTTACGCCCTGATTCACAATCATGGCACTCAGGATGCACGCTAGGTCAATAAAGACTGTCCCCTTGCTTTGAGATTGATTCTGAGATTAGAAAATGAACATTCCGATCTAAACCCCTTTGATTGGTCCCCATGACACTAGCTCATGCCATATGACCACATTTTGGAGCTGCTCATTCAAACGCCGAAGTGGCGGGGCTGATAGGAAACACTGATTATCAAGTCAGAATTGAGGAGATGATCGGCGTTAGGTTTTCATATAAGATTTGTTGTATACACAGCCTGACACTCGAATATTCTATGCTTCGCCTTGTATCTTGAATTGTCTCCTACATTCAACGTCGTGGGCCAACAATGACTCGCACTAAGGCCATTGTATTTTGGTCGATACTGCTGCCAGCTATCCACACTGCAGCACAGCAACAACTCCTATCACAGCCTCGGCGCTTCACGCTGAACGATATCGTTCCATCTACCCATTTGGCAACTGGTGATGTCAAATGTTGTCCAACAGGCACCACATTTGATGGTACCACCTGTGCGCTAGGCATACCCAAGTGTCCAGACCACACTCAGTTTCGAGATGGCCACTGTGTCTCCACCCGAGAGCCTACCTGCCCCGACAATGGCCAGTGGAATGGCCATACCTGCACGACGCTCAGTGACCCTTTCTGTCCCCCGCCATATATCCAGAATGGCCCTGTTTGCGTTAGTAAAGACCCCCCGGCTTGTCCTGTCGGGTATTCTATCAACGGAAACATTTGCGAATCCAACACCCAGCCTGCCTGTACGAACGATGGTCACTTCAACGGCCAAAACTGCGTGCACCCGGAAGGGCCTACGTGCCCCGATGGTTCAAGCCTGTCCGGCACGGTCTGTGCTATCGATGAGGAACCTGACTGTCCTTTTGGTACTGAGTTCTTGGCTTTGATCTCCAAGTGTGTTTCCACCACTAGTCCCACCTGTCCTGATGGAAGTTCTATCAATGGAGATGGTAATGCGTGTGTCTCGGATATCGAGCCACAGTGTCCAGATGGCACCAAAATGGACAAAAAAAATGGACGCTGTATTTCATCTGAGCCATTGAGGTGCCCGGATGGAAACCGTCCCGTCGATAATCTCTGTTCCACATTCGCGGATGCGACCTGTGCCGATGATTCTGAGCTGGTCTTCGACCAACGCTCGGGTACAGCCTTTTGCTGCCCTCCCGACATGGGCTGGGATGGTCAAAAGTGCTTTTTGGCCCCTGTTAATGGCGACTGCCCAGACGGCACAATTGAAGACAACGATCGCTGCGTAAGGCCTGGTATAGTGGACCCTTCATGCCCACCTGGAATGGACTTCGACAAGAATGCCTGTGTCACGCTGGAGGTAGCTCACTGCCCCCCTGGTCAGTTCATCGAGGGAGCCTTGTGTGTTGGCCGGGACCCGCCGACCTGCCACTACGGTACCCTCATTGATGGAGAGTGCGTGTTCACCGAAAACGTTAAATGCCCACCCACTACCCATCTAGAGGACGGATACTGCGTCAGCCGAGAGACTCCTGATTGCCCCGATGGGTCTCAGTGGGATGGAAGAGACTGTATCCTTGATGATGCTGTTAAGTGTCCCGACAACTCTGTTTGGACTGGCCAGGATTGTGCCACGACCGATAAGCCAAAGTGCCCTGACGGTATGACATTTAATGGGCAAGCTTGTATTTCTAACGATGCCGTCATCCCTGTCTGCCCAACTCATACAACGCTCAGTGGTGAAGTCTGTGTGGCTAACGTTCCCGTCCAGTGCCCCGGAACTTCCACATTCGACGGCACAGACTGTCTCACTGGCGATGTGCCTCAGTGTCCTGTTCCGGGCACAGAGCTCATCAATAACGAGTGTGTTCTCTCCAAGGATCCCTCTTGTCCTCCTGGCTTTGACTGGGCCGGTAGCAGGTGTGTCTTGACGGAGGGTAGTGACTGCCCTGATGGATACATCCTGCAAGATGGAGAATGTGTTTCTGATGTCCCACCTGTTTGTCCTAATGGCTCCATTCCCAGAGGGGACAAATGTGTGGGTGGCAAGCCGGACTGCCCAGATGGCACTATCTTCGTTGGCAATGAGTGCCTTTCAACTGAAAATCCCACTTGCCCCGATGGCTTCGATCTCAAGAACGGTCGCTGCGTTCTGTCAGAAGATCCCACTTGTCCTGATGGTTGGCAATTCAGTGTCGAAGATAACAGTTGTGTCTCCAAGACGCCTGCTGCTTGTGGTCCTGGCCAGGTCCTGCACGGCAACACCTGTGTCCTCGACGAATGCGTCAACTATGAATTTTGCCCGGCTCAGCTCATTCTCACTGGAGCTCCCCACTAGTCTGAACCTACTTCCTGTTCATGATGGGACATGAAGCTCGTTTACGGACCGTTACTCTCAACAAGCAAGCTGCACTTACCTTGGTCACATGCCATTCATTTCACCTTCTTCTGAAATGATTCTACCTTCATAGAACCGGAAATTCTCAAGTGAAGCAGCATATTTGGACCCCGTGGGTTTACTCCTGCAATAGTATCTTAAGCTTCCTTCTGAATGAATACATTCTTTTTGCCCTCCCCTTTGTCATCTTATCATCCGATTCTGCGCGCAAAAGCAGAAATTAAATGAAGGTTTCCCCAAAAAAAAAGGCTTGCTACTGCGGCCGGCGCCGGCTGTCTGTCCTTTAGTAGAACTAAATAATCGAATTTCTTAAACACCCACTTGTAGCCGCCATATTTTCGTTGACTAAGCTGCCTATTAATCTCGCGCCTTGTGGAAAATGTACGTCGGCATAGGTAACATTACGGGTTTGAGAAAAACATACAACAGATTCAGTCTGAAATTTATGAGCCCACCATGCTCTTCTCGTGATAATATCAGCTATCCGGATCTTCTGGAATCAATCTCCTACTCCCTAGTGGATGGTAAGCTTATCAAAACGAGACTTTAAGACGGTAATTTTCAACTACGATCATTTTCTAAAGATCGACGTAGGTATTACATAACGTAATTCACTTGCCTGTTTACTAATATAATACCATCAACTGTTCACCGTCAACCCCCATGCTAATACCATCAAACATCGTTGTTAGACAACGTAGGGCTTGACTTATCCTTGATTACCATGCATTGGAGTTGTGTCCTTGAGGTTTTGACCCCGATGTTTCCACTAATATGATGAGTCGCTCATGAGATAACTTATCCTCATTATACTTTCTTCCTCTCTATAGGAGCTTGAATCTGACTGGTGACCATCTCGTAATGTTGAGCTTTAACAGTATGCATGCCACTCGACCTCTTTCAGATTATCGTCTCGGCTAGACGCGAAGGTATTTTTTGAACAGAGTTCTCCGGGGCGCGGTCATCGTGGACTTGGGTGCTACAAAATTTCTGGGCCAGCTAAATAGGAAATAGCTATTTTGTGCTACAGTATGTTTGGAATTGCTATCAAACTAGTTCAACTCATGGGGGGAGGAAGCGGGTTGTAGGGCTTTTAGTACAGCATTGAACAACCAATCTCTCTGGCAAAGAGAATTATGGGTTTTGATTGAAGCCCAATTTGATTTATATTGGGACAAATTAAATAGATGTTAGCTCAATGAGAAGCCAGCAGGTTCCTGACTTTCCTTTATGAGACGTACTGATCTTGTATCTTTTTCTTGCCCCACCAAAACTTGAGGAAGTTAAGAAACAGTGACGTGAGAACGAATAAACCCATTGAAATCTCCAAGCAATCTTCTATTCGTGTACTTCGAATAAAATGTGATATCCATCACTTTGCCACTTGACGGCACTGAGTGGGCATATTAGAGCGAGATAAATGATGGCATGGCAAAGGTGTTATTGGAGGGTAGGCTTGAAAGATCTCAGATCTGTTTCCCTATTATGAAGGCTCTGTCAGGAAAGCAGGGCTATAGTTCGCCTCAAGCTCATATTCGCATATCACCCGACGCATGTTACCGGCACAAAATATTCGGTATCGATGAGAAGTCGACATCTAAAACCCCAAAGAGGGCATTTGCCATGGACAAAATAACGTGTATTGAATCATCTCCTGCAATCAACCTGAACGCAGCGTCATTCGTTAATATCCTCACGATAATCGAGGCTTTACAATCCAAGTCTTACCCTGCCCGGTGATCGGTCTTCGCCTACCTCTGTGGCTCCGCTGCTAGTTCAAGGCAGGGTTGTCGTCTCAATAAGTTGACTCGGCTCAAAGTCCAGGTCCGTTCGGATTGGATAAGAGAAATAGAATCGCCTAAGTTACAAGTCTTAGTACTATAGGGATTGGGTCACGATAGACTTCGTCATGCAATCGCTACGAAGCAGGTATGAGAATATCAAAGCTAACAAGGAAATGCATATAGATGCTATACCCAACTTTCATCTAACACGGACGCAGCAGAAATACGATTATAAAACTGTGCCTATTATCGCAGAGCGGCTACATAGTAGTAGTAGTAGTAGTAGTAGTAGTAGT